>JAAXCT010000076.1:1200000-1628307 GCA_012490785.1 Eragrostis nindensis | reverse complement strand
CTTTATATCCCTGGCTTGCGCCGTTTTTTCGTGCGTCCACTGTCCCTCCGCAAAGCTTTCTGCTGGTGCTCTGTTCTTCACAAACAAGAACCACCGGCCTTGCTGCGTTTCGTTCCAGTTCCACCTGCTTCCCCGGTGAGGCCTCTTCGCTTCGATCCTGAACAAAAATATTTTGTTTTACTCTCACTGTTCTTCTTGCTGCTCGACTCGCGTTTAGCTAATCGATCCATGGTTTCTTCTTGTTTCTTGCAGAGATGATGGGGCGTGGGTTCCAGGCGGCCATCGGCACGCTCCCGCAGATCAACGTCCTGTCCGTCACCGTCCTCATCGTCGTCGCCCAGGGCCTCGCGGCGCCGCCGCCGCCTTGCGCGCCGTTCGCTGCTCCGCACCCGTGCGCCGCGCCGCCGTCCCACCGCGACGCGGCGGAGTTCCTGCGGTTTCTTCGCGGTCTCCGCCGTCCTCTGCTTCTTCCTCCTAACCTCCGTCGTCAAGCTCCGCCTCCGCCTCGCCGGCGGAGTCCGCCACCCTGCAGAAGAAGGCGGGCGCGAGGACCAAGGCGACGCTGCGGCTCCTCTTCCTGCTGGCCCTCGTCTTCTCTGCGGCCAACGTCGGGTTCGGCTCGGCGGCTCACTTCTACGTGCTCGAGATCCAGTACGGCCGCTTCACGTGCACAGTGTCCGCCGCCGAGAGAGCCATGATCCACGCGATCCCCGCCATGCTTGGAGCCGTATGCGCCTTGGGGTATGGCGGCCTTGCCAGGGACGCCTTCTTCTCCGAGTAGTTGATTTGGTGTTCATGTGTGGATCGGTCATCGGTGTTGCAGTGCGTGTGACTGTCTGTTATATGGTCCTCCTGAGTCGTCGTCTCTCTTCGCAGAGTAGTTGATTTAGGTCGGTGTTCATGTGTCGATTAGGTCGATCGATCATCAGTGGTGTGTGACTGTCTGTTATGTGGCCTCAGTAATTGTCTGTCTGTGTTCAGTGACCAAGACTTTAGAGGTGTTTTCTGGTTATTACTGTCAGATCGTGCTTTGATCTTCTAGTTGAGGAGGGTTCTACTCGTCCAGAAAGTTTGGAATTTAGTTGGGTGCAATCGAAAGCCTCTTGTTCCAAACAGCTGCGTTCTCTGTTCTCCACCTCCCCTTGCGTATATCTCTTGATTGCGGGTCCGGATCCTCTGAACTTCAATCAATTCCTCCGGCGAGACCGAGGCACCGCTCGCACGCACCGGACGAGCCCCAAGCGCCTTGCGGCGCGAGCTCCCATTCCATGTGCCCGGCCGGACAGAGGCGCTGCAGCGAGCCCCGATGTTCTGGCGGCGGCCACGCGTTCGACCTCGCGTGCACCGGGAAATACAGAGGCGCCACCGCGAGTCGACGTCGTGTTCGGCGAGCGCGGAGGCGGCAGGCAAGGCCGAGGCGCCGCCGTCGTGTTCGGCGAGCTCGCGTGCGACCGCGCGTCGACTCCTCCGCGGCGACGCGACCCAAACGAGCTGGTCGTCTCCGGTGGCGAAGCAGACGCGGCAGGTCCAAGAAAGCCGCGTTGCGAGTGTGCGTTGCGGTCGCCGGTGTGCCAGGTCAGCGGCCAAGCCCTCCGAATGTGTTGCGCCAGCAGATCCTCTCCAAAAATTTGAAGGAGCAACAGCTCTGTTGACCAGAAACAGGCCTAAAAAGCCTCGTGCTTCATCGCCGAGAGAGCGTGGTCTCAGTCCCTGCTCTGCCCGGGTTGGGAATGGGATTATGAGTCCACCCACCGTCCATGAATCAAGCACGACACTGCCACGCGCGCGCTGCAGCTGCTCGCCATCAATCGCGCGATCGATCCCCTCTCTGGTTCGGAGCCTGGGTGTGTCAGTGCGAGGCTAGTTCGCGTCCAGTTCATCACGTCACGACGCCACGTTCGGCCGGGCAGTGTGGCAGTGCCACCGTAACTGCAGTACGCAACCGATCCCTTTCTTGATTTACACACCATTATTTCACTGGGGCTAGCTAGCGGTTGGTTTCTTTCCCCTCCCCATATGCCAGCAGCTACCAGCTGGCTTACCCTTGGAAGCAAACATGGACAGGAAGAGCATGGAGATGTTCAAATGAGCTTTTCTTCAAAAGAAAACATGAACAGAAAGAATATTTGAAGATGAACTTCCCCAGCAGAGAACAATTTTTTGTGCAGTCGAACAATTACACGAGTGCATGAACAAAAGGACTTTTTTTCTAAGAAAAAGAATGCACCAGCATGTGCCGCAAGACTCGACCAGCAGCCACATGAATGAGCTTTGGCGGCGGAGGAGCGTAACGACATGACGCCAGAGTCGATCGTGCCATGCTCTCCCCGGCTCACCGGTCTAACATCATGTGCCCTAGCACCTTTCGAACTGGGCGAACAGAGCGCAACAAGAACCGCGGAGTGCCCCGCACCGCGTGCTGCATGCCACATCGTACGCGACTGCAGTACCGTGAGCAAAGCGCCACACCGAAGCGAAGATAGCAACAGCGCGTGATCGGTGCGCGCGCAGGCAGGGTGTTCTCGCGGTGCCGGGAGCGGCCGGGACACGACAAACCTCATCGTCGCATGCACTGGACCCAAGTGGTCTGATCGAGAAGTACGGGCAGCCCGATCGATCGATCGACCGGCCGGATTCGCGGCATTGACGCCGAGCAAAGCGAGCTTACGCTTCGCAGGTGTGATAACCGGGACATTGGAAGAACGGCGAGTTTTCAAACTGTGACAGGCATGGCATGTCAAGCAAGTTGGGAGTACTCCAAACTCAAGGTTATCATGATAGACCCAGTTACGTAGTCGGTCGTGTCCTACTAGTACGAGTACTAGCTAGGATCTGCCATGCCATCCATCCATCCATGCATGACGCGCCTGCGCTTGACAAACTCATCTTCAATGCACGGACCAATGCAATCCCTTCCTTCAAATCAGTATCTTTAGCTCAAGGCTATCGTGATAGACCCAGCTACGTCGTCGGTCGTCCTACTAGGATCTGCCATCCATCCATCCAACAATCACAACGGGGCGTCGAGACATGCAAATTGATGTACCTAACACGCGCCTGCGCTTCGACAAACTCGTTTCAATGCACGCACCAATGCAATCGCTTCATTCAAATCGATCAGTTCTAGGGCAAGATCAAAACCTTTGATTGGATATGGCATTGGCAAAGCTTTGCTTTTGCAGATTTGAGCTATGGATGGTTGCTAATTCACGTAAACAGCCGTATGCATGTCCAACTGTGTGATGAGCGCATCTAAAAAAAAAAAACTGTGTGATGAGCGGAACCTGAGTTTCCAGGCCCAACGGACGTTCAACTCTTTTATGACACGACGACGAGCTCTCCGTGGTGCACCAAAGGTCCACACTTCGGAGTTCACGTCGAACCACGGACGCCACGTCGTGCAGTCCGAGCCGCATGGTTCGGCAGTCCCGCGCTACTATAGCTAGTACGTACTACGTAGACTGGAGTAGGAGTACATGATTACAGAGGATCGAGTCGTGCGCTCATCACAGACGCTGCTGATCGATCCGTTGCCCGCGATCCGGTAGCTGGCCGCCCTAATTAATGGATTGTTTGTTCTTATTTGGAACGGGGCATGCAGGTCAAAATGCCGCAGCATGCAGGTTTTCAGGAAACACGCCCCGGCGACGCGCGCGGCGCACCATGATCTCTTGCGTGCGTGCAGGGTGCCGGAGCGCGATCGATCGATGACGATTTGCAGCAGGGTGCAAGAGCGCGATCGATCGATGGCGATTTGCTGCAGGGTGCAGGAGCGCGATCGATTGATCGATGGCGATGGCCTGGCGGCGCGGCGCCATGATGATGAAGTGCTGCAGCAACGGAGTATGAGTAGAACGCTGCATCTACAGGGCATCAGGCGGCTAGTAATTGTAGGTAGCTAGGCTTCCCACAATGGCACGATGCGGGTGTCTTCTGTGGTAATAATGGTGAAGGAGTGCATGCACGCTGTGGCATTTGACCCCTCGACTGGAGTACTCCTGGGCAGGCAGGCAATGTCGACTCGTTATTATGTGGATTCTCCTTCAACCATCAGAACTGTTCATCAGATAAACCTTGAATTTGTCACGCGCATGGCATAACTGTTACTACTTCAGTTGGCCAGATCAAATACTCACCAAACATTCAAACACGCACGGCGTAAACATGGAACATGGTCAGCTATCACATTTGAATTTGATCTTTTAATTCGAGTTTGAAATAGTAGTCAACGGTATTATCAATCCAGGAATTTTACATGCGTATTGCGTACACTGCAGCAATGGACGGCAATCCTCCCTTGAATCGGTTTGTACCTGGGCAAAGAAGGAGGACTGGGGAAGTAGTTTCCTCCAAAAAAAAGGGAACTAGGAAACTGCTTCTCGGCCCAGCAAAAATCACTAACTGGGCCTTGTTAGAGCCCAATAGCCTGTGTCAAACTGTTAGTGATTTTGGGCTTCTCGACCCATGGGCTTCTCTCACTAGCAAATGGGTTGTAGGGCTCCGCGCATCCGCATGTTGAAACCAACGAAATCCTCCATACTCCGTAGTACCAGCTTCTCTCATGCATGTCTAGTACAGCATTTTCTGCAGCCCGGCTTACCATTTCGATCGGTAGCATCAACATCAACCCTGCTTCTTGTCCGCCATGTGCAGCATGCATGCCGAAATCGCCTGAAAATGCATAGAGAGAAAGATGCAATGGTGGTAGGGTAGGACATGATGGGGATTTTCCAAACGACGATCACGACAACTGGTTCTTGTAACGGTCCAGGTCTCCTTGAGACGATTGTCCTGACTCGCTCCATGATACTTATCTTAACATTTGCTTCGCTGGTCTCGTTTCAAGGAGCCAACAGCTCGGTTGACCACAAACGGGGCCTTGTTTTGGCCTCCTGCTTCCACGCCGAGAGAGCGCCCGCTTTGGCTGGGATGGGATCAAGCACGACTGCGACGCGCGCGCTGTAGCTGCTCGATCGCCATCAATCGCGCGATCTCGTCCAGTTCATCACGTCACGACGCATCCGATACCTTTCTTGATTTACACTACCACACCATTATTTCACCTGGGCTAGCTAGTAGCAGTTGGTTTCTTTCTCCTCCCCATATGCCAGCTAGCAGCTGGCTTACCCTGATCCGAAGCAAGCATGAACAGAAATAATATTTGAAGACGAACTTCCCCAGCCGAGAACAATTACACGAGTGCGTGAACAAAAGGAACCCGGAAAAAAATAAGATTTTTCTTTTTAGAAAAAGGATGCACCAGCATGTGCCGCTGGATCACTCGACCAGCCGCAACATGAGTGAGCTTTGGCGGCGGAGGAGCGTAACGACGTGACGCCGGGGTCGGTCGTGCCAAAGCTCTCCCCGGCTCGCCGATCTCACATCACGTGCCCTGTACGTATGGCGCGCCAACGAGGCGCTGCCGTTTTCCGCGCCTCTCATCATCACGGCGCCAGGCCATCACCGTCACGCTCCTGCGCGCCCTCTGGCGCTCTGCAACGCGCCGTTCGCCGGCGCGCAAGAGGCTCTGTCGACATCATGTTGACTTTTAATCAGGCTCTGCTCAGGCAAAGGTTTCGCAGAGAGAGTGAACTGAACACTTTGCCCTATGATCTTTGGCTAAGCAGACCTGACCGTTTGTTACGGTGTGCTAATAACGGTCCCGCGTGTGGACAGGCACGGTGATCCGATGCCGATCGAGAAGTGCCGGGCCCGACGCGCGCCGATCCCATCCGCCGTGCATAAGAAGCCGCTGCCTGCACACAAGACGCCGGCACACAAACACCTTGCAGCACTGCACTTGTCTCGAAATCCCAACGACTTCCAAGGCCAGCGACCGAGATCGTTCGATCGACCAGCCACTCCACTCCACTCCATGGCGAGCCCGTCGAAGCTCTCCTCCTCCGACCCCGCCGAGGCGGCGACCACCGAGCGCCGCCGCTCGTGGCCGCTCCCGGGGTCCACCGTCCTCGCCGTCGGCTTCGTCACGGTGCTGTTCGCCCGCGCCGTCCGCCGCAGCAGCGACCGCGCCGAGATCGGCTACTACACCTTCAGCTATGTGAGCATCGTGCTCCTGCTCCTCTCCGTCCGCTGCGCCGGCTCCTTCCCGCCGGGGTCGCCGGCGTTCGTCCGGGCCTGGCGCGCCGCCTGCCTCTTCGGCGTGTGCGTCGTGGCGGCCGTCGCCTGGAAGCTCCCACATCCCTTCGGGATCTAGTAGGAAGCCTGGGCGGCCGCGCGCACGTGCGAGCGGGACCTTCATCGACGCTCGCTCTCGACGCATCCGTGTGGGTTGTTCTACTACTAACTACTTGCTGGTCATGTACTATTCATATGTTTGCTTACTCCGTGATCTTTGATGTAGTACCTCGTAGATTCGTCAACTAGAACCATCGTCTGTTAATTTGCTTGTTCACTGTGTGAGATTCGAGTCGCGTTTTCGTTTGTCTTGTCTGCGTCCTCTCTCGTAGGGAGCAAGAAGAATAATCCATGAACCTGTGTCCTGTGATGTGTGTACTACGCATAGGATGTTGTTGTTCCAGAGAGATGAACAGACAATTCGTCCACTAGTAGCTAGACCGACACGTACGCACACAAGTTAATTAGCTTCTGTCTTGTCTGCCACAGTACGGGGATGGAGTGAGGCCGGGCTGGGCGTATGCACGTACGCCGGCCGCCGACTGCAGCGCCAACGTGCCTGATGTAACTAACTTGCGTCGCGATCGGACGAGACAGTACGTACCGTCGATCCACGATAACACGACGTGCGAGCTATCGATGTGATGAGAACATCCACGGAAGCCTGGCATCGCAAATTAAAACTGGCAGTTGCGATGGCTTCACATGGCTTCCTTTTGAGGAAGCCTGCGTCTCGATCGATCAGTTGCGCGCTCGCCCCTCCAATCCACACATCAAGATCAACCCCTGCGTTTCAGCCACCGTGCAAATACGACGTGAAAGTACTACTGTTCGAGCAACATAGTACTACCAGCCACCGTTCCCAATCGTACCTCCTTCTTCCTCTCCTCGACGCCTTGGACGCACCATGCCACACGTCCCTATTCTCACGGGCAACACCGGCCCGCTCATCCAACAATTTCCTCCAAACAGCGGCGCGCGCGTCTGACGCGGATGGGGCGACGCTGGCGGCTCGCCACGCTCCTGGCGCGCGCCGTGCGGGGGGGCCGCTACCGTGGTCGCTGACGCGGCGGCGGCGCCACATGTGCGCGCGCGCCTCTTGCCTACCGTGAGCCACCTCGTTGATGATGTGGCAGTGTCGCCCTGGCAGCTGGCAACGGCTTGAAAGCTGACGAGGAACGCGAAGCTCACCGCCACCGCCGTCACGCTGACACGCTCTGCTTCCCGCTGGGCACCAGCTACCCGAACCCGGCCGGCGCAACGTACGTAGACGTACACGTCGATCAGGATATCGATCAGCTCCGACGCGCCTGCTTCCACGGCTGCGACGTCTAGCTAGGAACGCCGACGCGGCGACGCGCCTGCTTCCAGGGGCTGCGACGTCTAGCTAGGAACGCCGACGCGCCGCCACGTACTGAGGACAATATATACGCGAGGCGAGGAAGGTGGTGACTGTTTACCTTGACTGCTCATGCGCGTCGTGTCGCCTGCATCTGCCAGTACACACGCCCGGGAAGAATTAGCCAAGGAAGGAACATCAAACGATAAATTAAATCCATACAGTAATATGAGAATTTCACGTCGTAGTGCCAAAGATGAAACCACACATGCCAGTGCTTCTCGCGAGTGACCGATCATTACTGAATTCTGATGTAGTCTGTTTCTGCCTTTTTCAAGCCACAATATTCCACTCCATGCATTCGAGGTGGCGGCAAATCGAGCATTCGAGCCATGGTTGTTATTTCTCTAGTGTTGTGTGATCTCATGCCACATGGATGTGGATCGGATGGCCTTGTTACATTCATGCTTGTTGAGTTAGGTCGTTGTTACCCCTCTTGGTTAGCATCGATGGCGTCGTGCCAATGATTATATTATGTTGTGTGCCTTCATGAGGAACCATGATGTTCGTGAACAACCAAACCACCTTCTTTTTTTGGTGAAATGGAAAGCATTCCATTGAACCATTGGTGCCACAGAATCGCGATCAACCAAAAAATGAATACAAGCTGGCAGCGTGTCCAGAATTAGATCAAGCTGCAAAGGGACTCACGGTGCAACTGGCAAAGGACATTGGCTGGGGAGCTCCCGCCCAGGGTTCAATCCCTGGGTACTGCACAATTTGTGGAAAAAATAAAAAAATCCCCTCGTCTGTCCCACAACCAAAGCACAGGTCTAAGGCTCGGCCCGGGTCGTGGTCGTCTCACATGGGCTACGGTGCCGCTGTGTATGGGTGGGGCAGGGGTTCGGAGGTTTTCTCGACCTGCGTGAGAAGGTCTTCTTCTTAAAAAGCAATGCCCGGGGGCTATCTTACCCCCCGCAGGTCGAGTTTTTTTAGAATTGGATCAAGCTGTCCTAAATACATCTTCCCTAGCTCTGCTAAAGCATGGGCAACATTATTACATTGGTTTATGAACAACCCGAGCACTACTAAACTCATACATGAGCAACATCTTCAGTTTCCGTACTAATCCACACGCCATGACGCTGTTCGCCGACTCTGTCTGCCCCTTCACCATCAAGGCCCCAATCACCGCGCGGCGCGCTCCACCAGCTGCCGCACGGCGGTGCCGAGCCCAGAGCCCACGGTAGTATGCGGCGCCACCCGGGACCATTGGGTATCCAGAGTCCTGCAGGCACGAGCCGATCCACCCATCGCGCGTCACGACACCACCGCGTTCGCCGGGATCTCCAGCTACGGCGCCCGCGCCGGTCGCTCCACTTCCCATGGAGCACCCGGCTAACGCTGCAGCTGTGCACAGGCGAGCCACCAGCAGTCTCAAGGCTAGTCGTGTGTGGGACACGGTACGTTCCCGTTCTACCGAGGTTGGTCAGTCCACGTCGAGTTGAGTAGCGGCGCGCTACCGTTCTGTTCTGCCGATCGACGTCGGTCAGGGGTCGCGTGGGCGCTGGCTGGGTGGCCTGAAAGTCCGCGTGTATCCGCTGTGTGTTTTGAGCTCCTCCTCTTCGCTTTGGGGATCGCTTCCCCTGTGCCCTGCCACAGCGCCAGGAACGCCTGCGCCCCACGATCCAAGGAGTTGAAGGAGAAGCTCTGCCCGGCGGCGCGCACCTCGAGCGGGAAGATCTCGCTGGGCACGAGCCAGCCCAGCGGGCCCCCACGTACACGGCGAACAGGAGGGAACAGCGCACCGCCTTGCTCACGCCGGCGCCGTTGTCGCGAAGCTCCGCGGCCATGATGGGGGCAATCGACCAGCATCTTCGCGCCGCCGATCGACAAGGAAGAGCGAACGGCGGCCGAATTAAGCCGTCCACATGGACGCGAACGTCGAGCCACGCCGACGACGCCCGTCACCACCGCCGACAGCAGCGACGCTCTCTCGCCCATGACGGTAGTGCGCAGGCAGAAGCACCGGCGCGTAGAACACAACACGATCGCGTCGATCCCGGCCGGTCACCTGCTGGAAGAACGGCACCGTCACGGCCATGATGCTGGTACCGGCGCCGCAGATCTTCTTCAGCAGCGGTGCAACCTCCCTCCTCGCGGTCTGTGCGTTGCTGCACGAGGCTGTTCGATCGATCGGCGTCTCCGAGACAAACAGCGCGCCAAGGGTGAGGAGCTGCACACGCAGGCACGGCGACGCGCGTCGCGGCCCCTGATATTCGCCGTGCCGAGAAGTTCATAACGTCGACGGCAAGCGCGCGAGCCCGATACGTTCTGCTGAAGCCCGTTGCTGAACGCGACGAGGTACCGCCGGCGCCATCTCTGACAGGTGGCGGCCTGGTTGGCGTACGAACCACAGAGGCCGACGCCGAGGATGATCGTGCAAAACGAGATATACGGAAATCTTACAACGTTCCAGCGTTACAACTCAGCTACGTCATGACAAACATGTGGCACTGGCACGTGTGAGTATGTAGTGCACCTGCGCTCCCGATAATCGATCGTAGCCGAAGTCGAAGATGACACGACCCATATACAGCCGGCGGTCATGCAAGACGAAGGCGCCGGTGGGGGTGATATATATATCTCGTTGCAGGCAGCTGCAATGGTTTGCAGATCGAGCCGATCGATGGGATGAGCCCGTACGTACGTGCTCACTCACAGCAAGCAATGCTCTTTTTTGAACCCAGTGGCGTGCATCTCGTGGAGTTGTGTGTTGCATGCCTGGTTTTAGTGTCTCTTGATCTCTCTAGACACCCAAAGCTCCGGGCATCTCACTCAACGCGGCAAGATCGATGCATATATCAGATGGGCATCGGGAGGTTAATTTGCCTGCAATCTTGCCTTGCATGGATGACTGATTGCGTACCTTCATGCTTCATCCAGACTCGCTTCGCTCCGTAATGTAATCCTGATCACTTCCTCACGAAGCAGTTTGATTTTTTCTTTGGAAGAATAGACCAACCTCATGGCTGACTTCCTCTACTTATTGGCCCTTCGTTGCTGCATGCATGCATGCATGCAGACTTCAGACGTGAGATTTGCACTCTCTGATGTCGACAGCCTGTAGCATTAGACACATACCACGGTGGTAGGACACCGTTGGCAGCGACGGTGTCCCGACCAATCTTGGCTCTTCATGGCGATGCACCGTTCACCGTTGTACCTGCTGCATGCCAATAGAAGACGACGATGGCCCCATGGCTAGCTTCCCATGATGTCTCGATGCCTTGAACAGCTCTATGTCTAGCTGCCGGTCCTAATTGTCCCCATGTGACGATGTGAGTCCAAATTTGGTCTGCAACCATGCGAACGGCCAGATGTTATGCATGCGTGTAGAACGATTCCTTTTCCTTGTCTAACAACGTGACGTGGGTTTTTTTTTTTGTTCCGGATTGATGTATGGGTTCTTTCCTTTCCTAAACTCATATCCTTTTCCTTCCCTAAAATTGTGATGTGATTTTATTTTTTTAATTCCGTAATTATGGTCATACACTTATAACATGGACTATTACCTAATCTTGGCTGTTCAATGTTCATATTTTTTTTGATTAACGTGGTAATTTTGTGGCTTTGAGAGTGGACGTGGTGGCTCCTTTGAACCTGCAAATACTAAGATAATAGATAGATGACATCAATTTCAGGATGAAGAGAGTATATATATAATGTGACTAAATAAGCTATGATCTGACCTAGTTCGTTGACTAACGAGTTTGAAGATTAGCGACCAACACCCTTTAGGCATTCTGTAGTAGTGAGTGAAGGAGTATGTATGTCAAATGTTTATTTTCTATAAAATATTGTTACGTACATTTACCTCATTGAGAAGTATGGACATATGTAGGTAAGATATTTTGCACGAGGATTGTGCAGATTAATGAATGAAATTATAATAAATGAATCTACATTTCCTGTTGGATAAATTGGGTAGTTATTATAGATAAATTGGCTTTCATCGATCTTTTTGTCTTTGACCAAAGTCTCGCTTGCCATCTCGACGCATACATCCACCGATACGTCCATGGCGCCGCTCGCCGTGTAACAGCATTCCGGTCTTCTTCAGTCATTTCTTGTCAATGACATTGTCAACTACCTAGTTGGAGCAGTGGCTCCATCATCCTCCGATGCTATCTAAGCTGTCATGTTCTAACAGCGGCATGGTGTGCATACTGTTTGAGGACTAGTGCCCCCCTCCATCCCAACATTTAACTTTCTAATGATAAAAGTTAGTAAAGTCAAATTAATACATGACAATTTCAAATTTTTGATTGCTTATATTGTAAGAATTCGATCAATACAAGTGGCAAAAAAATGTTACTCTTGTAATTAAGAAAATATTTCTATATAATATTATGATAATTGATGAGGACATGATAGCCATGGATATAACCATTATGATTCATGGAGAAGAAGTCCAGCAATGATGTCCAAGTGATGAAGGAGGCCCAAGGTTGATTCGGTTTCGAGTCCTCAAGGTGGAGGCCCAAAGCAAGCCGAGTTCGAGTCCACCTTAGAGTCCAGGAGCAGCCTGCACCAAAATTGACGTTCAGGTCGCATATGGTGTCCGTTTGGGATCTATATCTATAATATCTATAAAGGTCAGACCCACTAAGTCTAAAGCTCAATCCTCATTACGCCACATCACCTCTATTTTTCTAACCGTTAGATCCTTAGTTTGCACATTGATCTACCCGTCCATTGGCCTCCATTTTATCGGCACCTTCTCTGGCATGCATTCTATTCCCTTCCTCTTCCGCTTAACGCACGTTTTCCCCCATTTTCTTCCTCCCAATTAATCTAGATTAATGCTAAAACTGCCCGCACTACTCCCAATTAAGCTAGATTAATGGCATTATTTCTCTTTCAACTCCTCCGTCCAGCACAGCACATATACGTCCCCTTCAATTCAATATATTCCCCTACTCAATGGAAAACGCCTCATTTGATGCTTGCATAAATCACCACCGCGGATCCTTATTATTTATGGACTGCAACAGGCCATGCAACTCCTACGGAGCTGCACTCTTCTCTGTCAGCCTCTCCTTTGCCGCCGCTCCGCTCATGTCCGGTGGCGCTACAACACAGCGGATTACTGCCACAGGCAACCAGTAGCAGTATTAGACGACACTCCAACCTGGGCAGTCGGCAGCCATTCCTCCTAAAGTGCCTCCCCACAGTTGACACCATCTGATTCCTCTCCTGACGCTTTGTTTTTATTTCGTTGCCTCTTTCTTCTGTCATTAGATTTAATCTGATTTGGCGTTTCTTTTTCTTCCGTCATTTTTTAGTTGCAGGATATAACATGAACCAAGAGGTAATCATTAATCATTAGAAGGTCTTTGGTAGCATTTGATCTAATACAGCACTGAGCCTCCGAGGTTTGTTCTCTCTTAGTGTTCAATGCTACACGGTGCTCAACAGGAAGTGCAGTGCTGCTAAAAATTACAGAGATATTGGACTGACGATAGATCTGTTGGTGAATACATATTTCATTTGGTCAGTTCTCTCCCATTTGCATTCTTTATATATATATATGTTGTTTTGTCCAACTAACTGTGCATAGTTTGTTTCTGTTGTTTTGTCCAACTAATTGTATAGTTAGCTTCCAAAAAGTAAATAGATTATATTTCTTCAGAGTTCCGATTCATCTACACAATGAGCAGGTGCAAAAATCCTCTTTTCAATGTCACAACTGACACTTAAAATCCTGCAGCAACGCGCGGGGAATTCACCTAGTATCTTATATAGATGCAACCCACTAAAGATCATTTACTCATATAAAGCTGAACTCTCGTGAGGCCACATGACCCGAATTATTTCATCCGTTGGATCACCATCAACAGCGGATCCCATCCGTCCTTTCCAATCAGCTGACATTCATCCTGCTCTGCCCTCCCTCCCGCAATCTTCTTCTTCATCCTCTCCCCACGACCTTCTTTTCTCAATGCTTTACTACTATCAATAATGGCTCTATAGGGAGTAGCTGCGCAATTAGTTGCTCTAATGGCATTAATCCTGCACCAATTACGTAAGTTACCAATCCAAACATCACTCCCGCCCCTGCCTTCTACATGCTCTTTTCTTGGCTGCTTGCCTCCCACCACCAATCGTTTCATTTGCTGCTACCCTTCGCTCCGGTTTGCCACTGCTGTTGGATTCGCCCTCAAATCAGACATGCTCTACAATTTAGACTTACCCAGTTTATTTTGCATTTACCATGTTTCAGATTTTGGCCATTGTTGTCTCAGATTTTTTCCATTTTTCTCTGCGCTCAAAGCCTCAACTGTTTGATGCAATGTGCCTTACATAATCCTCTGCAGTTGTTCTACTCATGTGTTTGATTTTTCCCCCCAGATATAGCCACAACTTTGACCTTCAGTCGTTCAGGTAAAAGAAATCACTCAACCAGCTGTTCATTTGTCCTCATCGGCCATTTATTTTAAGCAATTATTTTCTATTTTTTAAATAATGGGAAAATGAGCATCCCAGCCTTGGCCTCACTAGGAGGTTACAGCCGTAAGCAATTATTTTCTATACGTTGTTCATTAGTTACTTTACAATTCTTCAGCTGCTCTCATCGTTCTTTCATTTCAAGCATCCTAACATTACAATAGTCCACTTTGCAGTTGTTCATTTTCATGTATGTGGCCCTCTGCTCCATGTCTATTTGATTTCTCCTTTGGATGTAGCAAGATATTTGGTGTTCTTCAGTCATTTGGGTACGAAAAATGTTCATATTGTTACTTTAAGAGTGTCCAGTTTTAATGAATTGTTGTCTGTCCTTTTATTTTAAGCATTCCATTACAATAGACATATATCTCCGATTTTTCCTTGTGCCCAGTTGACGTCCGTATTATCAGTGGGTATTCTCTTCTTTTTCAAATGCTGTATAATTTGACAAGACCTTGCACCCCTATAATGGCTACATTTGCAATCCTGCACCGTAAGACATGCATATAGGCCATAGCTCTGGGAAGCTAAATCGACCGTTGTTATGAGTGAAGCATACAAAAGGTGTCTGATTCAACCGTTTTAATTCTCACCAATAGCAACAGTATATTTTCTTGGTTTGAGTTTTTATTTTTCCAGTCTGCCATGGTGACCAATTGACGATACTCCTACACCGAGCAGGAACTCCGTACTGAAGCTCTTCTATCTCATGTTCCCTCTTGGCGAAGCAAAAAGAAACTGAGCAGGTGCTCTCTTCCTCAACGGCTTTAATTTTTCCGATAACCATGAGGTCATGGGCTTAGAACTCTGTCTTTCCTTCTGCACAATTGTGCCTTGCATTGCCCAAATAATGAGCTATATTTGTTCAATGCAGGTAGGTCCTTGGTAATCTGAATCTGATGCTTACTGCTCCCCCCATAATCCTCCTCATATCTGTATAACTCTTATTCTATGCAGGATTAGATCAAACTCTCAAAAAAAATTGTACGGAATAGATTATTTTCATGTTCAATGTTTATACTTCAGTGTCTATCGGTGATGTTTTCAGAATAATTTTATAACGGTTGTGATCATGTATTTTGTGCAGGTCTGGTATGCCCTTTGCTCCTCGCATACTATGTTTCAATCTACCTGGAGTCTTGCTTTCATAGAATTCTCCTATTAAGGTATAAACAGTTTAATCGGTGCTGAATCGTGTCAATAATTAGACACACATTGATGGTAATTCCGTACCACCATTCCATCACTTTTTATTAGCACCATCCTGGCCAACTTTACTCTATTAACACCAATCACGTTGTCTCCCCTCCTATCATTTTTCCTGCGCCCTGATTTTCAGAGAATAAATGGTTCAGTTTCATGGCATTCACTATTCCTATAAATTTATATGAAACTGAAATATTAGGCAAATCCGGTTTCATTGCATTTAATATTCGCATAATACCACCAGCAACGACTGACATTTTCCACCATACAAGTTGCATTGAGTTCTATCTATCTATCTATCTCTCATGTATGTATACAAAATGGACATCATGTCCATAAGTCTTTGAGGTGTGTTCAAAGCTTTGCCGTATTTTTCTTTGCGAGGGAGTTTTCTGTCATATTGGCATCTCATGGAGAATTTGTTTGAAACACTCATTGGCATGGTAGTGGATTTGTAAATTGCTGCGCTAATCATCCAGAATATGTTGTAAGAATCAAATAGGACGATGTTTATGGAAAAGTTAGCACTTTCATAAAGGATATTTTTAGGTATGTTGTCATTACAAAGGGTTGATATTCGATTTCAGTCAGGAAAATATAAAAGCTAAAAAAATGTTTATTTTTTGTTTATCTATGGCACCCTGTTATGTATGTGTACTCATTTTCTGCATCAAATTTGTAATCACACCCTACTATTCATCTGGAAATTATCCTTATTATGTATGTGTACTCATTTTCTGCATCAAATATGTAGTCACACGCCCTACTGTTCATCTGGAAAATTATCCTTAACTCCCGCGGCGATGCGCGGGAAATTCACCTAGTGTTCTTTATATGGATGGAAGCAAATTTTTGTCACGCTTCCAACGGCACCGGTCTCAGACCCAAATTCGCTCGGAGTCAACAGGAATAGTCGAAACAAGTGGACATCCAGAATCTGTCAGGCCAACTTGGTCTTGTATCATTTCGGGCCTTAAGCCCATGTTGTGGGTGCCCCTTCCCTGGTCGCCCCCAACCCTAGCTCCCACTTTTAATATAAACTCAGTAGCCGCCGCCTTAGAAACTTGGGTTTTGTTGAGTTCTAGTTTTCTTTGAGAAACATACGTTATTTGTTGTACTTGAGGGATTACCTCGGCTGCAATTGAATCAGAGCCCTGTTCTTGTTCTACTCGTCTGTGGCGATTAGTCCATTCGACCAAGAGCTTGAACATTCATCTACTTCTATTCATCATCCATATTTGCAATTTCAGATTGCGTTCTTATCGTTCTTACTTGTGTTCTTCGATTCGCTTGCAGGAAAAGCCTTCTTGGCGAGGTCAATCGAGTTGTACTTGGTTGGTAACCAACGGAGCAGTGGTGTAACGGTTGCAGGGGTTCGAATCCTTTGGATTAGAAGCCCGGATCGCCAACGTCGACGCACCACCAATTGAATTTATCCTACCTTTCGGAAGATCGGGACCTCCAGTTCTCATCAATAATTAAGTTTTGCTTGGTCCCCCCTCAAGTTCATTGTGTTGTTACTATTTGCAATGGTGGCACATGCCTAGCTGTTTGCTTATTTCTGGTTATCATGCTTTTAAATAGCGCCTTGGCAATATCGTTTTGAAATTATGTTGAAGTGTATTTTTATGAAATTATATTTTAATACAAATCTACTCATGTTATTTTTATATTTCTAAACTTAATACATAAGAAAAGTATTTACAATTAAAGTTTAAAATTTTAACTTAGAACAACCTCAAAACGAAGACAATTTTGACCCTAAAGGGAGTATGATTGTTTTTTAAAGTGATGTGATTGTAGTAGAACGTGGTTCTTTACGATCAGTAGATCATCGAACGGACGGCTCTGGTGCGGTTGAGAAGTTATCGTCGTGACCCACGTCACCCACCGCCTTGGCCGGTTGACCCAAGGCACGGGGGTTCTCTGTTCTCTCCCTTCCGCTTAGTCGTCCTCACAAATCCTCCAAATCCAAGCCACCGCGATTACTCCAAGCCGTCGCCGCCGTCTCGGTCGCGTCGGCGCGGCGGGGCCTTCCGCGCACCCGTAGCTGAGCTCGTGTTCGGTGAAAGGAAACAAGGTAACCACTCGTTTCCGAAGTGAAAGCTTGGATCTTGATACCGAAAAGTAGAATCTTTTTGTGGCATTCGTATGCGCTTTAGGGCCTCAAAATCATATGTTCTGTTCTTTTCTAAAGATAACGCGTATTGTTCTTTGGATTCCTGTTGGATTGGAAACAATTAGGAGGCCTCTTCTGTTATTCGATTTGATTTTGTCGATTTTTCTTTACAGGGTTGGAAATGGAGATCCAATCCGTCCGGCCCATCGAGGTGCTGATGGAGAAGGTGCTGTCCGTGAACATCCTCTCATCGGACTACTTCAAGGAGCTATACAGATTCAAGACCTACCACGAGGTCGTCGACGAGATCTACAACCAGGTCGACCACGTCGAGCCATGGATGACCGGCAACTGCCGCGGCCCCTCCAGCGCCTTCTGCCTCCTCTACAAGCTCTTCACCATGAAGGTCACTGTCAACCAGATGCACGGCTTGCTCAAGCACCCGGACTCCCCATACATCAGAGCTGTGAGTCTCTTGCCTCTTGGATTTTTTATTAACTTTTTAGTATTAAGTTAGGTGGGGAGTCATGGAAATCTGAATTAGGGTCTGTACCTGGTATACTTAATGTGGGTTAATCTGAGCAAGAATAATTTTGGCACTGATAGACTTTTGTGGGTTACTGATAAACTTGCTGAGGGTGCTTATGACCTTGTCGAGCATTTCCGATGTTTAATCTATATAAAAAATGGCTCTCAGACAATAATATTGGTTTATATTTCAGATTGGATTTCTCTACCTGCGTTATGTTGCAGAACCAAAGACTCTATGGACTTGGTATGAACCCTACATCAAAGATGATGAGGTATATGTTTCTCTTGCGTTTGGCTTCTGTTGCATTTGTTTGATGTTTAAGTTAAGCAGAATTGTAGAAAAAAGAACAGCTGCTAGTTCACCCATATGTACATGTACCAACTACCTAATCCTGAAGTATTCAGCAACTTTCGGCATTGTTTCCACTCAAGTGTGTGATAAACTTGCACAAGATAAAAATACCTTCGTTTCCTATCTAAGTCTGCTATATATTGATTATTGAGGGCAATGCTTGTGGCTAATCAGTAGTAGTTTAACTAAAAGCCTTAAGGTAAAATAGTGGATAGTTCTTATAGCTGTGTTCTAATCTGGAGACCAAAGAACCAAAGTAAAAACATGATGGAAGGAACCCAGATGTCGATATAATAGTCTCATGGAAAAATG
The DNA here is from genome assembly GCA_012490785.1 of Eragrostis nindensis. Classification (NCBI taxonomy): domain Eukaryota; kingdom Viridiplantae; phylum Streptophyta; class Magnoliopsida; order Poales; family Poaceae; genus Eragrostis; species Eragrostis nindensis. The sequence continues at coordinate 1,609,803 of JAAXCT010000076.1, read as the reverse complement.
CAGTCTGTAAAGTTTGGAGGTTCCGATTAATCCACTTTTCATGTAGACTTGCTTCTTTGAGAAATTACAACGTGTCGATATATAAAAGACTGCTTAGCATGTCTATCTTTCTATGAAAATGGTTTGTTTCCTGCTCATAAATGTTTGTTAACCTAAAATGTGCACGCTTCTTTTTTTTCTTTCCTTTTTTTTCTTTTTTTGCGAAAGTGTATGCTTCTTTATGATAAAACACATAATCATTTTTGCAGTTCTCATGTATGCCATGTCTCACGCGTAATATGTCTTACTCTTTCAGGAGTTCTCACCTGGATCAAATCGTAAGATGACTACAATGGGTGTTTACGTGCGTGATCTCCTCCTGGGTCAGGTATATCTCTTCCAATTTCTGCATGCTAGCTGCTGTTATGTTTCCTTTAGTTACCCAACTACATTCAATGGAGACACGATTAACATGTTATTTGCTGAACTTAAATGCAATTAGTGTTTATTGAATCACTCACTTGATGATGTGGCATACTGAGGGGAAATTTCAATTGTGGAGTTGCTTTAAGAGGAGACATCATCTCTTCCACCAGTAACAATACTGTGTAAGGTTTGTCATGATGTGTTGCTGAAACGTTCTTTCACATTATTTTTGCTAGTGTTCCTATGTTTGGACTGGTTTCTTCAACAGAAGGATTAAGAGCATGTGAAAAATCATTTTTTCATATTGCTTTGGGGATTGTTTCACATGAGTCCATGACACTGATGAATGTTCTTGAAACTTTTGCCAGTATTGTTTTCTTGCGGTTAGAGTTGCTAGTATTTCTTTTTGGCACATATATAATGCTTTGCTGAAGGTTCATTTTCCTAGGAAAATATGATGAAATGGTTCCAATGTGTTAATTATCTTACAGTTGAAAGTTTTTGGATATGTTTATGAAATAGTAAAACGGTGCAAGGCCTCCTAGATTGTTATCCACAAATGTACCTTTATGCCAGTTGTCTGGCTCCACATTTATTCATAATCAGTTGCCATTAGACATTCTAGTTGCAGATTCCTCCAAGTTTATCTGTGAATTGACCAACTTATGCCCATTCCTTAGATTTGGTTGTCATGCTAGTCAGCAGAAGTGGTTGCGGCAAACTAAGGTCTTTTGTTTGATAGGATGTTATCTGGTGCTTACTTCAGTAAGCGCATACGTCTGATGTTTGATTCAGTACACGGAATGCAATAACAAAACAAACTACTAAACTGTTTAAGTACTGGTTTTACCCCCTATCTCAATTACAGATCATTTCACTATCAGACAGTTTGTTCTGTATTCTTATGCAGTAACGTTAGAGCTGCGTGTAGTTGTATTTACCAATCATTCTGTTTTTGTTGACTACCGTGATGCCCTGTTTTCTTTTGAGATATTATTCCAGAAGCTTCGACTGAGCATTATAATTTTTCACATCTGTCAAAACAAAACTATCAATGATATTTTTTATTTGCTTGCAGTACTACTTTGACAGTCTTCTTCCACGAGTGCCTCTCCCGATTCTGCGACAAGTAACTGGTCATCTGGAGAAGTTGAAACTTCCAACAAAGCAGTCAGGGATGACAGGAGATTCTAATAGGCATGAGTCAAATGATACTGCCCGTAGGCCACCTTCTGTAAAAGCTTCTTTGTCCGTCTCTTTTGGTCAGCGGGCTCCACACCGTGCATCCACAAGGGATTCGTCCCCGGTCCGAAGGACATTAACTTCTAAACGGGAAAGGGAAAGAAGTTTTGACGGTGATCGTGCAAGATCATCACCAAAGAAGCACCAGAGTCGTGAGCGTGAACGTGATTCTGAGCGGGACCATTCGGACCGTGATCGTGGCAGGTATAAGGACAGGGAGAATGATCGACATGCTCGTGATCGCAGAGACCAGGATCATTATCGGTCCAGTTATTCAGATAGGGATGGTGAGAGGCGAGACCGTGCAAGGAGAGACATGGATTCTGACCGAAACAGACATTCAAGCACCCTCAGAAGCAGGAGCAGGAGTAGGAGCCCAGACCGTGGAAGAACTGAGAGTGATAAACCTCGCTCTAGCCCTTTTGGTAGGGTACCAGAACCATCCAACTTGGCAAAGCTGAAGGATCTCTATGGTGATGCAACGAACACAAAGAATGATGCTAGTGATGATAGACCTCACAGGGATTCTGGAACGGAAGAGGTAATCAGACTGGGAGGCGCAAGGTGGAGGTGATTGTTGAACGATATTGCATCAAAACCCATGTATTCTGGTACATCAATACATGTGAGACACAACACACAAGAAATGCTGGGATTCCCCCCCCCCCCCCCCCCCCCCCCCCCCCTTTGAACTGCAATTCCAATTTCCAATGCAGAGATATCTAGAGCTAGGGAAAGCGTTTATGCTAAACGTTGGCCTGAAATGTGCACCTTTTAGCCTGCTAAATGAATTAGTGGTACTATGAATAAATGATCTGGTTCTGTACGTAGTTTTACTGTATACGCTACATGTGTTAAAACTTTACTAAGTTCTTCCACGTCGTGATGCTCCTTTTTTTTATTTTATTTTTTTGGTGCGAAAGTCATGATGCTCTTGTACCAATGCTTGCTGGGTTAGAAATTTATGTGTGCTTGATCTTTTGTTCTCTGCTCTGTTTTTCCATGTATCATACGAAAGCATCACGTGAAATGACGCCATGGCCACAGTTGTATACTTGTATACTTACGATGTTACAATACATTCCTCTGCTGGCTGAAATTGCATAATGTACACAGTAATGTGGTACGCAAGGTTGTGACAGTGTTATAAAGATGCTGATACAAAGCAAACTGCTAAATGATAGTTAAGGCACTATATACAGCGTATAATAAATCCAGTTTGACAGATCTCGGATCGAATCTATGATGCTCTCAACTGCTCCAGATAACCTCATGATCTTTTGCAAAGCCGTAGAAACTGGATTTGCTTTTACCTGCTATAAGTGATCCCTCCAAACAGTTGCGCTGAATGCTGTTCCAGCTGATCAAGCTTAGGCAACCTGATTGAGAAGTTGCTGATGTGGTGGATTTGAAGCGAAATAAACTACAAATAAGCACAAAAGGCACTGCTGGTTTCAGATAAAAGTGCAAGAAAAAACAAATAGCAATTCATGTATAAATGTTCTGCTATCGATGCCTTTCTTACAAGATCTAGCAGGTCACTTACCTTGTATCCATCAACCAAACGTTAATTACGCTCTAACTTGCAGAGTGGCAACATATAATCAGGCTTCATAAGTTTCTTCAGAGGGTGTGTAGCCATGGAGCCCAGTTGTGCCGACGGCATGAGCTTATTCAGGAAAATTCTTGGAGATTAACCAATCAGAGGCCAAACATATGGTTCGAACACTCAGCATTTACAGCTCTGCATGACACCAGGGACATAAGTAATCCATTAGAACAATACCTTGCACACCGAAGGAAGGGTATCTTTACCAAAAACATAAATTTCTACAATTTTACCTGTTTTCTGGAAACATTCTGCATAAGTTGATTAGTGGTTGCACCGTGAAAAAATGTTCAAAATGTGAGAGCTACAGAAGTACTAGCCAGTGGGCAACCACACTAGCATGCTGTCGGCATGTAGTACACATCAATACTCCATGATGAGATGCTAAGTCCAGCTATAGCCAACTTCTTTCTCAGTAGCAGTGCTTCTGATTTGATTTCTCAGATTATTGATCACATTCCATCTGTTGGTTGATCCATTTGCACTGATAAGATGCAGGTAAGGCATTTTTGAAGAAGGATCGATGGAAATTAGTTGACTTGCTGCATGCTCTGCTAATCTATAATTTCCACTCAATCTGGAGTTGCTCAGGAGAGAAGTCCAGATTGCAGGATCTGGTTCGAAAGGCATTGACTTCATTAACTCTTCAGCCTGCTTAACCATGCCTCTCCTACATAATAGATCAACAATGCAAGCATAATGCATTATATTTGGTGAAATTCCATAATTGCATGTCATCACATTGAAGAAATTTTTGGCTTCCTCCAAAAGGCTCATGTGATTACATGCAGAAAGTAAGCCAAGAAAGGTGATGTCATCAGGATCAACTTGAGCCTCTTTCATATTCTCAAAAGTTTCAATAGCCACTTGACCAAGACTATTAAGTGCATATCCATGAATCATCGCATTCCATGTCACAACATCTCTGCTAGCCATCCGGTCAAAAATGGCTCGGGAAATATTCATTTCACCACATTTACAATATATGCTAATAAGTGAATTTTGAATAAGCAAATTTGACTCAAATCCAAGCCTGATAGATGTAGCGTGAAACTGCTGCCCATGAACCATCACAGAACGATGTGAGAAACAGCCAATGAGGCTAGAAAGGATCGAGTGGGTTGGGCGTATATTCGACCGCAGCATCTCCTTGTACCGCTCAAGTGCCTCACTATTTAAACCAATTTGAGCAAGCCCAGTAATTAAACAGCTCCAAGTCCCTAAATCACGTGCTGGTGATTGATTAAAGAGCTTGTAGGGTTCAGCAACCTTACCATGATGAAGCAAACCAGCTATCATCACATTGTAAGTGACAACAGTCCTTTTACGCATCCTATGAAACAGGGCCACTGCATCATCCAAATAGCCTCCTTTCACGTATCCAAAGAGCAAAGTTGTGCAGGACATTACATCTACTTGAGGCATGTTGTAGAACACATCTCGTGCCTGATCGAGCATTCCATTGTCTATAAAGCAGGCCATCAACGCAGTAGCTGCTTCAAGATTTTTTTCAGGCATCTTTGAGTACAACTCAGTAGCATCAGCGATTCTTCCATCTTTTATACAGCCATTGACCATCAAGTTCCACGAGACCTTATCTCTCTCAACCATGGAATCAAAAAGCTTTCCAGCCTCATCTATCCTGTCTTCTTGAAGATAACCAGATATGATGGCATTCCATGAACCAACATGCTTCCTATCCATTTTATTAACCTCCAACCATGCCTTGTCGACATCTAATGATTTACAGTACATAGAAACTAACGAAGCCTCGATAATCTGGTTAAGCACAAACCCAGACTTCACAGCAAAGCCATGAATGCACCTGCCTCCTCCGATACTTTTCAAGCAAGCATAAGCATTCACAATCTTAACAAGAACTGCACTTGTCACTTCCTCCCCATTCCTCATCAAAGTCCTGAACAGTTCAACTGCCTCTCCTAACCGCTCATGGTTGACAAAACCTCCAATCATGACGCACCACGACACAGAATTCCTCGCAGGCATCAAGTTGAACAGCTCAGAGGCCTGCCCCATCTCACACGCCGTGACATACCCTTTGATCATTGCAGTCCAGGACACGACGTTGCGCTCCGGCATTCTATCAAACACCCTGCGGGCGTCCTCCACCCGATGGTTCATCACGAGGCCCGATAAGAGGGCATTCCACAACGCCACGTTTGGGTTGTTGACGCATTCCAGCACCCGCTCCAGGCAACCGCACACCCCGCAGCTGGCATACATCGTGATCAGGGACGCGCCCACAAACACGTTCCCCGAGGACCCGGTCTTGAGCGCGAGCCCATGGACGCACCTCCCCAGCTCCAGAGCCTCCATCCTGGCGCAGGCCGACAGGACGGTTGACAAAGAGGTATGGTCAGGCCGGAACCCGCAGCGCCTCAGCTCCGCGAACGCGTTCGCTGCCTTTTCGTGCGCCCCCGCACGCGCGTGCGCGGCCATGAGGGTGTTCCAGGACACGACGTCCCTGTGCGGCATCCCGTCGAACACCTCCCGCGCCGCGTCCAGCCTCCCCGCCCGGAGGTGCTGCCCCATCAGCCTGTTGGCGGAGGTGATCGCGTCGGAGGCGGTCGACACACGCGCCAGGGAGGTGATCGCGAGGTGGGTGCGCCGCGACGCCGCTCGCGCCACCCCGAGCGGCATCGCATCGCCGCGCGGTGCGCCGCATGCCAAAGCTATTAGTACGGGTGCTGGAGAGGAGGAAGCGGGAATTGTCGCGGGCTCGCGCGCGGCCCAGGGCAAAATGCGGCGCTCGCCTCGGCTCTGGCGGGCCTTACAGGTCCGGGCCGTGCGAAGTGTTAAGCCGAGGTTACATGGGCCCAGCCCGATGACGAAATGGCGAGACTGACCGTGCTGCGCGTTCGCTCGCTCAGTCGCTGCTCTTCAGAGTTGGCAAGATCGCCGCACGGAACTACGGAAAGCTTCCATAAACCTTTTCTATAAAACTTTGAATTCGGACGAAATTACTCCAACGCACGCGGCTTCTGCAAAACATTGAAAACATTTTGGTACAAAAGAAAAAGCCGTTGAAAGGGCATTGATGCATGGCGCATTGGCGCAGCCGTTCGGCGCCCAAACCTACGGCACAGCGCGCTGCTGCCGCCGCGGCGGGATCCTGATGGCGACGCCGTCCTCCGGCTCCCGTCCTCGTCGCCCGCCCGGCCGCCGGACCACGGCTAACAAAGGCGCGGTGGTGGACCACGTCGCGCGCTACCTAGATCGCGTTGATGGCGACGGGGACGAGCGCGTTTTAACTCCTGGCGCATTCATTCATTCCGCGGGCGGTCCCTGCCGATGGATCGGATCGGGTGGGCAGCAGGCACTGTTTGCCTCCTGCTGCTGTGCAGAGATGCCGCCGCCGGCGACATCGGCGATGATGATGCGGTTGTGCTGGCTCGCGCATTCATCGTTCCCTGTACTACTGCCAACTGCCATGCTTTCTTGGGGGCCAGGAAGGAAGCGCAGCGAGTCCTCCTGCAAACTGTTTCCATGGAAACGGAGGTACTCCTATCTGGCTGCACATCTACGGGAGGTTAATTGCGCTGGTACCATGGGCGAGGGAAGCTATCTCCTAAACTCCATTAGTAAATAATGGAGACATCTCCCTAATAACACTCCTAAGTGCATTCCTCCAAAATACAAACCAGTTCCAAAACAAACAATTCTCTTTCAAAATTGCCCCTCACTCTACAATGCCTTCTTCTTCGTGAGGGGGCGCGGCCCTGCCGGCGCGGGTGAGCCTCCCCGGAGGTGGGCGCTGGCGAGTCCACTAGCGGCGGGCGGCGTGGGCGAGTCCTCCGGCGAGCGGCGAGGGTGAGCCCCCCGGCGGGCGGCGCGGGGCGCGGGCGAGCCTCTCGGCAGCGGGCGCGCGCGAGCCCCTGGCGGTGGCGGGGACAAGCCCCTGGGTGGCGGGCGCGGGCGAGCCCCCGGGCGGCAGGCGTGGGCGAGCCTCCTGGCGCCCGCCTCTCCGGTGGCGGTGCGGGCAAGCCTCTTGGGGTGGCGGCGACTCCCCCTCCCTCCCACCGCCAACCAAGTTGCGTCGCCACCGTCTTTGAAGCAATTTCACGGGCTGGGTTAGGGCGCGCAGGGGCAAAACATGAAGAGGAAAGTGAAATTTGAAGCAGTTTTGTATTTTAGAGAGACAAATGCACTAAAAAATGATATTAGAGAGATGTCTCCTTTACTAATAGGGTTTGGGAGATGGCTTCCCTTAGCTATGGTACCAGGGCAATTAACTCCATCGACGGGAGAGTGATTTTTTTTTTTGAGACTACACAGTACAACTCAGACACTCACAACGCACGCACACTCACCCCTATGAACACACGTACGCAAACTCTACCCCTATGAGCATCTTCGAAAACTGAGCCGGCAAATCCAGAGATACGAAGTCACCACTGGCGCCTCGCTGTCGACGGGAGCGTCGCCTACCACTGAAAGCATAAATGCCATTAAATTCTTGAAAATTCGCTTCCACATAAAGTCGAACCCAGAACCTGAGAGATGTTACTCGGATGACTTAACCACTAGTCTAAGACCCCTTTCACGACGGGAGAGTGATGAGTGACGACTGACTCGGCTATCACGTGGGGGCCCAACGCCACGGACAAAATTAAGCGCACAAATGCACGCGGTTGATCCGGCCCGGGATCCAGCTCCTGCAGCCTCCTCCTGGCCACAGCCTCCACAGTCCGCACCACCTACCGCCAGCTCAGATCTGCTTTGCGCTTTGCTTGCATCGCGCGTGAACACCACTTCCTCCTCGCCTCGCACGTACGCGCAATCTACGTGCGGTTGTTTGTGATCTCCGTCACCCCGCAATGCACGTCTTAGTTGCTGGCCTTTTACTGCGGTCGCTGTTCGTTTCGCTCTTGTTAACCGACGAAGCTTCCAAAGCCATCAGAACCTAGGTTTCGCTTGAGTAATCATATTGCCGTGGACGATCCATCGCTTTCGTAGCGACCTAGGTTATGTAAGCAAACACCGAACGACATAGGTTTTGCTGGCACGTCGCTGTATATCATGTTGTAGTTTTTCGTACTCCACAATTCAACCTACAGCGTCCAGGCCTGATTGCTTGCAGCAACAGACAGCAGAGGGACAGCAGCCTATAGGGGAATGTAGATCCTGTCAGATCGATTCAGGAATGAATGCAGATCTAAACACTGTAGGCAAACACCCACGTCTCCTTTTATTCAAAAAAAAAAAACCCACATGTCCTTCCCCTTCAGCAGGTTAACCCTCCACAATGCTTCGCCGTCAGCCAGATAGCAAGAAAGAACACCCATAATTCCGACAATAAAGAACAATCATGTTTCTTTTTTCAGAATGAAAACGCTATTCATCAATCAATAAGGTGATAAGAATGTACAAATTAGGCCGGTTACAAGGGACTGCCTCCACACACCCAACCTTGGCTATACTACTACATAAACACCTGCGGCTCTTTGCTTCGGCCTCAACTAGATCAGGCATTGTTGTTCAGCAATCAGAGCATCAGAACACAAACACATCCACGACCCGTGCGTTGTTGAAGTAAGCCCTGGCGTGTTTATCATTCCACGAGCAACTGTTGAATGAGCTGACAACAGAACTCCACCAGTCTTCTGTCGACAAACAAGCTTTCATCTGAAGTTTCTCCCAAAACTCTTTCTTGGGTCATGTGCGCACCAGCGTATGAATCTGTGTAGCACATAAACCAGGTTGGCGATGTGGTCATCCCCGGCGCACCAAATTCCTTGCCTCAAACATTCATCATGTGTTAGTAGCCAAACTTAGAATCTGCCTTCGTAGGTACCCTTTCTTGCCGGGTCAACTTCAAAAGCATTCACGCACTCTCAACTGGGAAGAACCCCAAGTTTCCCTCGCCCTGGGCTCGCTTTGGCCGCCATTCTGTGTGAGCCTTCACAATATCAGCCCCTGACTCCAGTTGAAGCAGGTGGTCACACTGGATAATGGATCCAGGGTGGTCGTCTGCGCACTCGTCTGAGACGGTGGTAATTGACTGCAGCACACTGTCACGCCCACACTCCTTCCTGTAGTCCAGTGTCATGCTTGCAAGCTCATGCTTTTCCAGGATTGTTATAGGAGCACTCTAAAAAAGAGCAAGGAATGAAAACAAGTCAGGCATCTTATCATCTCTGTGTTAAGCAAGGGATCAACTTGGCCAATGGGGACCATTAGATAAGATCATATGACAAAAGGGCCCAAAGAAATTACCTCGAGAATCCACCCAATATATTTCACATTGTTCACATGCTGGTTGACATCAAGGTCTCCCCACCTAGGCTGTTACGCATAACAGGGTTCCATGAGAACAATCACAAAAAATGAGCCACAATGATAACTGTGTATGTAAGCATGATAACTTACAGTTAGCCCCTTTCTTATGAACTGTTTTGTAGCATCACCATCAATTTTGTTCCCAGGCTTAGCCAACTTCTCGCTTTGCTCATCTGTTATGGCTGAGCAATCATTGAAATATGGGCCTATCTCAGCTCTAACCGCATCTGGCATTTTCGAAAGCCTTCTGGTTTGCTTATTCATCATCACCCAAACACTGCAAAAAAACAAGCACCCAAATGTCAGCACAGTGAGCAACCGTAAAAGGAAAGGCCAAACATCATAAATCAAAGGAATGCCTCACCAAAGAAGGAAATAAAACAAATAAAAATAAACGTGAAGTACAAACCTTGTAGCTCTCAAAATTGTACGGCCAGAACTGTAATCCCGAACATGCCAGTCCCGCCGCATGCCGTTTTTGCCAGCACCAGCTACCCATGTGTCCACTTGAACCATATCTCCCCTACAATTATGGTAGAATTATGTCAACTTTCAGCTCATAAATAATTTCTAAAACTATTTCCGAATGCAAAATTACCCGTAAATTTATTTATCCTTTTCTCTAATGAGGCAAGTTTAGAATTGGATAAGTGGTCACATAAACAAATGAAAGTTTTTAGCAGCCATTAATTTAATGAGCACTTAAGTTAGTCGCTAAATAGAGGATTAAATACATCGTATGATTAAGATAGACAAGTCAACCAATCTAGATCCAAGACCTGTTCCTTTGGCAGCCCACATAACTTATTGCTCATGATCAACTCATTTATTAAGCCAACAAAGCTCCCAATTTGATCTCTTGATGTGTACAATCTGTCGGATCTTTAGACTCAGACACCAAACGACGCATGGACAGACAACACTGGATTCGGCAGTTTTGAGGCATTAAAATATGGGATTTACCAAACAGACAGCACACTGAAATTCCAATACCATGTTTCCCTATGGTCTTAGTCGTGACAAAACACATAGCATTCTTAATCTAAGACACAAATCACTACAATCCATTTTAAGATGTTGCACAGTGAAACTGGACAGCCTATAAGAGAAGTGTGCAACAAACTTGCTCAACTGTTGCAGACCAATGAAACCATCAACTTAGCACTGAATTCATCTTGAGTTTCTAATCGCTAGGTTTTAAAGCTTCATGATGAGAAAATGACTACCTTGGAGCTCAACAACATTATGTTGTGGTAGTGCCAACAGATAACAATACAGCATGCAACAATAAATTGTGTAACTACGTGTGCTGTGGATAGAATCAAATGCTTCCATAAAGAGCGTACAACATTTGTTACAATTCTACATTCAGTTGAAATTAACGTACCATGATGGGTATTTATCAACGAGAAGCTGAATTTTGCTGACAACCCAGATTAAGTTTCGCTTGCTCATCTCTGGTGTAGCACCAAAACCATCTCCAAGAAGGCCTGCTGTCTTCACATGATTAAGAGCCGTTTCCTGGAAAAATACGAGAAATCGTAAGATTGACCAGAAAAAAAATGCACCAGGACTGAACTGAGAATAATAAGGAAACACAATTAAAGTTTCATAGTGTCAATATGTCACCTGTAAATGATTCATTAATGTCTCTATAGATGCTGTACGATCGGCACCAATCTCATAAGACCGAATCAAGAAGTTCTGCCTAAACACCAGCCCATCCTGGATGATCCGACCAAAGCCAAATGTATCAACAAGCATGTCAGGCCTCTTCGGCTTCCAGTCAAGAAGTGTCCACTGCTTCTCTGCTGCCAGGAAAATGGTAGTGACAGCCGCAAGAAGCATGCTCCAGTCTGGCAGCTGATTGTAGAATGTCTTTGGGGTGCTATAAGGTATTGGCTCCTCTGTGTCTGCTCCAACATTCTTGTGGTTAACCTTGGTGCCATTAACCTTGGGTAGAGCTTGTGCCTGCGCCTTCACTTGCATGGCACCAGGAGGAGGGTTTGGCTTGGCGACAATGCCGCGAACGCTCAAATTCTCCGGTAGTTCACCAGTTGTGCTCTTCGAAGTTCTGGTCGATGCTGCTGGGGAAGACCCAGGTCCAGGGAAGAACGCCGAGGCGGCAAGAGACCCAGCCATGATTCAACCGTACTTCAGGATTCAAATTGCCTGAGATCAGATACTAGAAGCACCACCCTGAAGAAATAATGAATGGGAAAGAGCTTCGTAAGAGAATGTATTTAGATTACAAATAGCAATTTTAGTATAGCATCTATTGTTGTCTCCATTTTTAGCAAAAGAAAGACAGCATCAAGAAACTGTGAAACCATCGAAGCCTATATAAGCCCATTCAATTAAGCAGATACGGCCAATTCCCCAGCTGAACACATTTCAACCTTGGCCAAGACCACACCTTTTTCTTTTATTTGGTAAACAACCAAGCCAAGAAAAGTCCAGCCTTTTCATCTGATTTGATATACAGCTCATGAAAACTGAAGAAATAAACAACTATTAGCGTAGCAAAAGGTAGTCTCTACCCTCTGAATAATACAGCTCATAAAAAACTGAAGAAATGATCAAATATCCGCCTACAAAACAAAACTGAACTCTAATAAGAATACAACAAAGGAGAGCCCAATATTCCTGCCAGTTCAGCCATGTTACCAATCGAACTAAGTGAAATATACCCATCAAAACACCCGACCTTTTTTTCACAAAAAACGGAAGCACATTGCAGGGTAAATTCCACCACGACCTCAAACTCTACCACCGTTTAAGGCTTAAAGCCATATCACCTCCATAACGGAAGCCTACATTGAAACAAAAATGCACCCCAAAATCCACATTTTTCCTCACGAGTCGAATCGATACTGAAAGAAACTCCCCAGCACCACGTCCCCGACACCAATCACCCAGACCCCGCCAGATCTATCAACCAGGAACTCACCGTGCATTCAAGAAACGTGCCCGGATCAAGGTCCGCCAGACCTGTGCTCGTTCACCGCCCTCCGCCGCCTCCTCGCGGCTCTGGAGCGGATTAGACTGACTCCAACAGATGACCCATAGAGTCCTTTATACCAAAAATGAGTCTTCAAACATGTAAAAACTGCCTCCAACAGAGGACCGAAACGTCTACCTATTTTGAGCAACCGTTCGCCCCGTGACCGAGCGGTAGGGCGCGAGGCGTCGTGACCTTCTCTCTTCCGACGCCGCGGCAGGGGCGAGGCCGCGGCCGCGAGGGGCGAGGGGCGAGGCCGGCGCCGGCGCGGGAGGCTGCGCGCGGGGCCGGGGCGGCGGCGCGAGCGCAGCGCGGCGCGGGGGCCGGGAAGGGGCGGCGGAGCTCGCCCTGGTTGACGGCGGAGCGAGCCCTGCTCGTCGTCTTCACCCCATCATCACGCCGCAGAGTCACAGCCGTAGGGCGTCCCCTCCCCGGGCGAGCTCCCAGCAATCCGAATAATTTATCAAGTTCTTGGCTGCTGCTGACCGAGACGGGCGATTGGAGGAGTAGAGGGCGAATTGGTAAACATTCATCCGTTGCAGGCTGAGCTATTCTGTTTCGAATTGGTTTTTTGTTGCTTTTCTTCCCCCGATTTGTTGCTTGCGCTTGGGAACATCGAATCTTTGAACCTGAATTCGAGTCCTGGCCATATGGCTGAGATCTGTAGGTAGTTTGATAATATTATGCTCGAATATGTGCCTTCTGGGATTAGATGCAAAGCCGTGCTAGTTTTGTGTTCAATTTGCTCGAATCAAGCGTTGAGTTTGAGATGAGCTGTCTGTTCTTCGCAGCGAGGGGCGGCTCATCGGCAACCGCGGCGAGGGGCGTGCGGGGAGGTGGTGCGCGCGCCACTGAGTTGCCGAGGAGGAAGAAGGTGAGGAAGAAGGTCGTCAGTTTGGTCCATCTGTTGGAGATTGATGATTTTTGGTCTCCTATGTTAATGCTTCTCAACACCTTGTATGGGTTATGGGTCTTCATGACTGTTGGAGTCAGTCTTAGATACGGGCGGATTAGACTTGTGGCCTCCGCTCCTCGGGCTCGCCACCTCACGAGGAAGAGAAAGAGGGAGATGAGTATTTTTTTCTCTCTGCTAGGTGTCCACGAAGCTGAGCCGTTAGCGACCGCCGCAGTATATATACACTGGAGTACGGATCAAGGCGTTCATATACGTATGGTACCGTCTGTGAGACGGACGGAATTGCCCCTGTATGCGGTTCGGTCATTCTAGGGCAACGCTGGTGGGCCCAGCCCGCGGCTATTTCGAGTTTTTTTTTTAAGGACAAACGCCCCAGGCCCCAGGAGGGGTTCGAAACATCTCCATGTCAGGTACTGGTACATTGGCCGAATTACAGATAGACCCCTACAGAATTTAGACTAGAAAAATGGTGCGCCATTTGGCGCGCGCCTTCTTTACATATGATAAATGCTTGTTCATCAATTTAGTAAAATTTTATGGTTAGATAAAAAACTTTGACCTCAATATTTTTTTCCCCCTATGACCTCAACCTTGTTAAGAAGAATAAGACATATACCAATTAGTGTATATTGACGTCAGATCCATGTCATTTAAACTCTTAACGTTTCACATAACATTGCACTTTTATGTATATAGCTTGTGTTTCTTTTACCGCATATTCTCATAGATATTTTTAGAAATCAATCCATGATTTAATTTTAATTTGTGTGGTTGGCCAAACAAAAAGTAGCTATTAGCCTACACATTGCCATGAACCGTGATAAAGAGAAAATGAATGAACTATTAAGCAGCACAAAGAACAAATATATACAAAATGGGGCAATCCAAAAAATACAATTATATACCTATCTGAATTCACAACAAAGTTAAGGGATGGGGCAAAGGTGCTGTACAATGATGCCTTAATGTGTAGAAGAAAATTAATTAATATCCAATATCAACTTTCAAAGCTATAGATTTATCAACAGGGAGCAGGCCAAGGCCAAGAACAATTTATAGAATATGCAGGGGCCGAGCTACAGCTCTCCATCGGTGTCAGCCGACACCTATGGATTTCCGAAAACCTAGAGTAAAATAGTATCAAACACTATTTAAAAGGTTAATGACACCGGTAGCAAACGAAGCTAACATCGACGAATCTGCAGGCTGGCTTCGCCAATGGTTTTACTGGGCTCCAAAGCCTCCAAAGGCATAAGTTCCTTAGGTTTGATTGCTGGAAATCGAACATTGTAGCCTTTTCTCTGCATTACAGATGGCATATATTGACCCATGGCTTTGAGAATTAGATATCCTTGAAAAGTAAAAGTGGTTTAAAACTCTCTTGATCTGAATACTCTGAAGGCCATTAGAAACCATTATGGTTTAGTATCAAAGGAGGAAATCACTGTTTTTACTTATGATTCATGTTTGAGCGTTATTGAAATCACTCTGCCAAGTGTTGTTGAACTTGCTGATTTCAGTTCAGGGCAGAGTAAGGTTATTGAATGGATTTCAATTGAGATGGTTAAAGTTTGGCAGTGTGGACTTAGCACGTGAAGAAATTACCTGCTTGCTCTCATTGTGTTTGTTTCTGAGATATGAAAATGGACTAAGATACAGGAAAATTATGTAGCCACATATATGGACAAATGAACTTGAAAGTTAACATTGTTTAAGCAATTAACAAAGATGATCATGGGGAAAGTTAGATAAAGGGTTACAGGCAACATTTTCACATATCTCTCAAATTTGTTAACCGCCATTTCCCAACTAAATACTAACTGTAGTGTTATGTAGTATCAATTTTATAATTAAATTCACATGGCATACACACACTTGAAATAAATCTGAACTTAAAGGAGCATGTACATTTCTAAACAGATCTCAAACAGATTGTTTGGTATGCAAAACTATCAAATTTATGGAGCAGAAATATGTCATAATAATTCATTTGATTAAACCAGGACAACCTATATACGAAAGGGATCTTTGAATATCTTCACGAAATTATAAACAATGTATATAATAACTAATCAGATATAGGCTCATAGGGATTTACAATGTGAGTGAACAGTTCAAATCCTGTACATATGTATTTTGTTGCAATCGCACGTCCAATAGATGCTCCTCTTTCTGGATAATCGAAAGAAGCTAGCATTTCCGAAGAACACACGGCTTAGCAGCAGACAAAGTATTAACAATTATTTAAGTTCTCGAGACATCGATATGCAATAAAATAGAGAGAAAACTTGTCAATTCGGGCATGTCATAGCTTTGCTTATTCAAGCCATTTCAATAAAGCTCTAAGTTGCTGGGCGTGAAATTGCAGAAAGTGAGACGAACTGTCAGGCAGTAAGAGAAAGTGAGCCTAATTGTTTCAGAATTAGGTGTATCTTTCAATATGGTATGGTAATACAGGAAAGACTAAGCCATTGATGCATAGTTACCTCCTTGTCAGATTATTATTCCTTGTGTGTTAAAAAAAAACTCATTAAATTGGATGAGGTGACACTGAATTTTGAACTAAACTGTATTCAGTTTCATCTTTTTTTATACCTACGATTTTCACAGGATTTTTAAACCATATGAAATATGCTAAAATGGAAATGCCGAGTTTAACAACTATGAGCATTCACAAAATTTCCAAAGATTGATATGGGAACCATAGACTGGTCAGTTATAACAAAACTGTGGGTACTGCCCCTGTAATTCCAACCAAGCTTACTAGCAATTATCAAATTATTGATTGCTGAAATCAATTAAACTTTGCAAAAGGGACATCTAATAAAGTGCATCCAAACAATTATTGGTAATCTAACCTTTGTACAGGTAATGTCCCAAACAATTGGCACGCAGCACATATGTCAACAAGTGGTGGAACGAACTTATGAGGTTCAGAGAGAGTTCCTTGCCGTGTGGTGATGATTGCCATAGTCTCTGGCTTGCTTCTCCAATCTCCATACAAGGCAAATTTGAAGAGGTTCAGAGATGTATGCTCAGTTGCCTTGCCTTTTCTCTTTTGGGATCCCTTCTCTTTTTGTCCTGCTTTGCATAAGCCGTAGCCAACACCCCATTGCCACCATCCTGCCTCCATCCTGGCGTCAGTGTTACACATCAAGGACCGGGGCAGTGCATTAGGCCCCCTCTTCAGTCTTCACCCACGGCAATGGGCCGCGAGCAGTTGCTTGAGGGGACGTCGGCACCTTGCACTGCGAATCGACGAGGTTGTTTCTTGACGCCTCTCCAACCGGATGGCAGCCCCAGTAGTGGAATTTCGTCGAGCACCTCGGCAGCGAGGAAGCAGTGCCTCGTCATTCAGACATGGAAGTATACACGGAAAGACCGAAAGAGGCCGTGGCGCACGGGTAGCCTTCCCTTTGAATCTTCCCCGTGCTTTTTCATGCCGCGTTCTCTTTTCATCTCTGTGGAGACTGGTCGCCATCATCGCCGGCCGGATTGCGACTTGGACCTTCGTGGGAATTTGGCGGAGGTGGGGTGCGGCTGGGAGACAGGCACAGGAAGGGGAGCGTTGTGGCGTCAACGCAGTGGGGAAGGTCAGTGTCGTGCTAGGTAGAGGAGGTAGGGAGGGGTGGGGGCGACGGCGGTGCCGCCACCGCGGCGGCGCTCGAGGAATCCGTTGCGGGAGACGCGGTGGAAGAGAGCGTCCGCGAGAGCTCGCGAGAGTTCGGGTAGCCGGGCAAAGACCCGTTTCGATCTGCATCTGACGGTCTATATCACCAGATTGGTCGATCGAACGGCACACGCTAACGGGTCGACGTGGACATATCCACATCCCGCGAACGCGACCACGTTGGGATAGTAAGAGATTCTACACAAAGGTCCATAAATAGTATAAGATTTTTGGGCTATTTTATTGTCATCCACTCTCTCTACACTTTTTGCTTGTTTTTGCAAGTCTTTTTGAAATGCAAGAATTTTACAATATAGGAATTTCATAGAGAAAAATGCAAGATTAGAAAAAAAAATCCAGCATTTCAAAGGGGCCAAAAAGTGGAACAAAAACACATCAATGAAATTTGGAGCACCACTACGGGCAAAGATATTCGTGCTCCCATGCATATTTTGCCATGCCAATCATGAAGGGCTCGTTTGGCACGGCTTCGGATTATGTACAAAACAACTTTTGTAGTAGATTCTGATGTAAAATAGCTTCTCTAGATTATTTCAGATTCTCTATCAAAACAGCTTATACAGTTAGACTGTTTGGCAAAACAGCTTATCCTCCTAGACTCTTAAAATAATTTTTTATTTCAATTGGTCCCACTGCCCATCCCAATCTCTCTCTCTCTCTGTGTTGCAATGCCTCCCTCCTTCCTCGGCTTCCCCGCTCCATCGCAGGGGCGCGCTGCGCGACGGCCAGGTGGGCGCGGTTGGGCAGGGCACGTTGCGCGACGGGGCGTTGGCGGAGCGCGGCGCGAAGCGTGGCGGGCGACGCACGAGGTCGACGGACTCGCGCCGGCGCCACGCGGGCAGCGCACGGGTCGGCGGACCTCGGCGCGTGGCGTGACGGGGCAGCGGACGAGGTCGGCGGACTTTGGCGCGTGGCGTGGCGGGCGGCGGACCTCGGCGCGGGGCGGGCGCCGCGCGGCTAGGCGGAGCGGGGCGCGAGCGGCGCATGGGGTCGGCGGAGCTCGGCGGGGGCGCGTGGCGCGCGGCATCGATGGCGCGACGGGGTGCGGCGTGGTGCCTCGACGGCCGTGGCAGCGGCGATGCGGGAGGAAGGAGGGGAGGAGAGAGGGTCGTGCGAGAAAGGAGGGGAGGAGAGAGAGGGACGCGGCAGAGAATCCGCGAAAAGCTTTTTTTTCCAGCTTCCGCTCGCCCGGTGAAACTGAAAACGGATTCTCTCATCTCCTTTGGGCTCGCCAATTGCCAAATTCCAGTTTCCCTTAACTTGCAAGGATCGGATAACAATCGAATTTCTCCTCTTGAGCAAAACGCCACTCAAAACTTTGGTCACTTCGCTGTCCCCGCTACTCGTGCCAATGTATGTCATGCCAATCACAATCCACGACCTTCTCTTGGAGAATGCTGCGTGCCATCCGATGCTATGTGCAATTAAAACATATGGATCTGATCGCTTACTGCATGTATACGGCTAATCCACACGCTCGCAGGTGTCACTTTCATCCATCCCTCTTCTCTCTCTTTCTGATGGAACTAATGCACAGCCTTTGCTCGCTTCCCAGCCGTGCAAGATTGACCGCCGCCGCAGCTCGCCTGCAGCAGCAGCAGCAGCTGCCCGGCCGTTACAATTTCAAGTTTTCAACCATGGCGGCCTGAGCTTTCCCGCCTCTCTCTCGTCCGAGATGGCAGGCGGCGCGGCTGACTTGACCCGGCCGCCTGCGTGGCAGCGTGCCGTGACCGTGAGCCAGCCAGGCCACACGCCGATGCTGACAGTTCCGGACTCGCATGAGCCTGACAGCCCCAGCAGGGGCAGTTTCGGAAGCGGTGGTAGTAGCTTCGAGAACCAGCTGGCCCCTTTTCTTTTCTTGTTTTTTTGCTTCTCTTTTTTTGTGAGGACGAGCACCAGAAGGGATTGCTCTGGCTGTGGCAGGTGGCCACGTGGGGTGCCCTGGGCCGGTGGCCGGCTTTCAGGTCTGGCCCAACTACTCGTACCAAGCTCCTGAAATGATCCTGAAAATGTTCTGTTTCCGTATGGTCGTCGCAAGTGGTACGTATTTAACGGGTTGAAAATTCGAAAAATGGTACAGTTGGAATTGCGCTGATAATTTTCGTGGCTCTGCGCCGCGCCACAACTCAGCCCCATGATTGCAAGTCAAAAAAAATGGTTCTTAATTAATTAGGCGCTCAAAATCTTTTTTTTTATGCGAGAACTCAAAATCTTGTTGACAACGAACGAATTAGCGAGGGCGGTGATCTGAATATGCTGAGTTCAGGAACTCGAAAGAACGTACGCCAGGTTTTATTTGCTTCGATATACTCGAGGTCGAGGTGAATAACGTAACGGCGTGTACTTGTGAGGCCAGCCAGCAGATCGAGTCAGCTCACCACGGCCAGTCGGCCACAGGGATTTGAAATCGTTGGAAACTTGCATTGGATTTAGTAGTACTGCCCATACAGCAGCATGTCGTGATTGAAAACTCCATGTTCTTGCTATGAAAACGAGGCAAGTACAGCGTGACTTGTTTTGGACGATCGATGGCTATAGCTCCATGAACTAGGAAGGACTGCCTTACAAATTCAGGCAGTGAGCTAGGGGAAGTCGTCGCGCTCGCCTCGACCAGTGGATTGACTGGACTCGATCGACCCGGTAAAGAATTTGGAGCAGAAATCATGGAGTCCAAGGAACAGGAACAGTCCAAGAAGGAAGGCTGGACAGCAAGAACTAACTGGAATTTTTTGGTTTGCTCAAAATTGACGTGGTCGTGCATGGTGTGTCTCAAGTCTCATCAGCAAATATACTACTAGTATAATAAGAACTGGCAGTCAAAACTGTCTTGCCACTCGACTTGATCAACGCTGCTGAGTAGCTGCAAGTATGTAAAGTCTTACTCCTGCTCAATCTGATGATTGCAGCATATTAGTAAAAGGTTTGCTCGCATGGTTTGTTTGAACTGTAGTTAGCAAATAAATACCGGCAAAGACGACATGTCATTCTCTATTGATAAAAATTAGAAATGATAGACGGCTGAGCTAGGAATCAAGCTTTTTTCTGAAACTCCTCGCAAAAAAAAAAAAGCTCTTTTGTGAAACTGATCCATCGATCAACCGTACGAAAGTAGCTAGGATATGCCAAGTGGCTTCTTTTCTTAGTCGTTGCACAACACGTTTTTTTCTAACAAATCCGTGTGCTGCATGCATGCATATCGTATACAGGAACGGCGTGCTGTGGTTCCCAGCCGGCGCCCACGCCTTGGCTGTGCGATAATCAAACCTCCCCAGAGAGATTCTCGTACTAGGCACATGGTATAGCTGTATACGCAGAGTGTACGCTCCCCCTTTACTAGCTACTAGCTGATGGCCTCAAATTTTGTTCTTAATGAAACTAAACAAAGAAACGTTTTTACAGGCATCATTTTTCCACGGGACTAGCTAGAATAATCGTACGCCAAAGTATTCACCGACAAAAACGAGCAAGATATCTTATTCGCAGGAGTACATTCCTAGGCCGGGCATAGCAATGAACGATGCTTTGCACTAAACGCCGGGCTAGCTAGTCGTCTGCTGACGTGCGGTCGGTCATTGGAGGCCACAGCGATGCCAAGAAGGCAGGGCAGAGGGAGAGAAAAAAAGAGAAGAGGTTCGGACAAAATAATGCCAAGGCATCTGTTCTGAACCGCATCCACGTTGGGGAGAGGGAAAAACGTTGCTCACTGGCATCAGCAGTTCCGAGAACCAGCAGAGCTTGTCTTGTTCGTCAGCATCGGACAGGTCGGCGTGTGTTGTTTGCAGAGGCAGAGAGACCGAGACGGCGAGGAAAGCAGATGGACGTGCCGCGCGCTTTGCTTTGCTGAATCAGCCCGTTTCGAAAAGATCTAATATAGAGCACGTCTAGCCCAACCAACAAACTGGGCTCGGACGTGGCCCAGCGGCGCGCCCGAGAGAAGGAAGCCAGCCCAGCCCAGGTCATTCGGCGCCTGGGCTCGGAGCGGTCCACTTCCTCATCCACGGAGGCTCGTCGTTCCGTTCATTTCGCGGCCGTGCCGCTCCGTTGGTTCACGCTACCATCGAGTCATCGACTCCGACGATTGACACGCTCAAAGCTCCTTGTTGCGTTATTCTCCGAGTAAGCTTTTCCATGCCTCGATCTCCATTAGGACACCCAGCTCTTGTATTCCACGCACACGCTTGCGTGCACACAGCTATGCGGCCTTGATTAATTTACCACTACTTAGTTTAGTTTCACCGTTTCTTAATTCCCATGGTTGATTTCCACTGTTCTGCAAACTTTGGACACCTTTCACGCAAGCGCCCATGCATCTATATATGCGACGTTTATCATCTACTGCCACTTGTAGCATTCCTTGGCAGCTACTTCTCCTACCTTTGCAGTTTGCACATATACAAATCGTCGTCGCTAAGTTATGGTGCCGTGGTTCTCTGTATATGCATCTATCCTGCTCCATCTGCACACTTTGACTGACTGTCTGACATGCGTGCCACGTTGGTCAAAACAGGATCATCCAGCACTCCATCTTGATGCTCAGTTGCTGACTACGGTCGGAAGAGGACGTCGACCGGTCGCGGTCAGCAAAGGAAAATCTACGCAAGGAATGGGACAGGAGCAGAAGCTTGTTATGCAGGTGCAGGCTCGCTGGTGTTTCTGAAGAAATAATCTGAACTCCATCAGTCTTATCGTGCCATCTCTTAGCAACTAAGGAAAATGCACATACGGATTGCACGAACGGCAAAGGAAAAAACGGGCAAATTAATTATCCTGCCAATTTGTGTAGCTTTCATCGGAGCCTCATCCATTTTACTTTTCTTGGTCCTCGAGATTTCATCCGATGAGCAAGTCCGCAAGCCGCAAATAAAATATTGCTTAATTAGCAGAGAAAGGGCTCCGATTTTTTAGACATTTATTTTGGGCTTATGCATGCATTCATTCAAGTCGCTAGCAAACCATCTGACAGCCTGAACTTTTGCAGGATATGGCTCCATTTATTCGCATAGCAGGGTTTCTGTGAATCTTTCCAAGGTTTTCTGGTACTCCGGTATCAGATAAACAGCAGAGCAAGATATCCGCATCTGATGATAAATGTTCTGATCTTGTCAAGGCATATCTTCAGAGCAAAGAAACCCCAGTGAGGAATTGAGGATACATGCGGCCGGATATGCTACACGCGCAGTGCACCAGTGTCGCATTATCTTGACCAGATGCAGAACGATGAAAACGTGAACTGAAAGCTGGATTTGAATGCACTCACTGCATCTCTTTCTTGCAGAGTTAAAATACATCCATTTGCGTCCGTTTTGAAACCATGCTAGAATTAAATGACCAAGTGGAATCGTTTGAAAATGGAAACCTCTGTATCTTTCAGCAGAACCTTGTTATTTATTCTCTTGTGGACAAGTCCAAAAGCAGCAAATATAAAATCAGAGAAAGGGCCTCAAATTTCAGAAAAATATAGAAGGATTCAAAGACATTTATTTTGGCCTAATGAAATGAGTCCCTAGCAAGCCATCTGCCAATGCAACCTGAGCATTTGCACGATATGGCTCCATTCATTTCCACGATATAAAAGCTTGCAGGGGTGCTCTGAATCTTTCTCAGGGTTTCAGGAATCCAATATCAAGTGAACGGCAGGCCAAGATATCTGACGATAAATGCCTCATCATGGCTAGGCATATCTTCAGCACACAGAAATCCCAATGAGGATACACGGATATTCAGATACGCAATCCACTTATCTTGAGCAAGACAGAGGATACAGTGTTAGTGAACTGAAAAGGCTGGACTACCGAGTGCAGAGCATCTCTTTCTTGTCGAGTTAAAATACACCCATTTGAATGCAACAACCAATGCTGTTTTAGATTAATTGAACTTTTGCCACATTTACATGACCGTGTGGAATCATTTCCAAATGGAAATAAATGAGCATCCGCGTCCAAATCTTCGGTTCGAAGGAAACTAAGTCATTGATGTGGATGCATGCACAAACAGATAATTAAAACTCCCACCGCCATTTTTTGTTTGTTTAATTTTTTTTTTTTGGAGAAGCCGAGGTGACGCACTTGGCATTGAAAATGGTAGCCTGTGGACTGCTCTGTTCTCTCTATAAATTCGTGCATTTGCATCCTTTGCTAGCACAAGGCACAACACTACTGAAGCAGTAGTAGAAGCAGAAGCGAAGCCTCGGTTCACTGCATCGTCAGCAGAAGCCGCAGAGAAGAACTAGAAGACGCGAAGATGTACAACGCGCCGCCGCCGCCGCAGAACATGTCTTACTACGACCACTACCAGAAGCGCCACGAGGAGAAGGGCTGCCTCTACGCATGGTACCATGAGGATTCTTCTTCGTCTTCCTCGTCTCTTACTGTTCAGTGATTAGTAGTACGTTCTTGTTGCGTAGCACGGATTACTTCTTTCGTTGTTCGTGTTGGTTACTGTCTTACTGATCATTGGGTCTCGTCAGGGATTCTTCCATGCACGTGCTGGATTTGAAATTGTTTGTTCACCAACGCACCTGCACCTATTTATCGCTTTAAGTTTGGATTCATGGCCTATGGACCCACCAGTTGATTGACTGTGCTAGATATTTAGGGCCACCATCAGATGATTCCTTTCTGTTTTTCTTTCTTCCCTTTCGTGTGTGGTGTGTGACTGTGTGTGGCTGTGGCATGATGTGCTGCTGCCAAATTCCACCAATACTCAACGCCTTAAAGCGCATGATTAGTTGAGAGGCAAGTTGGACGAAGGATCTTGTTCCTAAAGCGCACACCAATGGACCAAACCCCTTAATTAAAATCATATGCCCTGAACTCACAGGACGCGCATGAATAATCAAATTTTCGTTTGATTTTGGGGTGGGTTGTTTACTGGTTTGGGGGCGTTGAACTGTTTTCTGTACTTTTTCAAGTCTGCTGGAAGTTCAGAACTGACCACGGACAGGCCCCCTGTTCGGCATGGCTGGTTGGAAGTGGCTGAAACTACTGCAGCAGCTGATTGAATAGTGTTTTGTGAGAGGATTTTAGCACTGTAGCGGCTGATCAGGTACTGTAACGGCTGGTTACTGTAGCGGCTGGTGGCTGTATAGATCCGGATACACGCGTTCGAACATAATACACGGTTACTGTAGCTACAGTGGTACTGTAGCTACAGTAACCAGCCCAGCCATCCCGAACAGGCTGAGGGACTAGGACCGACTCTACAGTTCGGCGAGAACATTTTTCCGGGTTTTTTTTTGGGTGCAAGATTTTAATTAACCGGTTCATGTGGAATTCGTGCGTTTCAAACTGGCCCATTTACAGTACATGAAGCTAGACGTGGTTGTGTTTCCAAAAAAAAAAGAGAGAGAGAGAGAGAGAGAGAGAGAGAAAATTTCTCAAACAGCAGCTGGCAGATGGGGCCGCTGAGCCCTACTGTCAAACCCTGTTGCTTTCATACCCTCTACAAAAAGCGACGCCCGTGGCGTAGACAATGCACAACTGCAACCTTCTTCTGGTCTATAAATGCTATCCACTGCTCGCGGCGCTGCAAGCCACAGGAGAGGAGATCAGAAGAGGCGAAACCTTTTGTCCTTCCCCTGCCCTTCATCGCACAACCCATCCGGCAAGCTAGATTTTGATTGCAAGCAAGGTTGCCAAGATGTATAACGCTCCAACGGCGCAGGAGATGTCCTACTTCGAGCATGTTCAGAGGCGCCATGAGGAGAAGGGCTGTCTCTACGCATGGTGAGGGTTTCGTTTCAGTTTCAGATATGGTTCTTCTTCTCTGTTCTTGAGGCGAAAGAACAGGGGAGGATGCCTGTCAGTTCAGTTCTAGTTAGCACGAAGTAGTCGGATACTGAATTGATTCATCAGTGATTTTTCTTTAGCTAAAGAAATTAGCGTTTGATTGGCTGTGGTAATCTTTGATGTCATACATGATTTCTTCAATGAGATTCACTCGTGGATCAAAGAGTCCAGCATGATTTTACAGCGGTTGTTCTTGCGTTTCTCTCGTTGACTTTGCACATACTACATCTCTGAATGTTTTTTCCTGAAGATCTGGTTTATTTCTGTGATAACTTCCACCCCACTGACTCTTCTTCTGATGCGCTGTTGTGCAACTCACTGCAGCATCTTCACCGCGCTGTGCTGCTTCTGCTGCTACGAGACCTGCGAGTGCTGCCTCGACTGCCTCTGCTGCTGCTGCAACTAGGTGTCGAGCACCAACAGAGAAGGAGATGAAGATGGAGGTCGGACTCCATCTCTTACCCCGAGATTCAGTAGCCTCTTCATTTTAATTTGGTTGTGCAAAAATAATTGAATCATGTAGTGGAAGAAGAAGAAGAAGAAAGCTGACAGATCGAGCAATTGTTTTCTGAACATGATCATTATCGTATTGTAACCATGGTATGACTGCAGACATTAGCATCACAGATTCCTTCATCGAAATTTACAAGTACTTGTGCTGTGCGTGCGAATCACGGTTTTCCTTTTGTTTCTCCTTGAAAAAGAAAATCACTTACGGTCGTTGAGTTCAGGTTTAGGTGGACGCCTTCTTCGGCTGGAGGCTTTCCAGCCGGCTGCTCCTTCTTCTCCCTCACATGGCTACAGTACTGCTTCCAGCAGCTACAGGGTTCTCTCTCAGAAAAACTGCAACTGCGAGCCGAACAGGCTGTTTGTCAGTGACTGTTCGCAACGATCTCGAGTAATGATTTTTCTATGTCTGCATTGTTCTCTGATGCGTCGACATGCGCAGCTGTTAGTGCACCGGATGAGCGCTGCCATGGCGGGCAGGTTGAACAGGTTAACCTCCACACCAACCAACTTGCAATAGTTTTGCAGTTGGTGCAACAAACTACTCGGATAGTAGGTTGCAGTGTACTGTAGTGCAAGTTTAAGACCATTATGATGATGTCATGGTAGCCTGCTCGGAACGGAAATGTAGAAGGTTGCTGCAACCGTTTGCAGAAACTGTCATGGCTGCGAATCTCAGCCTCTCAGGCTCTCATCCGCGGTAGCAACTTTACAAGAGGACCATTTGAGAATCTGGACAAAGGGCAAGCAAGCCTGTACAATGAGATTAACTCAAACCTAGTTGACTATTGGATAAGGAAGAGTAAGCGAAAGTGACAGAAAGATTGGACATGGATCTTTTCAGATAAACTGGTCGCACGGAGAATGTACGCCGTTCATAGCGGGTTTGGACGTGTGCGATACCATTTCCTTCATCCAAAATTCGTATTTTTGAAGGTGAAAGCATGGTAAAATAGATTCAACGACCACATTTGTGAAAATTGGAAGCACGTATTAGGGTTAGCGTAAGGTTGCTCGGTCAGTTAACTGATCTGAATGACACCTTGTGTGAAACTGATCCGAGATATCAATTCAAGATCAAATGGGTACTAACTGGTTACTGGAACACAAATAACATCACTGCTAAAATCCGCTGCTGATTACTGTCTAGTCCTGCAATGCCACCGTCAAGCAGAGCACAGGCAATCATATGTTTTTACTGAATGTGTACATTGTTCTATGCGCAATACTAAGAGTAGTGCATCCAATTATAATGGATCAAATACTATGCCACTGCACAATACTATACTACACTGATGTCAAGTTTTGGAGTTTTCAAAAATGAATTACCTTCTCTTTCCGCCAAAGATTCACATTTCCTGCGTTTGAAATATGCCAAAGAACTCTATAATCCAAATAGTATGGTTGAATTCTGCTACAAGCCTACAACAGGAAGCTGGCATGATTAAGTCATGAAAACTTAAATCTATTCTAACAACACTAAGACTATGAGCGCTTGTTATGAAGCATATCCATCTACAAAAGTGCCAAGGCTCAAGGCAGAGGTTAGATCATAGCCCATATTCCATACTCATGTGATCCTAAGTGTCTAAAGCTGCTCCTCCGCATATCTTGACATCAGATGCTGACTTCCTTGCAGAAACAGTCTAGGGAAATGGTGAAAACCCAGCTGCAAATCTTTGAGCAGATTAAATTTGAGTTCTTCATGTATATGATATTAGATGGAGTCCAATATGCATATTTTATGCAGCCTTTAGGCTTTCAGTTTCCAGTAGGATATGACCCAGCATTTTCAAGGATGCCTGTTCAATGGATGAAAACAAGGGATCAAAATATTTAGCAGTTGCACATCAAACAATATGATAGAAGATATTAAAAAAAATGTGTTGGCTAAAGAGAGCACAATGAGACCATCAGACATCTTCAGTCGTCATGAACAATTTATGCTGCCAAATAATAGACACAAAAATCATTTTGCATCAGTTAGTTCATTTTAATTCTTCCTACTATAGTGAAGCGCAGATCCCCTGCGTTTTCGAGAAAAAAAACTAGCTCATTCTAGGTTATTTTATGCTTTATTTCAGTTCCTGCAGAAACAAGTGCTTTATAATAATATATTCCTTGTCAAAACTGATTTGGTGCTCGAATGTGATAACAACAACCTCAAACTGCCAAGCTCTCAGCTCAACGGTGCGGGAAAGCGTTGGTCAGCAGTCACCACCCAAAATTAATAAAATAAGATAAGATAAGACTTTGCTTTAAATCTCCATGCAAACTGATATTCCCGGTGCACACGAATCTGAGAACTAGAATTCAATTTCCTTATGTACCAAATTTCCATGAAAGATTTGCTGTCTCTTGAGAAAGAACACTACGTAATCTATGAATGTTCTGCATTGAGTGTTCCCATTACTGCAACTATTGAAGCTTATCTAATAGCTGGAAAAGAAATACACAAAGTAGCTGAATGATGCTGCTATGTATAATCATGCCACATCATTAAGAGCATGTTTGGATCACCATGACTAGAAGTAGTCAGGCTAAATTTAGTCACTTTTAGGGACTAAATTCCCAAACAGGTGGGACTAGAAGAGAACTAAAACTAGTTTAGTCTCTAGTCAGGAGAGGGCCAGCTAAAATTTGTTTTAGTCTCTCTCTCTCTCCTCATTTATGATATAGCAAGGGAGAGGGAAGGGAGAGGGAGAGAGAAAACTAGACTTTAATGCTCTTTCAATCTCACTTTAGTCCTATCTTCCAAACAAGGAGGTGACTAAAAACTACT
This sequence comes from Eragrostis nindensis, assembly GCA_012490785.1. NCBI lineage: Eukaryota > Viridiplantae > Streptophyta > Magnoliopsida > Poales > Poaceae > Eragrostis > Eragrostis nindensis. The sequence goes on along the minus strand of JAAXCT010000076.1, from coordinate 1,581,563 downwards.
AGTCTGACTAGTTTTAGTCATAGGACTAAACCGTATCCAAACATGCTCTAAGCTGCACACATCCCAAGTGCAATGCTTCTTAAAATTCTTACCTCATCATGACAACCGGGTCATACATGTCTCATGCCACAGGGATATTTGGTTCGCCAAGGTTCACAAAAGACTCAGCACGCATCATGCGTAGAGTGACAGTATGCCAAGAGACGAGGTGATCTATAAAGTTTGTGACATATGTTTGCCTATCATCCTGCAACATTGAAATGGAAGCATCAACAATGTTTTCTTCTAAATTAACAGTTATAAGCCAAACTTTAGCGAGCATAGGAAAATATAAAGATAGAGCTTACCTTATAGTCTAAGTAGTAAGCATGCTGAATAGAAAAGGTGAAATGTCAGTATTTGGCACAAAGTATGAAAGTATGATCCACAAACAGAGTCAGTGTTCCTACCTCCCACAAGTCTAGGTTGATGATTGGCTGCAAGAAGAGAATAAGGAAAGTCATCGAGAAGTTTTTACTGAAAACTTTAAACATTTCGAAGCATAATCATAAAGGTAAAAGGGGTTCAATAAACATACAATATCACCAAAAGCAAGTGGGGAAATAGCATTTCGTGTATGAACTATTGCAAGTTTTCTCTCATTTCTTTTCACTGCAGCAGACAAAAGTTGAGCAGAATATGAATTAAGAAAACATTTTGAACTGCAGCTCAGAAACCAATAATTTCGAATCAATAGTGCCTTTACTTGAGGGAGTTGGAATACTTACAGACAAGCCAAACCCAACCAGAACCCAATAGTTGTAAAGCCGAGCGGATAAACTCTTCCCTGAAATTAGTAAACGAGCCAAAATCCTTCTCGATCTGCTGCAGCACACCTCCCTCAGGTGATCCGCCACCTTCTGGTTGCATTGATTCCCAGAAGAAGTGGTGGTTCCAGACCTGCATATCAGAAGGTAAAAGGTCGGAATAGTACAAAGCACTTATTTTGATGAAATCTCCACATGTTCATTTTATTTAAGATATGAGTGACGGGCAAAATAATGATAAATACAAAAAAGTGTCAACCAAACAAGGCATGATCAGCAAAGTACCTGTGCTGCATTATTATACTCTGGCAATGGGTTGCCGTTATTGTACGCTTCTTTTATCAGCTCCTCCAGAGTATGTCCGTACAGAGGGCTGGTAGCCAGCTGCTTATTCAGGCCATCCACATAATCTTGATGGTGCTTACCCCAGTGAAGTTCAACTGTCCTCCTGCTCATATAAGGTTCCAGAGCATCCTGAACATCCACACCACAAAAGCAAGGTAAAGGTTAAAATCTTGACAACCCTTCGCTGAGTAACATCATGCAAATCTGTTGAAATTGACATAAACAAGCTGTAGATACCAATTTATATGGGGGAGTGGTGAGACCGTAATAGGAAACGACTTTCGAAAATCGCCGTGGCAGACCACCCTGCCTCTGTACTCTCTGCAATGCATTTTCTGAAACACGTCAGTTCATCTAAATATGCTATCGACAGAATCCTATTAAAAAAAAATAGGACGGAAGGAAAACTTGGTTTCGCTAATCTATTCACAAATATTCTAGGAAAAACTTTATTCAGAAAAATTTGGGTGACCCTGTGATCCAAATAGACTGGATTTTCGACCCCACTGTATCAACTAAAGAGGTTAGTAAGCTAATTGTGAGCCTCACATTCTCACACACACTCCAATTCTCACGGGCAATTGCTCGAGCAACAAGCATGCTTGCTAACAACCTTCAGTCCACAAGCTCAACCTACCAAATCTCACCGAACGAATCATACAAATACTCCCTTTATATGATTTCCACGCATTGCACATACGCACACGCACGAGTGAAACGGAATAATCTCACGCGGTTGGAGGGCTGTAGCATGCAGGAGGGAGATGAAAAACAAGGTTGGAGGGGTAAAGCAAGTGTTCCGCGGGGCTCACCGAGCTCAGGCGCCGTTGATGAGGCTGGACACCGGCCGGCGGCGAGGGTAAGAGGCGGAGGTGGAGCGCGGAAGCGGCCATTTCTCTTCACCCTCTTGCGCCTGCCCGCGCTATCCAATCCACCGGCGAAGCGAGGCTTCCTTTTACCAGCATCGAAACGAAAGACCAGCCACTCGTAAGAAAATAATAGTACAAGGTCCAATTCGTAAAAGATCCATCTGCCGCTTGCTCAGGGCCGCCGATCTTGGCCGCTCAGCAGAAACATCCAACGGCTACGATGGGCCGCGCCAACTAGGCGCGAGAAACCCAATATTGTTTGCAGATTGGCCCCTATTATTAACGCATCCAGTTTTACAATAAAGACCCTAATTTGGATCGCGCTTAATAACCACGATCCATTATGTTACAGCACAGTCCCTACCTAGTATCTCTCGATTCGTCACCGCAATTTTCGAAGACTAGCGTCGACACAGTGACCGCACTCGCTGAGCCGACGTGGAGGCATCATTACAAGGCAGGAGCAATCAACCAGCGCTACGGAAAAAAGATTAGAGCCTGTTCGTTTACAGGGGTCTAAATTTTAGAGGGGTCACATCAAAAAAAATCTTACCATTTATATGTACTAAATAAAGTTAAATTATAAAACTAACTTCAGAACCCCCATCTAATTCACGAGACGAATCTAACAAGGGTAATTATGTGGCGATTAGAAGATAGTTACTGTAGCATCACTGTAGCAAAATATAGATTAATTAGGCTCATTAGATTCGTCTCGTGATTTAGAGGGGGGTCGTGACATAGGTTTTGTCATTAAACTAATCAAATTTTTTTAAATGTGAAGATTCTTTTTGATGTGACGGTTCTAAAATTTAGAGGGGAGGAAACGAACAGGCTCGAAGCGTTCCGTGACCCCTCTAAAGTTTTTAGCGGGGTCACATCAAAATGTCAGCACGATTTAAGTGTACTAAACAAAGTCAAATTACAAAACTAAGTTCAGGACCCTCATATATTTCGCGAGACGAACGTAATGAAGGTAATTAAGCGGCGATTAAACGATTGTTACTGTAGCATTACTGTGTTAAAACATTGATTAATTAGGCTCGTTAGATTCGTCTCGAAAAATAACACCTGTCTGCAGAAAGGTTTTGTAATTAAATTTTATTTAGTATCTCTAAATAGTAAGATTCTTTTTATTTTAGAGGGTATAAACTTTAGAGGGTGTTTTAGAGGGGTATCCGAACGGGGCCTAAATTTCTGTTTGGATTAGCCTCTCTGTCATGTCGTCTCTACAGCGCGTCACTCCGCATCCTCCCAAATCGGAGCGGAGCTAGGAGGAGGAGGCGGTCCCCGTTCCGCGCGCGGAGAGGAGGCGGCGGCGGCGGCGTTGGCGGCATCTGACGGGTTGAGGAGCAGGGGATCCTCGATTTGGAGGTAAACGAGTCTTTTTAGTTTGTGTTTGTACCCACCCTCTCTTTTTGTATAAGCTGACTGCCAGTTGTGAATTTGAAGGAGAAGCTTACGCTCATCGGATTCAGGCATCTTACTTGGGGATTTTTTTTATCTCTTCTCAAGCTGGTCATCTAATTGCAGGTTTTGTGGAAGCAGCTAACGCCCAGTATGGACACGGCGCTCCTGCGCGCTCCAGCTGCTCGTTATTTAGTTCACGAGGAATGTGCTCCTCTGCATTCCAGAGGTTACCACTGCCACGCTCTTCGTTATGTGAGATGCAATCCGACAGATTTGAGGCCATGCCAAACACTGGTATCTTCTTTGACATCAAGGGTATGCTCCTTTATGAGTTACAAATGGACTTTTGAGTTTCAGTGCTAATGATTAGCTCCAGGCTCCATACAATCATCTGAGATAACATTTATGCCCGGAGAAAATTTTGACATCAGTGATATGATAGTGCTACTGTTCTTGTGCAGGGCTTCCATCAACGAGTATCTGCGTTACCTGATGTAGATGATTTTTACTGGGAGAAGGATCCAACCCCGATTCTGGACACGATTGATGCACCAATTCATTTGAAAAATCTATCTAGTAAGGTCGTCAGGGTCGTGCTGTTTTAGACTTTCTTTCTTATAATATGTGACTCAGAAAATTTTGACACTCGCGCACCTGGTAAACAGGAGCTGAAGCAGCTAGCTAATGAAGTTCGATCAGAAATATCTTTCATCATGTCCAGAAAATGCCAGCCATGTGGTCCTGGACGTTCAGTTGTGGAGCTGACAATTGCTATACACTACGTGTTCAATGCCCCAATGGATAAGATACTATGGGATGCTGGTCAGCATGTAAGAAAACTCTATGAATTGCAACTGGATTACTGTCTTAATCTGTCAGTTTTTTTTTTGCGCTCTTTCTTCTCATGTTCTATCTTTTTTGCTCAATAATTTTCTTGCAACAGGCGTATGCACACAAGATTCTTACAGGAAGGCGCTCTGTTTTTCATACTATTAAACAAAAAAATGGCCTTTCTGGTTTCACATCTCGTTTTGAGAGCGAGTATGATCCTTTCGGTGCTGGACATGGATGCAATAGTCTTTCTGCCGGCCTTGGTACTGTCTCTTTGGTGCATTCGTGTTTTTTATGTTAAATAGCACCTACTTTGTTGTGATTCTGATGTGAATTTGCACGATGCTTGACAGCTATTTAGTTATGCTCACTTGTATACATGACTTGGTTTCTGAATTCTATCATCTATGCAGCATGAAGAGAGAGAAAAAAATGACAGAAAACTTGATATAAGCTATGCACAGTACTCTAAGTTTCTATTCTTTATGTAAGTGCAAGATTGGCATTGAAACACTTTTTTTTTTAAATAATGGGAAAGAGTTCCCGCAATGAAACATATGGAACTCTGAAAACATAAAATATTTCTAGTTACAGATCCAGCATCGCACACAGCCTAATAAATCCAAGGCATGTTTAGTAATTTACTAGTTTATTCTTCTTTCATATCAGTCTTTTTTAATTGTTTCCTTTCCTTTCTATAGCTTGAGAATTACTTCTTACCAGGGATGGCAGTTGCAAGGGATATAAATGGGAGGAAGAATCGGATAGTGGCAGTTATAAATAATTGGACAACCATGGCTGGTCAGGTGTATGAAGCAATGGGCCATGCTGGTTTCCTGGATTCTAACATGGTAGTTATTCTAAATGACAGCTGTCACACCTTGCTCCCTAAAGCAGATGGCCGGCCAAAGATGTCAGTCAATGCCATTTCTAGTGCTCTCAGCAAGGTTCAATCCAGCAAAGGCTTTAGGAGGTTTAGAGAGGCTGCAAAGGTAATGTTTATTTAAAGTGTGTTGTGATACTGCATCATTTTTTTTAGCATGCACATAGTTGTATTACTCCAATTTCTCTCCCTGTTGAAATTAAAATGTTGTCCATGCTACTTCTTGATTGTCAATTTGTATAGTCCTGTGCTATCTGTATATCCCATTTTTGATATTTCATCGTCTCTTTTTAGGGACTTGCTAAATGGTTTGGCAAAGGGATGCATGAATTTGCAGCCAAAGTTGATGAATATGCTCGCGGTATGATAGGTCCTCATGGAGCAACTCTTTTTGAAGAACTTGGGTTATATTATATTGGTCCTATTGATGGGCATAACATTGATGATCTGATCTGTGTGCTTAAGGAAGTCGCAACTCTAGATTCAACTGGCCCAGTACTTGTACATGTTATTACTGGGACTGAAAATGACACCAGTGGCACTATTAAAAGTGACATCGATTCAAATGAGGAAGGTTTGTGATATAGATCTGCATCAGTATTCGTACAATTCTAGGATAATGTGCATGCAATTCTTACTAGTGTGTGTTGGCATATATAAGTTTAGCTATACGAGTCTGAGTTGCAGATATATATATGAACCTTTGATTGATTATTTTGTTTTAACTGACCACCAGAGCCTTCAAGCTCAAGCCACGATCTTCTTAAATTTTTGGAAAGCGGACTATCTAGAACATATAATGACTGCTTTGTAGAAGCACTAACAGCAGAAGCTGAGAATGACAAGCGCATTGTGGTAGTTCATGGCGGCATGGGAATGGATAGATCACTCCGTTTATTCCAGTCCAGATTCCCTGACAGATTTTTTGACTTGGGCATTGCTGAGCAACATGCTGTTACCTTTTCTGCTGGTTTGGCCTGTGGAGGTTTAAAGCCTTTCTGCATAATTCCGTCCACATTTCTTCAGCGAGCATATGATCAGGTGCCAGCACATACTTGTTGCTATATTTCTGGTCTACTAAATCTGCAAGGCTGATTTACTGTTATGTACGTACATCACATTTTCTAAAGCTCACATGTATGGCAGATAGTAGAAGATGTGGACATGCAAAAGATACCGGTTCGATTTGCTATCACAAATGCTGGTCTGGTGGGATCTGAGGGGCCGACTAATTCAGGACCATTTGATATTACGTTCATGTCATGCTTGCCAAATATGATTGTCATGTCACCCTCTAATGAGGATGAACTTGTTGACATGGTGGCAACAGCTGCAACGATCGAGGACAGACCGATTTGCTTTCGGTATCCTAGAGGTGCCATTGTTGGGAGTAATGGTGGTATAATGTATGGGAATCCACTTGAGGTAAACTTTCTTCAGTTTATTTTGCTTTAAGCATACATTGCATGCGAATACTGTAGCACTTGAGTTTTTTTTTTCTTTGGAGCACATTTATGCCGCAAGAGCCAAACACAATGTAGCCAAGTATCTTGTGTTCTTATTCAACTCTAATTTTATCACTTGGAGGAATAACAGACAGTGTACAACTACTTCCGTTTTGTTTCACAATAAATCGGATTAGAATTTTGTTTCTTTTCCTCTTTATTTATATTATCATCTGGAAAGTATGTACTATTTCGTTTATCTTAGCTCATGGAATGTTCATCATTAACGAACCATTTTAAAAGTGTAACTGGACAGTTATGTGATTTCTAGCTTTATAGCAATCAAACTTAGTGGTTGTAATTGTCTCTGCACCCTTTTTCAGATTGGTAAAGGAGAGATTCTTGCGGAGGGAAAAGAGATAGCTTTCCTTGGCTTTGGTGAGGTGGTTCAGAGATGCCTGATAGCTCGATCTCTTCTATCCAACTTTGGCATCCAGGCAACTGTTGCCAATGCGAGGTTTTGCAAGCCACTTGACATTGATCTAATCAGAACGTTATGCCAACACCATAGTTTTCTTATCACAGTGGAAGAAGGAACGGTTGGTGGATTTGGGTCACATGTCTCACAGTTTATTTCACTCGATGGTCTACTTGATGGCCGAACAAAGGTAAGGTTCCAATCTTCACTTGGTCTACTTCTGCTCTTGCAATGCAGATACATACTTCAGTCTTCTTAATCTGTTAAGTAATTTAATTTGAGGCTTTGTGTTCTTTATATTTTTTTGTTGTGTCTTCATAATTATCTCAAGGTGTCCCTTTTTTGTTGCTTGCAGTGGCGACCCATTGTGCTGCCAGACAGGTATATCGAACATGCTTCCCTTGCTGAACAACTCGACTTAGCTGGTCTAACTGCTCATCACATAGCCGCAACCGCATTGACCCTCCTAGGGCGACACCGTGATGCACTTCTGTTGATGAAGTAAGCTAATCACCAACGTTCGAAGTCCAAACAACACGGGAAAAATAAGGCACAGTTGCGCAGAAGTTTGACGAGAACAGAGTGTTGTTTCATGATGGTACTTCGGAGAATTTTGAAAGAAGGCACGTGGGTTCTCAAATGTACCACTCGGAGGAGTGACTACGAAATCTGCAGTATTAGGGCTTGCACCCTATTTTCATGATTGAGTGACCACGTAAAGCATTCACAGGAACGACACGCTGTAGTGTATTGTGAGTAAATACTGAAATGCCAGCGTGCTGGTTCAATGTATCGAGGATATAACAACGCTACCGAGCATTGTTAGTACATACTCCTCTCTGAATGAAATGAAAGGTATAATTTGGTGTGGATGTCTTGCGATTTGTCCAACGTCCTCAGCATTCTTAATGCACATGCTGCTCTGCATCTCACTACGCTGCAATGCTCACCGGTTGGGAGGGTGACAAGACATGGTCCGAGGAACATCATACCCCATTTATCATATAAAGAGGTGGATCACACCAAAATTAAGATTTACGGTATAGTGCATCAATTGTACTTATTCTACAGCTATTGTCCACTCATGTGTTGAATGTTGGCAGAAACCATAATGCAGATCAAATTGGCACTCATCAGACATAGATGATAATGTGATTACAATCTCGGCAAGCAATAGCTCCCACTTCTTTAACAATCAAACAATAAAATATTACTAATAATACAACAAAATCTCTGGCACTTCATCATGCCTCATTGTACATATTACAGTTATAACAAGGTGTGGCCAATGAATACCACATGCTAGGGATCACAGTTGCTCCACTTCTGAGCAAGGGTAATCGGCAGCAACATGACACAAGGTAGCCGATACGCTGCCTTTGAACAACCAATCAGATTTAGTCAGTGTTCTGTCACAGTAAACACAAAATGGACACTGTTAGGTTGAGCCCTCGATATGTAATTGTATCGGGGATATTTGAAGATTTGGGTGCTGATATAATCAACAACTGAATAAGCGGAAGTCATAAGCATATTCTAGTTTTGAGAACCAAACCTTTCTCTACTCTAAGAAAATCTTTGTTGTGATTGCTGGGTGCTGCTTGCCAGAGAACTCATGCAATTCATATGTGAACTCCATATCCATAAGACGATGATTTTCTTTAGATCGAACCATTGAGAAGGAAACCTTGACACTGTCTCCTTTAGTTACACTCAGGGATGGAGTCAGCAAGAATACCTTGAAAAGGGAGGAAAAAGAACTGATGAGCTTCGCCAGACCACATAACTGATTTGTGAAGAAATGCATTCCAATCAAAAGTTCAATGCAACGAATTGAAGCCTTGAAGAGTATATTATTTTGAAAAATGTTGTTTCAAGTAAAGACATTCATTTGTAATCTCAGTGGAATCAACATGTCTTTCAAGATATAAAATAAGTCCCATAATGCAAGAAAAGGCTTGCTCACTGCACCGGCTTATAATAGATTCACGAAAGAGAACATAAGTTTCTTTTACTTTAATTCATATGTTTTCTGTAATAACTCAGTATTTACTATCTGAAGGAAAATTATTTAACAATTTTAAACCATATATGAGCTATAGCTGGTAACAAATTCTAGCAATGACTGAAAAAACAATGACCCGTATTCCAGGAAACTAACCTGCTGGCCCCAATGAGTTCCTCCATTTTCATCTGGAGCAGTATCCAACATAACTTCTTCAGCTGCAGGGTTTTGCTCACTACCCTGAAATGTAATATGAAATATAATGAGCATATCTGCCTTGAGTAAATTGTAATTCCGTCATAAGATGAAGATGATACCAATTAGTTTGACATACTCGAAAATGAACATCAAACCATCCAGCCAGTGCTGCTAATCGAGCTCCATCCAGGCTGATTGGCAACATAACTTGTGCTCTAACTTCTCGAATCTCATCGACAGTAGCAGTCAAGCAATCTATTTCCTTAATAACTGCAGCTTGACCGATAAGTTGGTTTGGATGAAGATTGTTCCATATTGAAGACTGCAGACAAGTACAACCACAAGCACAATTAAGCAAGCGGCAAAGCACATAAAGAATATAAGCTTAGTCATTTACTACTCTTGCATGCTGATTTATTAGAACGGGACTCTGAAAGATGATAATCAATTGATTGCCTAAGAAAAAACACTACTACAAAAAATATGCCCAGATAAGGACGAGCATCTAAGGCATATGCTTCAAAGAGTAAAAAGACAAAATAGATTAATAGAGCTCAACTCAACAGAGATAGGCCTATAACACTATGTAAGCAACATTGTCATCTCAAGAATTGCAAGAAATTGAAAAAGGACAACCTTTTTCCTCTAAAATTACTCAGGAAGGTGCAACAAAGGACTTCCTACTTAAGATACACTACCATAAAAAAGATACAGGTCTTCATAAACTAGAAGCCCCATCAATTTTACATTCTAAGACTGCTGCCATGATTCATGAAGTAGAAGAGGAATAAAGGTGCAATACCTTGAGATAGTATTTTTCATGTTCCGCGCGATACGCCTTTGTCAAAACATTCATGTTTACCCCATAATAAGCTTGAGTTTCCCCAACGAATTGACCCCAGTCATCCATAGCGATGTCAAGATCTTCCATCTTTTTGTCACCCAAACCAGTCCGTATAGGTGCTAGCCACATCCGAGCATGACTCGGATACCTGAAAAAAATTATCTTAATCTAAGTATATCGGTGTTCTGTGTATGCCAACAACAGATTCAAAGATACTGTTTCAATTATGTGAAGCTGATATAACCTGCAGTACAGACTTACATGACACCATTTGGTTTCAACCAACGGTCGCGTGCGCAAATGACAGAGTCAAACATCGACTCCCTCAATAGAAAGTAGCCCATCCACTCTGATATAATGACATCCACTGCGATTCCAAACAGAATGGTCAATACTCACGCAGCACAATTTCAAGTTTGGATCAAAGATTTGAAGTTTTTCTTTATATGATCCAAGTTTAATACTTTGCGATGTATATGGTTGGATCAGATAGATTTCTAATTGCAATACGATTTCTTCAATTGTACCACCGATTCAGGAAGCAGAAAAAGGTCAATGTATTTAGGATTCACCTTTCTCAGGCAGCGCAATGTCTTCCACGGTGCCCTGTATCACCTCAACGATATCCTCGACTCCATTGGCGCGCGCGAGCTCGCGAGCGTGCTCCGCCATATTAGTCGCCTCGACGGCATAAACCTTCCTGGCTCCGGCTTGTGCGCTCCAGATGGCAAGAATTCCGCTCCCGGTGCCCACGTCAAGGACCACCTGACAGATCCACCAAATCCATCGAGCTGGAGCTCAATCTTCAACAAAAGATTGAAATTTTAAGGGGCTTTAGGGGCGTAGAGGTTCCTCATACCTTGCCGCGGAAGTGGTGAGCGTTGCGGAAGACGGCGGAGTGGTAGGCGTCCATGCGGACGCGGTCGCAGAGCATCTCCTTCTGGTGGTAGAGGTAGGCGTAGGTGCAGAAGTAGTTAGCGAAGTCCACTTCCTTGTCCACCACGGGCGCGCCGGAGGAGCCGGCGGCGGAAGCGGCGGCGGCGCCGTTCGGGAGGGACGCCATGGAAGCGGGGTGGAGGCGGGAGCGGAGGGTTTTGCTGTGTGCTTTGGGTAAGGGGAAGGGCTTGTCTGCTAGGGTTTATGAAGGTGTGTATTAAAGGGGTGCTCTGGATGACCGTAGCCCTTGGATCTTGTTCGAGTTTCGTGCTCGAGATGATTGTTGCTAAATTTGGAAGCTGAAATAGGCCCGCTGATGTTCTACGTCCAGTTCAGATTAATTTTAAGTTTTGCCCAATGGATATGTGATGGATTTGTTTTGCATTTTGAGGGTGTCACAGTATCATCATGTTAGTAAAAGTTTTCTTAATTCTCTTTTGTCCAAACAATGAGGTTTATCAAACAATATTATCATAGGAGTAGAAATCGATCGAATTTGAATCCAACTTACATCATAAGACACAACTATCATGAACAAGCAATTGACTTTCTATTTGCTGATTGGTCGTTCGGCCGAGTCGACCGACCTACCTGTATCATGAAAATGACCTAAAAAATGATAAGTGTTTTTTTGATATGGAAAAAAATGATAAGTGTTTATTGGCTAAAAAAATGATAAGTGTTACTTAGCTAATCAAAACACAAAGTAATTAATTCTAAAATACACAGTCCCTCAAAAAAAAATTCTAAAATACACAGGGTCGCAATTTGCGACCCAGGAGGAAGGAAGAAAGTGCTCGGTCATAGGCCCAAAGCGCTCAAGTTGACCGTCCTCTTTTCGAGCCACTCTCTCCGGCTCTGTACCGTCCGCTCGCGCCGCCGTTGTCTCCACCGCCCGCCATGTGGAAGCGCGCCACCTCCGTCCTCCTCCGCCACCACCGCTCCGCCCTCGCACCCTGCTTCCCGGCGATCTCCGCCGCCGCTGCGACTGGTGTACGGCGCACGCCGCCGCCGGCCCCTCACTTTTTCTCTACTCTCGGTAACAACCCTTCCCGTTCCTCACTTCCCAGGCTGTAGTCTCGATTTGATAGGAAGGCCGCGTTTTCTTCAGATGCGGCGGGGGTCAGGACAAGGGTGGAGGACGTGATGCCGATCGCCACGGGGCTCGAGCGTGAGGAGATCGAGGCCGAGCTCCAGGTCTCACCGCGTGGCCGCCTCGCCCCGGCGACATTTCTTTTGACAAGTTGTTTGGGAAAAAAATAACTTTTTTGTTCGATTTGGTTCCGTTTTGCTGTTCAGGGGAAGAAGAGGTTTGATATGGACGCGCCCGTCGGTCCCTTTGGCACCAAGGTGAGGGCTTTCCGTTGATTACCCCATCTACCAATTGTTTAATGTGTGCGCAATTGGGATACTGAATTGGTTGCTTAGGATGGCATTGTGAGCTGGATGTAGCCTCTATGAGGTCAAGGCTGGGATACATTTTTCCCATTATCTAAGAAAAAGGATGGCATTGTGAGTGTTTGCTGAAATGGCAATGCGTAGTCATCAAACTCGTGGTTATGAATGTGACATGCTCGTTTAGATTAATATGATTACCCGCCTGAAAGAAATACTTGTTTGAACATAAACCGTTGAAATGGTGAAGATACAACTGTGTGTTGGGAAAAGGCTGACCAGTCACAGGCTGTACTTTTTTATTGGAACAAACTATGTCAGAGCTAACAATAATCAATGAATGTGAGGTTTACCATTAGTTGTTTTCGTTCGGCTAAGGAAGATTTATGGTAATAGCTACAAAGCCCAAGAACCATTTTGCTGTATTCAGTTCTTGGACAGTTAAGCCGATGCATACTACTGTTGTTGGTTGGGTTGGCAATTGAGTTTGTACTTTGTAGGCTGAGGCGCTGAGCCCGAATTTTAGTTCCTCGACATACCAATATCCCGACTTTCCCCTTGACTTTCTGTGCTCCTGTATCTTTTTCATGCATGTGGTCCATTTATGTGGCATATAGTATTTTGAACATTTTTCATGCATTTTCTTACATGATATTTTCATCTTCTGGATTGGCACTAGGTTCTAGGTCTCTTTTGGTCTTCTGCAACATACTGAAATATGGTTATGCGACACCCTTGATGTTTTCGATACTTGTAGGCATCTTGATTGATTGAGTTATCTTGTGATTTTGTTCAGATTATTTTCTGATGGTGCTTCGCAATTCCATGTTTGGCCTATCTTACATATATTGGTGAAGACATAGTTTAATTTGGAATACTCTGTCTTAAGGTTATATGTGTACTATACCTCATATAAAAGAGAACGGAGGGAGATTTTTTGGCGTTATCCCTGTCAATGTGAGCCTAGCTATTATGAAGAACTCTAATCGAACAATCCATTATGTTGACCTGCTGGTCATGCTTACTGAATAAAAGTTATTTAGTCTTCAAGTTGAATGTCGTTTCCTATATGGCTTCCTCTTCGATGTCTAACTCAACTTATCCAGACTTGGGATTGTATGCCTCACTCTTTTAGTGCATTGTTGTCAAAACTTTGTCCTTCCACTTTTATGAGTTATGGCCTCCAATGGATACTAGTTCCATTCAGCTTTGGTCTGCCAATGAATCACTCTGTAGAGTGACTTTGCTTACATGCACCTTTTGCATCATTTGTCACTTCGGTTCATTTGGCTTGTGTGGTCCAGCTGAACTAATAGCTCTATCGCTTTGTTATTCCCTCCACAGGAAGCTCCTGCTGTGATTCAGTCATACTACAACAAAAGGATTGTTGGTTGCCCTGGCGGTGAAGGAGGTACGCTAATTTGCTACTGCACATGCTTTAAATCCTGTAGTTGAATCTTTCATCAACAAAGAGGATTCCAGAATTCGATCCTTGCCTGTGTCTTATTAAAAAAAATTATTTTTCCTTAAAAATTTTATATCTAGAAATGTTCATGAACCCTTATGTAATTGGCTTACATTGCAAACATTACTGGTCTTTTGCAGAAGATGAGCATGATGTCGTGTGGTTTTGGTTGGAGAAAGGCAAGCCACATGAATGCCCAGTGTGTACTCAATATTTCGTGGTATTGTGGTTATTTTCGATATCAGGTGCTTGCATTGGTGTGGGATGTTGCATTCTGTGGCGTGTACTAAGCAACAATATCCATCTTTATTTTCCACAGCTTGATGTGATCGGAGAAGGGGGGTCACCTGATGGACACGATGATGATGATGATGAACACCACCATTAAGGTTCATTCAGTAGGGGCATGCGAGCAATAAAATGTGGTGCCGGTATTATTCTTTTCCCTGCAGTGCTGTGAAGCTGTGGAAAGCTTCTGCCTTTTTTCCTTATAGAGTTCAGTAGACCATGGTAGGTTGTTTGCCCCATGGCTTGGAACTGCACGATGTTTTGTAACCCTGTTTTCAGAAAGTCAGCTATAAAGTAATGTGATTCATTACACAATGATGTGTTATTCAACACATGTTTTGGTGAAGAAAGGAAATCTTTATGGATGGTTCTGTGTTCTTCTGTCCGCCTAAACCGAATCTGTTGATGTAAAGATTTGTTACCTGATATTGCGCACACCTTGGTATGTTGAAAGTAGTAGAGTCTGACGTCAATCAGAGCCTTCCATGAAACAGTCAAGATAACATAGTTTCTCCTTATCTGGAGTCTCTAAATGCTAACGTGGCTGAATCATGGATGTTGTTTACGTGTTCAATCTTTGTGGATGAACCGTTCAACTTTGGATTTGGCCAGATTGCAGTCATAAGGCACAAACATCACTATACACTGACGTCAGTCGCTTGAGGCGTTGAAGCAGTGAGCCCTTTCTACACTTGACCATGCAAGTACATTTGGACCCTTTCCTCTGCACACGAAATTCAGAACGAATTCGACGTGACATGGTATCAGAATTAATGTCACTTGCACTGACATTTAATCCATCCATCATATGAAAATCTGAAACATTCTTCTGCCACCTACCCTTCCGGTTTGTCTGATCAGGTCAGCCGGGAGGCATAACCATTGTTAAGAACCAAAGCTCAAGGACTAGTAGTTGAGAAGTTTCTGTCATTAAGTTCGGAAAGAGTTGCATTTCTCCTCTCTCGTTTTACAGTTAGGAAGCGTTGAGTCAAAAGCTTGCTCATAACACGACGAGTAAGTGCAGGAACGGAGGGTCAAATCAGAGGGAGTAGCGCACTGGTGCAGGCGAACCACGTCGGAGTCGGACGATCATGGCGCTGGCATGATCGATGGAAGAAAGCAAGAAGAAGGCCAAGATCCTCGCCGGCGTGGCGGCGGCCGTGCTGGTGGTGACTGAGTTAAGTCTGTTCCTCTGCTTCCGGCTGTCGAGGCCATTCTTCCTCTCGACGGCGATCATCCTGTCGGTGGTGCTCGCCGGGACCGTGGCGGCACTGCTGTGCCACGCGCTGAGCTCGCGGGGCCGGGCGGAGAGCATGGCGCGGCGGCCGGCGCTGGACGGCGGCGACGAGGAGGTGGAGGTGCGCGTGGAGTACAGCTTCTTCCGCAAGGTGGCCGGCCTGCCGAGCCGGTTCTCGCTAGCGGCGCTGGCGGCGGCGACGGACGACTTCCGGTACGCGGTGGGTCGCGGGTCGTCGGGGACGGTGTTCCGCGGCATCCTCGACGACGGCACGGCCGTGGCAGTGAAGCGGATCGACGGGTCGGAGCACGTGGAGAAGGAGTTCCGGTCGGAGGTGGCCGCCATCGGCAGCGTGCAGCACGTGGGCCTGGTCCGCCTCTTGGGCTTCTGCCTCGTCCCGTACGGCGGCCCGCGCTTCCTCGTCTACGAGTTCATGGAGCACGGCTCCCTGGACAAGTGGATCTTCCCATCTAACAATGGAGGCGGCGGGCGGTGCCTGACGTGGGCGCAGCGGTGGCAGGTGGCGGTGGACGTGGCGAAGGCGCTGGCGTACCTGCACCACGACTGCCGCGCCAAGGTGGTGCACCTGGACGTGAAGCCGGAGAACATCCTCCTCGACGACCGCTTCCGCGGCGTGCTCTCCGACTTCGGGCTGTCGACGCTGATGGGCAAGGAGCAGAGCCGGGTGGTCACCACGATGCGCGGCACGACGGGGTACCTGGCCCCGGAGTGGCTGCTCGGCGCCGGCGTCACCGAGAAGTCCGACGTGTACAGCTTCGGCATGGTGCTGCTCGAGATGCTCGGCGGGCGGCGGAACCTGCAATCGGAGGAGCCCGAGCCCGGCGGGTCGTCGGCGCCGCGGCGGTGGTCCTACTTCCCCAAGATCGTCGCCGACAAGGCGCGGGAGGGGCGCGTGATGGAGGTGGTCGACCGGCGGCTGCAGCTCGCGTCCGCGGAAGAGGAGGAGCGGGTAAGGCGGATGGCGCACGTGGCGCTGTGGTGCGCGCAGGAGAAGCCGAGCGCGCGCCCCGCCGTGGCACGCGTCGTGGAGATGCTGGAGGCGAGGGGCGACGACGTGGAGCTGCCGCCGCCGTCGGAGATGATCCTCGTCGACATGCTCGCGCTCGACCCCTCGCACGCGCAGTATGGAGGCCCGTTCGGGCTGCCCATGCTAACCGCTGGGTCAGGACGGACGGCCGCGTCGTCGGCGATGATGAGCGTCAGCGAGTCGTTCGCGATGTCCTACTTGTCGGGGCGGTAGCGTGTGCGTCGGCTCTGCTGTCCGTGGGCGTTCCGGCGAGCTCACGTCCAATTCCAAGGAGTGGCTTGATGCTTTGGTCAGTCGATCATGGGAATGACTGTCTCTGAAGATCCAGATGCAGGTGTCGCCTAAATTAAAGCATTGGCCATCAGTCATGGGGTTGCCTGCCTCTGAAGTCTGAAGATCGAGATGCAGGTGTAGCTGAAACTGGAGTACCAAGCTTGTGCACATAAGATGATTCTTTTCCATTTTTCCTTCCTTGAACTCAAATACGAATTTTGCATTCTTTTTATTTTTCCCCATGTGGAAAATGTACTGGTCACAAAATCAAAAATATGATTGCACGCATATTGATTTGATCTCGCGGTGTTTGAGAAAGAATTTGGTGTACAAGGAAAATAATGGCACAAAATCGAAGCTTGTTTGACCTTTGCTCTTTCACGACGGTCAACTCGTTATGAAAAGAGAGGTCATCTCCCGGCCCATATAAACCGAGACGCATTCTGGGAACGACGCGAAGTCGCGAACTGCCCGCCGCCGCCGAATCGGCGTGTCTACGCCGACGTTGATCTCGCTCTCATCTTTGCTTGGTCTCATAGGGATTTGGGAGCAAAATTCAAAGCGACCGTGCACATATCGATATGCTTCTGGCCGGTGAGTTTTCCGCCGGTCTTTTTACTTTGACAGTTTCATTTTTACTCCAATTTATATTCCCTAGATTTTCATGGCCTCTTTTCAAGTTTCCATCACCATACGTAACAATCAGAGCTCTGCCATTACAATATACTTCTAGTACAACAGTTAACAGGACAGAAAAGAGAAACTTTTGAAGTTCTTTCTACTGATAGATCATAAGGTACCATGACAGTATATAGTATACACACAAAGATCTGAATAACATTACGAATAAAGTAACCGTATAAACCTTAGACTAATGATGATAGATCAATGAGCTACCATGACGCCAACATATATACCAAGAATTGGTGGTGATCAGTTGAAATAGTTTAGAAGCTGAAGAAGGTATATGCCATACCCGTACATAGTTGCATCCATACTAAAAATCTGAGTTCGATTTCTGTCCCATGCTGGTAGTACTTCCACTGCTCGAAACTGGTGGTGCTTCTACATATCCCCATCATTCTCGCTGTCCAGTTCATGCTGGGCGACATGCGGCAAGCGGCATTCGCGCCTGAATTCTGAATCAGAAGGTCAGGTGCCGTTCGGATCACCCCTCTAAAGTGCCCTCTAAAGTTATACCCCTCTAAAGTAAAAAGAATCTTACTATTTAAGGGTACTAAATAAAATTTAATTGCAAAACCTTTCTGCAGACGGGCGTTATTTTTCGAGACGAATCTAACGAGCCTAATTAAGCAATGTTTTGACACAGTGATGCTACAGTAACCATCGTCTAATCACCGCTTAATTACCCTCATTACGTTCGTCTCGCGAAATAGAGGGGGGGTCCTGGACTTAGTTTTGTAATTTGACTTTGTTTAGTACACATAAATGCTGCCGACATCTTTGATATGACTGCTACAGCACCCTCTAAAGTGATCCAAACCCACCCTCAGTTTCGTTGTGCTTCAGCAACAGTAGCTCCCTCCAGGTGCTTCGAACAGCTTTCAGCTTGTCAGTCACTTGGGTCATGGATGGCCTCTCTTCCCTTTTGATGCTACAGCACTGGTTGCCGAGCGCAGCGACTTCTCGGAGAAGCTCCTCCATTCCCTCATACATTATGCTGCTGTCCAACAAGTCTTCAACTCTGTTCTCCTTCATTGCCTGTATGAAAGATGATGCGAACATTTGCCTCCCTCAAGGCCTTCAGAGTAGATTGCAGTCTTCCTTGTGATCAGCTCCAGAAGCACAACTCCAAACCTGTACACATCGCTCTTCTCCGTTAGCTTGTGCTCTTGCAAGTACTCAGGGTCTAGATAACCTAGAGTTCCCTGCACCACTGTCATGAACTGAACCGAGTCCTTGAGAAGCAGCCTTGAAGCCCCGAAGTCAGTCACCTCAGCCATGTAGTTTTCATCTACTCCAGGAGAATGTTTAGGCACTTGACATCACCATGGACTATGGGACGATTGATGGAGAGATGCAGATACTCCAGGGCTTCAGCTGATTCCTGAGCAATCCTGAGACGTACTTCCAGCGACATAGTCACATAGGTGGCCTTACCTGACATCACTGTGGATCAAGTGGAAGAGAGTGCCATTTGGGATAAATTCATACACCAATATAGGTACTTCCACTTCAAAGCAGCATCCTAGAAGCCTGACCACGTTCTTATGGTTGGTCGGGGGGAGTATGATAATTTCCTGCACAAATTCATCTGTTTCTGATAAATTCATAACCTTTGAACGCTTAACTGCTACTAACTTCTTGTCCCTTTGAACGCCCTTGTATACAGTGCCATGGCCCCCTGTTCCTACTTCTCTGCTTTTGTCGAAGTTGTTTGTGGCCGTCTTCAGATCTTCTATGGTGAATGTTGTAACTGTGTCGACTTGTTGAGAGAGAATTTTCTGGTATAATATCTGACCACCATTCTGCTTGAATAACCTCTCCTTTTCTTTCGCTAGCTTTCTTTTCTGACAATACATCACTATTCACTAGAGCAAATATACCGATAATGAGGACCATCAAGCCGATGCAAATACCTGAAAATGGAACCTCATTAGGTTTTTTTCGGGTGCGATGAACAGAACCGTTAACTCTGCACCCTCCTCCTTTTTTACCGTTAGCCTAGTTATTTATTTTATTAAAGAAAAATACCGACATAGCTTAGTTCTTTGAAAATATTATTTGTTTGTAAGATACACCCTCGAGTCACGTATGCTTGATATTTTGGACATGGTTCGGTTAATCATTTAGAACTTTTACCATTAGTAAGTGTTTTTTTTTTGTTTGAGAACTGAAAACCACGTGTAAATTCATCCAGAAAATATTTTTATACATGACATATAGTTTTGAAGTTTATAAATATAATATTTAATGAAAATCAATGGACATATATATGCATTGGGGAACATTTCATGCCTAAAAGAAAAAATCAATCATTTTCTTTTGTTTGAGGGTGTATCTTTAATTGTGCTAAAATATACGAATAAAATCATCACAAATAAATAGAGTTGCATTGATAATATATAATTGTGATTTTCAGCTAGTACTAGTAACAGGCATTCATTGAAGGTTTTGTCCAATAAAGGCGAACAAAATTTGGGTCTCACTTCATCTAGTCTTGCTGGAAGCTATGAAGGTTTTGGGTTCGAATAGATATAAAATTCCTCACATGAACAAACAAAGACTAGAGAGACTAGGTCTTGTTCCATTGCAGTTGCCATGTGAGGCGACCATAGTTCAGCAGGCAATGGCAAGTCTAGCTGCAGCAAACAATTAGGAGAAGAACATTAGAACTAGGCAATGACTAGGGTTACATTGATGCAGCAACAAATTGATGTACTTACCCTATGTATCGGTTTTATTGTTTCCTTCTAGTTCCCTCTTCCTCTTTTTCACATTTGCAATGTGTTCATCAATTCTTTGCTCAATATATTCTGGTATTATGATGGTGTCGCCATCCATCTCAAGAGCATCAACATCCGGAATGTAAAACTCACAGCAAAATTTGTCGAAGTGGTGAATCTTCTGCGCCCAAAAGTCGTAATCTTTGTGGACGAGGCGACAACGAGCGCACCTGCTAGCTTCCCTGCAAACTCGACGACATTCCTCGATGTCTTTCACACCGTGGACTTCGCCACAGCGTTTGCAAAGACAAACGTCGTCGTCGTCGGCGCCCTCGGAATCAGGAATGACGACATCGTACAGGGACGCCGGCGCGACGAGCTTCGCGTGCGCGTACATGGAGCCCTCCTCGACGGACGCCGGCGTGTCCATGAAGCCCTCGTCGGCGCGCCCGTCCATCGAGCCCTTCGGACGCCGGCGCGACGAGCTTCGCCGGCGCGTCGATGGACTGAGAGGCTAAACGTGACTGAGAGGCTAAACTTTTTCAGGCGGTTGAAAATTAGCAAAGCTTGTAGGGCAACAGGTACGTATGACAAACTTCAGGTCAGGTGGGGTTGACCCAGGATTGACTTGGGTGGTGCAGGGTATGCTCTTTGGATCTTTACTCTGAGTTCCAGGCGGGCATGAACAGGTGTAGCTTCCGATGGTGTTGGGGCATGTACCGTTGTTGCAGGGATACTTGGATGGAGGTTGACACTCATTGATATCTGTAAAGTAAGCAAAGGCGAGGTTTAAGCGTTATCAACGTTACACGAGAAGCTAGCCCGTCAGCTGCAAAAGGAAAAGAAAGTTGAGATGCCTGCATGCTGACCTTGGCATCCGTCCTTCAGGTGGGGATTTCCATCATAACCTTGAGCGCAGATGCAGCGATACCCAGAGCATTTGGCGCGTCGATGCATGTGCTGTTCATGGCGACGCATGCATATGACTTCATCTTCTTGGCTTCCATGCAAGTTACGTTATCAACCACCCAATAGACGTTGGTCGTTGTGGTCCAGGCCCAATAGGGTCCATTTGTCCCTGAAACGTGTGTCCAGCAGCAGCCTGTCGGAATAAGAGAACGGCCCCAAAGTCTTGCCCACTGCTCAAACTTTGGGCCCGTTCTCTTATCCCTACGAGGCTACTCTCTCCGTCTCTAAATATAGGGTTTTCTAGCATTCAAACATAAAAATAGTCAACGTATTAAAAGACCATCATACCCCTCAGTTTTACCTTAACCCATCCCTCCACCAACCCTCCCACCAACCACAAAGTCTGTCTTATTCTCAAAACGCCCAACATTAAGGGAAAAATTCAAACCCCTAAAACGCCCTATATAAAGGGACAGAGGTGGTAGATAAGTTTGGGCCGTGCATCTCGGCGAACCCAGCCCAAAGCCGCTCACATAATGGGAAAAGAGAAAAGTGACGTCGCTGACCGAACCTGTTGCCGGAAAACTGGTAGAAGCGTCGACCAACAGGCAGCCTCTTTGTGTAGTTGTGTGCACGCATCAACAACCTATCGTAAAACCGAGGGCATCCGGAATCTAGGACTGCCCTGTGATAGTAACTCTGAAGCACAGCAGCAGGGGCCATGGATGGACTTGGAGCTGTTTCACTTTTCAGGAACTCAAATGTGCTGTGCATGCCATCTTCCTTCCCCACTGAGAGCAGGGTTGATAGTTTTTCTCTAGCTTGCCTGCGTCTCACGGTTCCATCTCGGCTGAGGTGCCGAACGGTGGTGGCGGGCCCCATAGTTTTACTTAAAAATAATCATACAACAAATTTTAAAGTGATATAAATATTTATGTTCTAATTTTCTTTGGCAAGGTCAAATATTAACGATGCAATTTAAATATTTTTTTATAAAAAATTGCATATCATAGAAAGGGGCCCACCTACGACGATCTTGCACCGGGCCTCCAAAATCTTAGGGCCGGCCCTGACTATGGCCTACGAGTCAGAAAGCACTAGCAGTAGTTTGTCACTAAGTAGTTTAGCTAGGGCCTGCCCAAAATGTCGAAGCAGATAGAAAAATAATTGGAAGACTGGAAGTGACCCTGGTTTGTGTGTGTTGGGTTGGTGAAAATTATTGACGGGATGATGTGCTGAGCTGGTGGCTGGTAGTGTGGTGCTCTCTTGCTCAGCCCCTTTGGCCTTTGGGGCATCTAGCTGTGTAGCCTGTTGTGTCGTCACTGGATGCGGATTAGCAACCGTTAACGGATATGAGGGGAGGGGTTCTAAGGCGCTCATGCCCCTCTCCCTCTAAAGTCGTTTTATGTTTCGGCAACAAAATATAATCTTTGAGTAAAGTACAAATCAAATTATCAGTTGTTTGGATGAATTGAGTCTAAGTCTGATTAATACGACACAAATAACTGATAGCATAGGTTATATAACAAATTTTCTTTTGTGAAGTTGAAAAAAAATTATAATCCTTAAGTGATAACATTTTGTGATGAATTTTGAACTTCATACATGTTTAAATTTTGGGATGGAACCACCATCGTGACCAACTCTCCTACGAGGCTGCTAATGGTGCTCTAAGTTTTACCCGTACATCTCGCCTCGGCGAACCAAGCCCAAAGCAGCTCACAGAAGCAGAGTTCCTAGCTAGCTATAGCTACCTTCGCCTGCGCTGCTCATGTTCTGGTTTGTTGTCCGGTGACTCCATCGAAACACTCCCTGCCGTTTATATAAAGCGCATGGATCGTTGCCGTCACCTCGGGTCCCAAGCCGGGCACCAATGATATGGCCTGGGAGAAGACTGACCGCAAGACAACGTCAACGCCGGGGTCCCCTCTCTCTTTGATTTTGACTGAGCTCCATTCCCTCTCGCCATGTTTGTTGGTTGGGTAAATAAGCATGATTATTAACTGCGCCGCCGCAAAAGATCTCTCTGAGGCTCTCCGCACTCATGTTCCTCTATATCCTTCCTCTAAAAGGAATATTCTGTACTAGTCATTGAGATTCCTTCCTCTATACCAATTTTCTCCGCACCCATCATTCCTCTATATCCATCCTCTATATCAACTATTCAATATTTTATTTAACCATCTTCAACTACCATCAGTGAGGCCCACTTGTAATTTTATCTAAATATATCCATGTGAGATCTTGTTTTGAAGGATTTATTGAAACGAATTTAATGGTGTAATTGGAATTTGATTTGGGTTTTTGGTTTGTGAGTTATAACATTTTTTAGTTCGGTGAACTAGTGGGACCCGCCACTTTTCTCTCTCTCTCCTGCTCTCGGCTGCCAACGCGTACAGAAACAGTGCATAGAGAAACGTCCCTGCCTACGCTAGATTTACCGGACCCAGAAGCTTACGGAGCGATAGAGGGAGCGGTAGAGGACGCCGGTGCAGCTCGCTTTCCGCTAAACGTCCCTGGAGGAACGCGGTAGAGGACGCCGGTGCGGACAGTCTGATAGTAGCTCGATTGATGGCTGATTCATCAGTAAAGGCATGCACCTCTCGTCATCTCACACCTCCAGCACACTGATTTTAGACTCCATGCTCGCAATTTTGTAACACCTATATATATATATATATATATATATATACCTCTCCTATATGGAGCGCTGCGCGCTGAATAGCCTATTCAGCGCGCTGCTCAATCAACCAACCCACGTGATTATGGTCCAACGAACCTAACCCAACCTCCACAGTAGTATATCAAGCACCCACGATCGTATATGCCACAGTCTCGCGTTGTATATTAACAATCTACGAGTCGTATATTCAAAATACAACTATAAATATAGCTGGTTGCTTTGTTTCTCTCTCCTCGTCCTCATTTTCAATCCGCCATTCTCTCTCTTCGTCCTCTCACCTGTCATCTCTCACCTGCCCCGTATACGCCACCTAGATCTAGATCCGACGATGACTGAGCTCGCCGGACGGCAAGCCACTCCTTCGCCACCATGTTCTCGCCGGCATGGTCCACGCCGCGTCCTCACGACGTGCTCGGGCTGCTGCTTGCTCGCGCGAGGCGGCTGCGGGACGCGGGTGCTGCTTGCGGGTGGGGAAGCGGCGGCGTGATGCAGCTGCTCCCGCGAGAACGAAACGACATCGTGGACGCGGCTGCTCGCTTCCTGGGAGGCGCGCGGCGGCGGGATGGAGGTGCTGCTAGCACGCGGGGTCTTCTCCTCCGTCACCAGAGGCCGACGAGATCCGCGACGGTGCCTTCTCCTCCGTCGACGGCGTGTGTCTCCTGCAGGACAAGCACAACGACGAGGTCTGCGGCGTCTTTCTTTTTCCTTTTTATACCTACCTCGCTGGATCTGATTCTGATGTTAGTTTGGATTTTGTTTTTGGCTCATCTCCATGTGCAGATGGCTGGTCGGAGCTAGCTGCGACTCATGCGAGGCGAGGTGGCGGCGGCTGCTTCCGTGCGACGAGGCGCGAGTTCTCGAGGACGGGAGGAGGCGGCGTCGGCGGGACGAGGTGCCGCGAGGGAGTGAGGCAGACAAGGCCAGCAGCTACTTCTCAGGCGAGGGAGACGGGCAGGGGGCTGTGGATACGGCTACTACTCGTGCGACGACGACGGTGTGGCCGGATGTGACCTGAAGGACAGCCTTGACCTCGGCTTCATCTTCCACGCTCCGTCCAAGCTCCCCATGCGGCAGGTGAGGAGCAAAATCTCTTTTTTATTCTCTTGTCCGTTTGTGGCATGACATGAAAAGATTGATCTTGATTCTTGCGTTCAATGAGATCTGAGATTTTTCTCAACGTCGATTTGAATTTTTTTGGGTCTCCTTTGTTTCTCCCGAAATTTTTTGTTTCCTCCTTTTCACCGGATTTTTTATGCCTGATTCGTTTTCTTGCCCTGCAGGTCACAGATCTTGCACAGTTGAAGCAGAAATTAGAGCTTGTCTCCTTGCGCGAGTAGTGCACAACAGCTGCTAGCAAGCAAGGCAGGAGGCGGCGCTCGACGATGCATGTGGGCGAGGAGACGGAGGCACGAGGTCCACGCCATGTGGATTTTTTTTTCTTTTTTTTTAATTTGAACTGGCCAGCATGTGGATTTGATGGTGGATTTGATGTTTGGAGATGTAGGAGGCTTTCTTTTTTGCGCTCGCAAGAGGGATGGCTGCAGCCTGCTTTGGTTCAAAGGTTTTTTTTTTTGTTTATTTTACTTTCTGATGGTCGGTGGAGGAAAACTCTGGAGCCTATCCAGATGCACCACCAGGAGGATAGCAGGAAGGTAGTCGAAGTCTTGCGTGTCCATGAGCTTCCCACTCTCATCTTCCCAAAAAAAAAAATTCTCTTGCAGGTCTTGGATATTATTGTGTGGGTGAATTTTTGTTCCGATGCTCCGTAGGGAAAGCTAGCAGGAGGTATACATCTTTGGTTGCAAGAGTAAATCTGGAGTGAGACGTTTGTATACAACAATATAATTTGAAGTATACAACTGGTTTCTTTTGTCTTCTCATGGTTCATAGAAGGCTGATGTTATTAGGAATAGTATAACTATGTGCCAGTTGGAGTATACAATTGGTTTTGCTTGTGCTTTTCATGATTAGAACAAGAAGGTGGATGTTCTAAAAAAATGCATGTATACAACAATGTAATTTAGAGTATACAACTGATTTTTATGCAACAAATGTAGTTTGGAGTATATAACTGGTTTCAAGGAGAAAAACAAGTAACAAGTAGTATATCTATGTACCATTGAGTGTCGATTTTGGTCTGATGTTCTTCAAAATAGTATACCTATGTAGCCTTTAATGTATAGCAGTGAAATGCTTGTCATAATGTAGTATGGAGTATAAGAGTATAGAACTGGTTTTTCTTGTACTCAGGAGTAGTATATTCAACAAGTTTGAACAGTATATCAAACTTTCGATTAAGAAAAAATATCTACAATTCAAAGTTGACAAAAAAATATGTACCATGCAAAAATATCTACAATTCAAAGTCGACAATGTAGTTTGGAGTATACAATTTTGTCTTTTTTGTGCTTGGAAGAAGATGTTGATGTTCTCAGGAGTAGTATATCTATGTACCACGAAGAGTATATTTATATTATATTCGAAAAACATGGTGTGTATATTTTATAGTATATCCATGCTTTCGGTTAAAAAATATCTACAATTTAAATTTGAAAAAATCTATTATTCAAATTTGTCCAAAGGTATATCACAATATTGGCAAGAGTATATTGGACTCTAGTGTCTAACAGTTTGAAAATGTCGACATCCTCATCCTGACACACCTGACACCGAAAGTGACACATCTGACACCGAAAGTGACATATCACATGGGAAACCTTCTGATCTCCACGATATACTACCCGATGGACTGAGATATAATACTGCATGATCTAAGTTATACTACTCTGACACAAAGCTGGTAGAGCTGGTCAGTGGGCTGGCCAGCGCGCCGAATAACATTCAGCGCGCAGCGCGCCAATTAGCGCGGTCGTGTATATATATATATATATATATATATATATATATATATATATATATATATATATATATATATATCACATGACGATGGTGATGGAGGTGTCTGCAATAGTTAAAAAGGGAGGAGGGGGGGGTGTCGGGTACCCATTTTCTAGGTACCCGATAGCGCGTATACGCCTGGTGCAAATACCGCCAAAGGCTCAAAGATTCTACGCGGGGAAGAGCAGCGGAGAGCTGGGCCTGCGAAGGGGCCCAGTCAGGCAAAAGGCGCAACTACTGCCCTTAACCAAAAAGAGCCTCCGCTCCACACAGTCCATTAAGGGCCCAACCGTACAAAGCCACGTGGTCGCAGCTCCGCACGAGGCCACGGCCGGCCCGCATTAAAGGAGCTCGACTCGGACGGAATGTCCACCCGACTCCCCCGACGGGAGTCGGGCGCCACAGGGTCGAGCGACACAGCTCCGATCAAACTCCGGCCGGCCGTCGTCCGTCGACCGCTCGCCCTGATAGTGGTCGGGATCGACGGAGGACCCCGACCCGAACCGAGCCCGACCACGGCGGCCGGGAAACGAGCACGGGAGCAGCCTGGACACCCCGGTCTTCCTCGGACGTACTATCGGCCGGTTCAGGATAAGGATTCACTCCGCGTCAGTCCCTGGACGGCGGGAAAGTACACTGTGCCTGACATACGGCGGAATGGGGGGCGTCGCGTCAAGATCGAGCGTGGAACGGCGAATGCGTGCACCTAGTACGCCACACAGTCACCAACAGCGCTCGGAGTGACCATCGCCTAACTCAACAGCGGTCCACAGCACCGTCAAAAGCGGCTAATAGTGCCGATCAGGGAATGGGCGACCCACAGCGCCCGACAAGACACGGATGACATCAGCATACAACTTGGCGAGGAGATTGCGGCGGAAAGCATCGAGTCTGACGAGGACGACCCGACTCCATCTCTACCGCCTTCCACTTATCTTTGCTTTCTTTTCTTTTTCTTCTTTCCTCCATCTGTAACCATTTTCCCTTGGCATATAAAAGGGAGGATTGGGCTCAGGGGGAAAAGGGAGAGAGAGTTTTTCACTGACAAAGAGCCTTTCTCACGCTCGAACACTCACACAGAAAACGCTAAGGCAGGGACTTGGGAGCGATCCCTCTCTCGCCCACAGCTTGTAATCCCTACTACGAGCAACACGAGAAAAACCACGAACTGGACGTAGGGCACTTCTGGCCTGAACCAGTATAACCCACCGTGTGATTCGCAAACTTACTGATCACCGTCGAGCCGCGCACAAATTTACTCGTCGGCCGGTTACTAAACGCCGACAGTTGGCGCGCCAGGTAGGGGACCTCCGCGCGCTTGACTGCGATCAGATTGCCAGCTGATGGCTTCGTGGCCGCTAGCATCCCGTGGTCGCCTCCCGTCCCTAGGGCGCGTCCGCGGAAGGGACCGGAGGCGCTCCGCCGCGCCCTCTTCCCGGTTCTACACGCCGTTCACGGTCCCGTACCGTGTCTTCCGCTTCGGCGACGTGGACTTCTTGACTGACCACGCCGAGCTGCAGCGGATGTGCGGTAGCGCCGGCTCGGCGCCGCTGCGCGTCTTCATGACTGATGTCCACCTTTTGCGTGGACCGGGGGCCAGGGCATTGCCCGTGCGCTTCGAAGCTTACCTCGGTGCGAACCCTCGGCCGGATGAATGCCGGCGCATCTTCTACGCGCTGGCTCTCCTCAACAACTGCCTGGTGGGCGGACCACCGCTCCCGCCCGGCTTCGAGGCCTGGGAGCGCCGAGCCTCCCTGCCGCCTCGGCTGCGGGAGTCGATGGAGGTGCTGGAGCACGAGCTCGCATGCCGGTCCCGCCATTGGCGCACCGGTATTCGTGGGTGCGGAACCCACCGATACTCAGGACCGCGATTCTGTCGAGGACCTACTTGCCGAGTGCTTCGACGCACTCTCGTTCGATCCGTCCCGTGAGTTCTTCATGGCCGAAATCCGAGACGGGGATTTCGCTGACCCCAGCGACGGGGAAGGCGACGATGGGGGCAAGCCGTCTGGAGGTGACGGCGCGCACCCGGCCCCAGTGCCTGTAGCGGGGGACGCTGCACCCCCACAACAGGACCCGCCAGCATTGGAGCAGCTGCTCGTGCGGAGGCGGGAGCTCGCCGACATGGAGTGCGGCATCGAGCGGGAACGTCAGCTCCTGGAGCAGGAGATCGCCAAGCAACGTGCCCTCGGAGGGCACGCCCGCACCATGGTGCGCGACGTGCAGCACCGCATCGTGCATGACGTCGCGGGCATTCCGCTTCACCTCCCGCACGCCAGTCATAACCTGGCGGCGGCCGCGGCCCTCGCTCGAGACCTTCCGCAACCTGCGACCCCGGAGGACGAACGGAAGCGCAAGGAGCTCCCGCGGCTACTCGAGGTGGCGGCAGAGCAGCAGGCCGAGAGTTCGCTATCCCAACAGCGCGCTCTGGGCGCGTTGCAACGCTCTGCCGACCGCCATGACGACAAGGAGGCGTCCGTGGCGCAGCCGTCGCGCGGATCTAGTGGCCGCAACCTGCCTCCTATCAAGGAGCGCGTGGGACCCGTGCGGGACGCGCGCATACTCCTCGACGCGCGCAGGCGTGACCAGGCCCATGGCACTCGGCGCGAAGCCGAGATGCGCGGCTATCACCCTCGACGTGGTGGCCGTTACGACCCGGAGGAGGATCGGAGCCCGAGCCCTCCACCTCCGGGGCCGCGCGTCTTCGTGCGCCATATTCGATGCGCACCGTTTCCGCAGCGGTACCGCGCGCCGACCAACATCACCAAGTACTCGGGTGACTCCAACTCGGCCATTTGGTTGGGTGATTATCGACTCTCCTGTCTGGCCAGCGGCGCCGACAGTGACGAGTTCATCATCCGCAACCTCCCGCTCTACCTCGCCGACTCGACGAGGGCGTGGCTCGAGCACCTCCCGGAAGGGATCATCCAGAACTGGGAGGATTTGGAGGATGTCTTCGTCGGCAACTTCCAAGGGACGTACGAGCGTCCCGGGAACTCATGGGATCTCCGGAACTGTCGCCAGCTCCCCGACGAGACCCTGCGCGACTACATCCGGCGGTTCTCGAAGCAGTGCAACGCACTGCCCAACATCGCCGACGCCGACATCGTCAGCGCGTTCCTCGCCGGGACGACCGACAAGACCCTGGTGCACGAGCTGGGGCGCAGCAGCCCCCGCACGACCAAGGACCCCCTCGACATCGCCACCAACTTCGCGTCCGGCGAGGACGCAGTGGGGGCGATCTTCACCAAGACTCCGGCCAAGCTTAAGGCCAAAGCCAAGAGGGAGGAGTCGAAGGGAGGGGCCGGCCCCTCCAGCCAGCCCAAGAAGAAGAAGAAGAAGAAGGGCAACGTCGCGCGACAGGAGGCGTCTCTTGTTGCTGCGGCGGAGCGCAGGCCGAAGCGCATGACCGCGGCGGGCACGTCCAACTACTTCGAGAAGAAGCTCGAGGAGCCCTGCACCAACCACGCATTCGCCGTCAAGCATGCCCTCAAGGATTGCGGGTTGCTCTGCAAGTTCCTCGCCGGCAGCTCCAAGAAGGCGGAACGCGACGACCCGTCGCCCAAGGGTGGCGATGAGGAGAAGGGAGGGGACGACGACGCGTTCCCCCACCCTGACGGCTGTCTCATGATCTTCGGGGGACCGGAGGCCTGCGCGCCGCGAAGGCAGCAGAAGCTCGTCCGCCGCGAGGTCTACGCCACGGAGCCGGCCGTCCCCACTTTCCTGAAGTGGTCCGACTCCGCGGTCACGTTCGACCGCTCCGACCACCCGGAGCACGTGCCCCGGCCGGGGCGCTATCCGATTGTCGTCGACCCCATCATCGGCAAGAAGCGGCTCTCCAAGGTCCTCTTGGACGGAGGCAGCGGCCTCAACATCCTCTACGGAGAGACCCTCGACGCCATGGGGATCAGTCAGGATCGTATCCGACCGACTCGGGCTCCGTTCCACGGCATCGTCCCCGGCAAACAGGTGGTGCTGCTCGGACAGATCGATCTGCCCGTGACCTTCGGCACCGCTGCCAACTACCGAACCGAGATGCTGACCTTCGAGGTGGTCGATTTCCCAGGGGCGTACCACGCTGTACTTGGGCGGCCGTGTTACGCCAAGTTCATGGCCGTCCCCAACTACACCTACCTCAAGCTGAAGATGCCGGGCCCCAAGGGGGTCATCACGGTGAGCACGTCCATCCAGCGTGCTTACGAGTGCGACCGCGAGGCTTACGAGATCGCGGAAGCACTCCTGCACAAGGGTGAGCTCCCGACCACCGGTGCGTCGGCACAGGAGGCCGGGCCCGACAGCAAGAACACGACCGGGTTGTTCGACCCGGCCAAGGACATCAAGGAGATCCCGCTCAACCCGGCCGATCCCAACAGCAAGACCGTCCGCATCGGCACCGCGCTCTCCGACAAATAGGAAAGCGCGCTCGTCGACTTCCTCCGTGCGAACCAGGACATATTTGCGTGGCAGCCCTCAGATATGTCGGGCATCCCGAGGAACGTCGCCGAGCACTCCCTGTGTACCGCGATCTGGGCTCTTGAGCTCATGGGGCAAGAACTCGAGTTCGCCCCGCGTACCGCGATCAAGTCGCAGGTACTTGCCAACTTCGCAGCAGAGTGGACCGAGATCCAGCTGCCACCCGCGCCTGTCGAGCAAGGGTGTTGGAAGATTGGAAGATGTTTTTCGACGGCTCTCTGACAAAGAGGGGCGCTGGAAGCGGTTTTCTACTCATCTCGCCACTCGGATCACGACTGCGTTACGCAGTCCGACTCAACTTCCCTGCATCCCACAACGTGGCAGAGTACGAAGCGCTCGTGAACGGGATGAAGGCGGTGATAGAACTCGGCGTCAAGAGGCTGGAGGTCTTCGGCGACTCCCAGCTTATCGCCGATCAGGTGACGAGCGAATCGAATTGCTCAAACCCAAGAATGGCGGCCTACTGCGCTGAGGTGCGGCGACTCGAGGAGAAGTTTGAAGGCTTCCAAATCAATCACGTTCTTCGTCGCTACAACGAGGAAGCGGACGGCCTCGCGAAGATGGCCTCCAACCGGGACCCCGTCCCTGTCGACGTTTTCTCCCATGACCAGCAGAAGCCGTCGGTGCGGGATGCGCCGACCACGCCTACGACGGGCGACTCGGCGACCCAAACAAGCGGCGCCGACCTCTCAGTTGCTGAAGGTACGTGCCCTCCTCTCGGAGACGACTCGGGTCGAGTTGTGCTGGCCATCCCGACTGCTGACGAAACGGTTGGGGGCTCGGGGGCTGCGCCCGACCCCGTCCCCGACTGGCGGACGCCATTCCTCGACTGTTTGCTCCGAGAGCAACTCCCCGCCGACCAGACGGAGGCAAGACGCCTCGCGCGTCGAGCCAAGTCCTTTGTGGTTGTCAGCGGCGAGCTTTACAAGAAAAGCCACTCGGGAGTGCTTCAACGCTGCATCCCCATCGAATGGGGAAAAGAACTACTATCCGACATCCACGCCGGCGAGTGTGGCCACCATGCGGCCCCAAGGAGCTTAGTCGGAAAGGCGTTCCGGCATGGTTTCTATTGGCCCACGGCGGTGGCCGACGCCACCGAGATGGTACGCACTTGCGAGGGTGCCAATACTATGCTCGAAGGACTCACATGCCGGCGCAAGCCTTGCAAACCATACCCATCACCTGGCCCTTTGCCGTGTGGAGATTGGACCTGGTCGGGCCCTTGAAGAAGGCGCCCGGGGGCTACACGCATTTGCTAGTGGCTGTCGACAAATTCTCCAAGTGGATTGAAGCGCGACCCCTTGTGAAGATCAGATCGGAAGGAGCTGTGCGATTCTTTACTGAGATTATTCATCGCTTTGGAGTACCGAACTCCATCATCACCGACAATAGAACCCAGTTCACCGGCAACGAGTTCCTCGAATTCTGCGACGACTACAACATCCGAGTTGACTAGGCGGCGGTCGCACACCCGCAGGCCAACGGTCAGGTCGAGCGAGCAAACGGCATGATCCTGCAAGGGCTCAAACCCAGGATTTTTAACAAGTTGAAGGTTCATGCCGGAAGATGGGTGCTGCGGTGCTATAGAGCCTGCGAACCACCCCGAGTCGAGCAACCTGGCAAACGCCATTCTTCATGCTCTACGGGGCGGAGGCAGTGCTCCCGACCGACATCGAATATGGAGCGCCTCGAGTCCGTGCCTTCAACGAAGAGGTCAACAAAAGGTTTCTCGAGGACGCCCTTGACCAAATCGACGAAGATCAAGAGGTCGCTCTCATGAGGTCGGCCAAGTACCAACAAGCCAAGCGTCGCTAAACGGGCGGCGAGTTCGCGGCCGCGCTTTCAAGGAAGGAGACCTGGTTCTCCGACTAGTGCAGAGCAACAAAGATCGACACAAGCTGTCACCACCGTGAGAGGGGCCCTTCATCGTCACCGTGGTACTACGCCCCGGAACGTACAAGCTCATGGACTCGGAAGGCCAACTCGTCACCAACGCCTGGAACATCGAGCAGTTACGTCGCTTCTACCCTTAGCTCTATAAATTCGTTTGTTGTTTTCTTTCGTCTCATCAACATCAAACGAACTCGGTGTTTTCTATCTACACCTCTCGGGCAGCCGTCTGGGCGCGCTCCCCTCGTGGGCTCCACCCGGCGGGTGTGGCTTTGTGCCGCGTCGATTTTGTACGCGCGGGGAACGGTGCTCTTAAGAGAAACAATGCAATTCGACTAAGAGCGAGACCCCGCGAACGCAAAATCAACGTCCTAAAGCACGAAGTGTGACGAATCGCAACGAAAATCGTGAATCCCGGATATTGGCTTGAGGCTCGGCCAGTTCGATCGAGGGCACCCCACGCCCCAGTGGATAGGGACGGCCCGAGCGGCTGGTCGGAATTAAGTCGATCTTCTAGGACTCCGAGTGCTCGAGGCGAATTGTCACACGAAGAGCAAAACGAACGAAAAACTTGCGAAATGCGAAACGAAAATTCACATAAACAAACGGGCGCGCACGCCCGCGTCTTTGCTCACAAAATAAGGCCCATACGGGCCCGATTCCGACCACGACCTCCTAACCTATTGATTTTCACCTTCGCCCTGGCGCGAAGGGATCATGTCCAGGTTGTCATCCGCAAGACGGCGCGCAAAAGGAACCACCTCTTCCTCGATCTGCTCCAAGTCCGCCTCGCTGTAGGAAGGCTCGTAGCCTCTCGCCAGCACGTCGATCTTGAAGTGATCCCCGTAGTGGCTCCTCGCCACGGCGAAGGCGAGCTGGACCCCGGTCCGGAGGCACTCCTCCTCCTGCACGCGGAAGTAGGCGGAGAGCCCTGCCACCTGCGGGATCACCGACGTGGCGTCTGGTGGGCGCGGCACTCCAACCTCGTTGCACGCGATCTCCATGGCCTGCCGCAGCAGGTCGAAGTCCGCCAGCGCCTTCTGTGACTGTGCTTGGAGCTCCTGCGCGTCTGGCCAGAGCAACAGAACTAGTCACTTGATCGAAAGGAGACAAATGCTGGTGTGGCGGAACGAACAAAGGACAGGTAAATCGACTTACCCTTTAGCTCCTTCTGCGCCTTCTGGAGCTCACCGGTCACGTTGGTCAACGACGACTAGGCGGCGACCTTGAGCTCCCTCTCCTTGCTCAGCGCTGCCTCGGCCGCCGCTGCCTTGCCTTCGGCGGTCTCAGCGCGCTGAGTGGCTGCCAACAGCACCTTCTCGGCGGCTCTCTTCTCCGCATCCTCCGCTGCCTTCGTCGCGGCCTCGGCAGCCTCGGCTCGGCGGCGAATGGGGTCGGAGATGCGCAGCGCACTCGCCAGCTCTGCGCTCTGGGCGACGTACTCCTTCAGCTGATGCCGGACGAAGTTCGACTTGAGCTTCCTGTTCGCAAGCAAAGTCTGCGGATAGCAAGAGAAGTCGTGAGACGAGAAAGTAGGCGCGGCAAAAACTTCCAGAAATGCCAAATGGAATAGAAGAAACAAATACTCCCACTCACCTCAAGGGAACCCGCGCGTTCATCATCCGCTCCTTCGCCGCGTCCACCTCCGCCGTGACCGCCGCCTTGATCGCGTCCAGCCGGCTGTAGGTGTTGGAGAGCTCCTGAGTCATGTACAGCCAGGCGTTCGACTCCGACGAGTCGGCCAGGGGGACCGGACCCTCCGGCGTGTTCACAAGCACGTTCGGTCCCCAGCCGGACCGTGCCAGATACTGGAGTCTTGGCACCCCCGCGGCGGCTGCGTCCCAACGCGGGTCGCCGGTCGCGCTCCTCGGCTGCGGGACGGCTCCCCAACGAGCCCCCGCGACGCCGCCAGCGCCACCGGCCCTCGACGACGACAACGGACCAGACTCCAGGCGGACCTCGACAGTCCGACCCACTTCGCCGGTGACGCCTTGTGCAGGCGGCGGGGCAGCCCCTTGTCGGGACTAGTCGGCCCGACCCTTGGAGTCGGGGGGCTGCGCTCACGGCAGGAGCGGAACCCTGCTGTGTCGCCGCGTCGCGTCGCGCTCCCGCTCCGTTCTCTCCAACGCCGCAAGTACGTCCGGCTGCCTCTGCGCGGCGTCCTCCGGCCTCGGAACGGAACCCTCCTGGCTCCGACCCTGCTCGGTGGCAAGCCGCAGAGCTTTGCGAGGGGCAAGTTGGGTCCCATCCAATTTCGGGGCAGCGCTGAAAGAACGTGCGTCGTCGTTCAGAAAAAAGGGAAACGAAAACGAACAAAATGACGACAAAGA
Organism: Eragrostis nindensis; assembly: GCA_012490785.1. Taxonomy (NCBI): domain Eukaryota; kingdom Viridiplantae; phylum Streptophyta; class Magnoliopsida; order Poales; family Poaceae; genus Eragrostis; species Eragrostis nindensis. The sequence continues at coordinate 1,546,217 of JAAXCT010000076.1, read as the reverse complement.
CACGATAGAGCAAACTTACATGTCGAACCGCTTGCGCTTCCGCGCGGGCTTCACCGATAGGCGCCCCGAGCCCTGTCCGACGGCCGACCGCGGCGCCGCGTCGGGGATAGGCTCCTCGCCACCCCGCGCCCCCACGTCGGAGGTCAGATGCGACTCGCTGGGCCCCACGGGCGGGATCGCTCCCTGCGCGACCTCCGTCTTGGCCGCCCCCGCGCCGGTCTCGGGGACAGTCGAGGAAGCCGAGATCGTCCCGGCCGGAGCGGCGACGGCCATGAGGACGTCGCGGCTCCCCACGGACGTCGTCGACGTCGTGGAAATCGTGACCACGTCACGTGGCAACCGATGGGGGCCCCTGGCTCTCGCCGGCCACGTGGCCTGCCGGAGCCGCCCGCACGCCGTCATCGTCGGGGATGACATCGTCGATCCATGCGTCGTCGTGGCGACCGCCGTCGCTGGCGTCCTCGCTGCTGCGGTCGAGTGCCGAGTCTATGTCGAACTCGGACTCGGTGTCGATCACCTCGCCGCCTCGGCGACGCCGCGCTCGTTCCGTCCTCTTCGCCTCGTGGGCGTCCTTTCGGGCTTTGTGGCGATCCTTCCGCCGCTTCGCCTTCTCGGCCTGGGCGCGGTTCACCGCCCTCCGGTCCGCGTCCTCGGGCAAGGGTGCGGTCGAACGCCGAACGACCAACCCCGGCTGCACCCGAAGGGAGAGGTAAGGATACAAAAGGCGTCCCCCATAAACCAGCAATGCCAATGAACCAGTGAGTGCGACGAGGAGGCTTACGAAGCGAATCGCGTCAGCGTGCGGCAGCGCGGCGGGGTGATCCGTTCTGGGCCACTCGAACTCGTTGTCGACGAAGTGCAGGGCGGACTTGCCGGCCGCCTCCGACAGCCGTGCCCCGATCTCACGGTGGCTCAACGGCTCGCCGACCACCATCGCCGTCCCCCTGAAGTCGGCGTCCGGTGTCATCTCCCACATGGGGAGCGTTCGGCGCATTAGCGGCAGCACGCGGATGCAGTGTCCGGTGACGCCGACCAGCGACACCCCTCGGTCGCGCAGCACCGCCACTGCGTCAATGAGGGGCTGGATCGCCGCGGTCTCCTTCGCCCCAAGACCCCAGTGCCAGCAGTCGGGGGGCCAGACAACCGGGCGTTGGTGAACGTGGGAAGTATGCCGGTGCGTTCGTTCTTCAAGTAGAACCACCGGTCATGCCATCCCGAGTTGGAGGAGGCGTGCGCCGAAGCGATGTAGCTGGACGCCCGCTCCACGCGGAGGCGCAGTCTAGCGGAGCCCATAAGCGGGACTCGCCCGCGCATGGGTTGGAGCGACGCCCTGAAGAAATACCTCCACAGGACGAAGTGTGGGGGGATGCCGAGGTAGGCCTCGCACAGCGTGATGAAACCGGCGATGTGGCCGATCGAGTTGGGATTGAGATGCTGAAGCTCGATCCCGTAGTAGCGCAGAAGCCCGCGGAAGAAGGGGTGCGCCGGCATCCCGAATCCGCGGGAGTGGAAGTGGAAGAAGGAGACAACGTAGTCGTCCGGCGGGGAAGGCGACCGATCCGACGGCACCATCCACTCCATCGCGTCGGAGAGCGGGCGAAGGAGTCCCTTCGCGACCAACCCGCGCAGCAACTCCGGCGTCATCACTGACTCCGGCCACTCGTCTCCCTCCGTCGCCATCAGATCTAGTGGGATGAGGGGGCGCGGACGGCGCCGAGATCGAATCGACCGCCGACGGTGACGGATCGGGCAGTGAATGGTGGCGAGTGAGGCGAAAAGCAATGCGGAGCGAGGGGAATCAAAGGCGATCGTAAGTGGGGAAGAAGGACCAACAGTGGCAAGCAACGGGAAGTGCGAGAAGACTTCCTGGATAGGTATGGCCTATTTATATGCGCCGAACCGACGCGGCGCCGTTTCCTGCCTTATATCTCGCGTCCCTTCGTTTTTTCTGCCCTAACGTGTATAGGTGGAGAAAACGCACACCTCTTCGATGCGTCACGCCCAAACGCCGAGCCTCTAGATCCGCGCCGGCGAGGCGACGCGACTCCTCGCGTCCGCTGTCTCTTGGGCCAAGTTGGTAGGGAAGCCGACATGGGCCCCCAGGTAAAGTGGCTAAGAGCTATGAACGCTCCGACGGCCCATTCCCGGCCCAAGAGTTCGTAGGCTGGCCCAACGTTGGGTTCGAACAGCCGCTCTGGGCCAAACACGAGTAAGGGGTAATCCAAAAGGGGGGCACCAGCGGCAGTACCCATATGCGCGAAGCGTGTGGGCCCCTATCGAATACGTCTGAGTCCGAGGATGAAATAAGCCCATGGTTTGCTCACCGCTAGCTGGCGACAAGCCGCCGAGACCGGACGGACTCGGAAACTAAATGGGACAATCTCCCGGATCATATGGCACCGACCCCAGCAGGTCTCAACCGGGTCCCCGCGAAGGGCAAACCGGAGTACCACTCGGACAAACCCGTTTGCAACTCGACTGGCACCGCCCATCGAACCATTGAGGAATGGTGCGGACGGCCCTACTCCTCCATCCTGCCGACAAGATGCGGAAGGTGAAACGAACAAAGTCGAAACGGCTTTCGGCCGGACCCCCGAAACGCACGGGGGCTCGAAGGCGTGCATTCGCACAAGAGACCAACAGCGTGGTCACGACACAAACGAAAACGAGTCTTGCGAGATAAGCCTCTTTATTTCGTGATTTTTCTTCGTACAAGGTCGATCGAAAGACCGTTAACACGAAAGAAGATTACATTAGTCCCTATAACTAAGGCCACAAGCGGCCGAATATTTAGGCTTAAAGCCGTGCTGGCCCCATTCACAGCAAAAACTCCTAGGAGTGGGGTGAATAGTACCAGCATTTCGGCGCAAAGACTCGACGTCGAGGGTGGTGCACTCAATCCAAGGTCACGTAATCCTCGCAGGAACGACTCCTGGGATGCCGGGGGTTGACGGGAGCCCGTCTAATCCTCGCGGGAATGACTCCGAGTCCGGTGCGCAACGCCGAAGCAGGACGAGAACCTGCGGGCCGGGGAGCACTCGCCGAGCGACGCCGGCTAGACCGGGTCGCGCGGCCCGAGTCATCATCTCCTCCCTCGTCGGAGGAAAGGACGATGACCTCGGGCTTCTCCGGCTCGGGCATCGAGCTCTCGGTGACTGGACCCGGGGGCACCACCGCGAGCGGAACCGCTTCGACCACCGGGACCAGATCTTGGTAGGCGCTCGGCGAAGGAGGAAGCAAAGGGCGCAAAGCCGAGGTGGAGAGTGCAACACTCTCTCCTCCTCCTCCCGTTGAGCCTCCTTTGCGCGAGCAAAGTTTCTGGTGCTTAGACATGGTGAGTGTGAAGAAATCAGGCCAAGGGCATAGGCTTATTTATAGGCGCGCCGCATGGCTGAGCCTGAAACGGGCGCATAACGGGGTGGCTGCGGAAGCCAAAGAACACTAACCCACCGCACCGACGCGGTTCGGATAAGTTCAACGCTCCACGACAAGAAAAAGAAGGACGGAATCCTCCCACAGTCCGCCCGTGAATGGCAAACTTCGACTACCGCGCCTTCTAGACGAGGTCAGGGAGAAGTCCAGCAGGCACCAGTTTGCCCGTGGGACAAGCGCCCTCCCTCCTCGGTCACAAGAGGGTGCCCGGGAGCTTGGTCACCACAGCAACCGCTAGGCGATGCGAATCGCTGCGGCAGCATGCTGGGAAAGCCGAATAAAGCCTGGAAGCTAGTCTTCTACTAGCTCCCAGCCTCGGAGGCTACACCCGGCGGGTGCGCTCGCGCACACCCACCGGCGTGGTTAATGACTATGACAAGCAGCCTTACCAGTTCCCGCGACAGCACGGCGCTCTCGTCGGGACTCGGGGGCTACTGTCGGGTACCCATTTTCTAGGTACCCGATAGCGCGTATACGCCTGGTGCAAATACCGCCAAAGGCTCAAAGATTCTACGCGGGGAAGAGCAGCGGAGAGCTGGGCCCGCGAAGGGGCCCAGTCAGGCAAAAGGCGCAACTACTGCCCTTAACCAAAAAGAGCCTCCGCTCCACACAGCCCATTAAGGGCCCAACCGTACAAAGCCACGTGGTCGCAGCTCCGCACGGGGCCACGGCCAGCCCGCATTAAAGGAGCCCGACTCGGACGGAATGTCCACCCGACACAGGGTTGAGCGACACAGCTTCGATCAAACTCCGGCCAGCCGTCGTCCGTCGACCGCTCGCCCTGATAGTGGTCGGGATCGACGGAGGACCACGACCCGAACCGAGCCCGACCACGGCGGCCGGGAAACGAGCACGGGAGCAGCCTGGACACCCCGGTCTTCCTCGGACGTACTACCGGCCGGTTCAGGATAAGGATTCACTCCGCGTCAGTCCCTGGACGGTGGGAAAGTACACTGTGCCTGACATACGGCGGAATGGAGGGGTCGCGTCAAGACCGAGCGTGGAACGGCGAATGCGTGCACCTAGTACGCCACACAGTCACCAACAGCGCGCGGAGTGACCGTCGCCTAACTCAACAGCGGTCCACAGCACCGTCAACAGCGGCTAACAGTGCCGATCAGGGAATGGGCGACCCACAGCGCCCGGACAAGACACGGATGACATCAGCATACAACTTGGCGAGGAGATTGCGGCGGAAACCATCGAGTCTGACGAGGACGACCCGACTCCATCTCCACCGCCTTCCACTTATCTTTGCTTTCTTTTCTTTTTCTTCTTTCCTCCATCTATAACCATTTTCCCTTGGCATATAAAAAGGAGGATTGGGCCCAGGGGGAAAGGAGAGAGAGAGTTTTTCACTGACAAAGAGCCTTTCTCACGCTCGAACACTCACACAGAAAACGCTAAGGCAGGGACTTGGGAGCGAATCCCTCTCTCGCCCACTGCTTGTAATCCCTACTACGAGCAACACGAGAAAAACCACGAACTGGACGTAGGGCACTTCTGGCCTGAACCAGTATAACCCACCGTGTGATTCGCAAACTTACTGATCACCGTCGAGCCGCGCACAAATTTACTCGTCGGCCGGTTACTAAACGCCGACAGGGGGCATGAGCACCTTTCCGGAGCCGGGTATTGCGAAGAAGGCCGGCGACGTAACCGATCAATGCTGCGACTTTAATTGGACATGCTTGCTGTGATTCAGTGGACAACAATATTTTGCTCTTTGTAATATTCATGGGACATAATTCTCTTGTGAAAACAAAGAATAGGCCCAACAAGCTATGGCCCAAGGCCGCGCTCCAATGAAGGGAGGGCCCGATGGAGTTTTGAAAGTGGCGGAGGCGCCTCTCTCCCCCTCCTCCCACTACGACGCCCGGGCGGGAAGAAACAGGGGAACAACAGGGGAAAACAGAGGAAGGAGAAAGCGATGCAAGCAGCAGCGCGCAGTGCTGCTTACAAAACAAATTTTATTACACAGGTTATTTGCAGCGATTTATTGGGACATGTCACAGAAACTTAGACCCATGCACGCATGCCTAGACAGACACACGCACGCACGATCCAGCACCAGCACCCAGCTGGCCTAGGTAGACGCTCGGCGGCGCCGCCTCTCCTCCTCCCAGGTGGCGCATCCTCGCCGCGTTCATCGTCGTCTTCGGTGATCTCCGGGAGTTGGCGTGAAGAGGATGGTGCTGGCGCTGCTGAATCAAACCTGAAGGTGATGTCCTCGTTGTCCTCCTCCTCGACGATCATCTTCTCGGCGACGCGGCTGTCGCTCGGTGGAACAATCGGCGCCTGCTGCAGCTGCAGTTCGAGCATGCGGCTCCTGTACGTCGCCCGCGCAGGGATGGACTGGAGCTCGTCTTTGTCTCGGCTCATCGTCGACGTCCTCAAAGCGCCGCGACTGCTCGTCTCTGTCTGCTCGAGCTCGAAGCTTGGGCAAGTGGCGGTGGGGTTCTAAGGGGCTCGTGCCCGCCGCCCCCCCCCCCCCCCCCCCCCCCCCCCCCCCCCCCCCCCTCCTTGTAAAGTCGTTTTCTGTTCCGGCAACAAAACATTATCTTTGCGTAAAGTACAAATCAAATTGTTAGCTGTTTGGATGAATAGAGCCTAAGTCTGATTTAATATGACACAAATATCTAGTAGCATAGGTTATACAATGAATTTTGTTTTTGTAAAGTTGATGAAAAAAATAAATTATAATCCTTAAGTGATAACATGTTGTGATGAATTTTAAACTTCATACATGTTTAAATGTTGGGATGGAAGATCGAGGTACATCTGCTATATGTAAAAGGAAAATGCCGTGTTGCTATAAGATCGCCCATATTCAGACATGAAACTGTCACAGCAGAAATTCAGTTACTACTAATGTGTGTGTGTGTGTGTTACAGTTTCAGACGTTCCCTAGCTGCTGATGGAGTCACTACGGGCAGGGATTAAAAGTTACCAGTGGTTGGTGTACGGTGTTGAACTCTCGGTAGTGGTTGATTCTCCGTTCTGACTCATCGGTGGCATGTACAGAAGCTTAATTTTCTGCATGGCTCCGCCGCGCCGTGGCCCATTCCAGCACAAGTCATTCATGCATAGTACGTACATGCCAACGAAACAAGCATCTATCTATCTATCTAACATATGTGTTGCTCGGGCGTGCATATATACGTACTACCGCTGTGAACCCCGGCAGCCAGCCAGTCGACGACGGGGAAGAAGCTAGGCGCCCAGCCCGGCCAGCAGCGCCACCCGTCGTCCCCGGTCGGCGGCCCACCACGTCCTTGGCGTGGCTGGCCAGGCCCAGGAGCTCGCTCAGGGTGGCAGCGGCGCTCGTGCTCCGTCCGTCACTCGCCAGGCCAGCGCCAATGCGGCCCGTGCCCGGCGTCACAGCCGAGTCGGTGCATCCGTACAAGCGCGTCCTGGGCAGTGGGGGTGAGTGAGGGGCGGCCGGCGAACACGTCTTCTTCCTGTGTCGCGTCCGCCGATCGAGTTAGTTAATTACAATCTCAAGCCCAAATAAACCCCGTTATGTTGGTCGTCATGGTCGAGGCCCAACAGGGTCCATTTACCCTGACATGTGGGTCCCTTACCAGTAGCCGATCGGAAAAGGAGAGTGGCCCCAAAGTCTTGCCCACACTACGAGAGGCAACTCTAAGTTTTGCCCGTACATCTCGGCGAACCCAACCCAAAGCAGCTCATAGAGGGACAAGTGACAACGCTGGTTGAACCGGTTGCCGGAAAACTAGGAGCGTTGACCAACAGACAGCCCCTTTGTGCAGTTAGTTGTGTGCACGCGTCAACAACCCATCGTAAAACTGTGGGCATTCAGAATCTAGGACTGCCCTGTGGTAACTCTGAACCGCAGTCTAGTCCTCAGTCTTTCTACTACTTTTGCTGAACTTTATTTGTCTTGTAACATGCTCTGAACCTGGTTCTTTTTGTTTGCAATGAATGGAAAGGGGCTTTGCCCATTTCGGGAAAAAAAAAACTCTGAAGCGCAGCAGCAGGGGCCATGGATAGACTTGGAGCTGTTTCGTTTTTCAGGAAATCAACCGTACTGTGCATGCCATGTTCGTTCCCGGCTGACTGGTCGGTCATACTGCACGTGACAGATCCACAACGAATCTCATCTACGCGATCAGATTCGTCAAATACTAGCTCTGTTAACTCCCGTGCTACTGGGTAACCTAGTGTAGAGTGATTAGTCAGGCATGCGCCTCTCACTCAACACAAAAGGCGACAAAAGCACAAATATTCGCCGCACAAACGGCGAATCCTGCGGCTCGGTAACCACAGTTTCGGATAATCCATTTGCACAACCGTTGGAATAAGAATAACCTCCTAGTCTCAGTGAGGGAGCAGCATCAAGGACGCGGTTGCCCACCAACTTTCCCGACTCAAAAACTCCGGAAGCATAGGCTCGTGGGTTTCGCCAAAAACCGTGGCCGCGCTCCCGCATTCCTCGCCCCATGCTGCCTGAGGAGTCCCTGTTTCCCTCATGTGCTACTAGTTGATCGGCAACTGCCTGCCTATAAATAACAGACTCTGCCTCTTTGCAAGCACAACTCGTCTCACTCTCATAGCCCACTGCCACAGCTTCCCAATCCCTCATCAGCTTTTAATTTGTTCCTCTTCCCCAAGGATTAAGAATCAAGATCTTCTTCAATCAGGCCGGTCCCTGGAGATGTCGACCGTCAGCCGCGCCTACCTGGACCAGAAGCTCGCTCTGGCCAAACGCTGCTCCAGAGGTAACCATTTCTATTGTTTCTAGTGCAGCACAACCCGGTCATTAACTATCCTTGTAAATAGGAATTTTTAGGTGTTCTGCAAAATGATATACTCATTAACTATCCTTGTAAATGGATTACAATGTCCTTGACTCTTCTTTTTTCTTGCATATTATCAAAAGGCAAATAAGAAATGAATGAATAATATTTGTTTTTTGTCTTATTATTTTAACAAATATACCAGTGATATATAAATTTTGTTGGCTTAATTAATTTTTTTTACTGTCCAGTTATAATATGTTGTCAGCTAAATTGTAAATATAATTTTAAGCCTGTTAAACACGTGCGTGGCGCACGTGCATTGGTACTAGTATATATATAATTGACGAGAAAAAGAAGCCACCACGTTCGCTCTAAAATGCTAGAAATTCTCACGTTAATCCGAAAAAATAAGAAGAGAAAATTACCCACCACTGCCATTATGAAAAAATTAGTCACAAAACCCCCTATAAATATTTATAAAATAGCTAAATTTCGAAATAATAAAAAATAACAAAAATACACTTCGCACCTATTTCTAAATTACCCATCATTCCATTATAAGTCCAAAAAAAAAATAAATTTGGGTTGTAAAAGATAGCTAAAAATATACCATTATGAGACTAAAATAGCTAAATTATGATGTGATGAGTAGGCAAGCTGAAAAACAAGCTATGACGAAGACAGAGTAAGGATGAGTGAGAGAACCGAAAAACAAGTAAGAAACGAGGACGGGAAGAGCCTTGAACGAGAGGGCGACGAACAGGCAATCTGAACAACAAGATGACCAACATACCAGTAGGAAGGCGAGGGGAGAAGATGACACGTGAAGATAGTTGCCCTTGCCAGAGTGGACGACAAGTAGGCAGAACGGATAATGAGTTGGAAGAAGTGTACTAGAGGAATAAGTAAGTTGGACAACAAGACAAGACGACAAATAGCTGAGCATCATTACGAGCATGGATGCGATATAAAAATTTATTACAAAATATCATAAAATACCTACATACAAATTAATAAATTTATACTATTATCGTTGTGAAAACAATCAACTCTAGCCGCGCAAATGCGCGGGTAGCTATACTAGTGCTAATTAATTGCCCATTATTTCTTTCAAATTCTCAGCAATTCCTTCAGCAGGACCGCCCATTCCTTTTTGCACTTAATAATACTAATTAATTCCCTATTGCTTCTTTCCAAATTATCAGCAAAGATTCCTTGAGCAGGACGCTCAATTCTTTTTGGCACCAATCATCAATCAATAATAAACACAAGCAATGAACGGCCGTCACAGTACCGCTGCTCCGTTCCCTATCCTCTCTCAATCGCTTCCTCTCTCTCTATGCACGCGGCCATTCCCCGTGACTTCAGTGCGGGCTAACTCTAGCGGGGAAGCGATTGAGAGAGGATAAGACGAATTATCAAAGTAACAAAAAAATCAATGCCATCATATATTAAAAAACAGAGAGAGTATGTGTAAGCATCTCCTCTTGATGTCATCCTCGAGGACTCTGTCGTTCTCGAACTCCAGATTCGTCCACACACCAGCCACGGGACGCGGTCGCCGACGTGGAAGAAGGCGCCCAGCAGCAGGACGCTAGCTCCCCCCCACCAGGCGTGGCGTGCCCACCACGACCTGGCCAATCACGTTCGCCCAGGAGCTCGCTCAGGCGGCGCGAAAGCCATGCATGTCGGTGCAGCCGTAGAAGAGCGTCCTGGGCACGTACGTACGTACGGCGAGCGAACACGTGGTTGGCCATATACCTCCCACCGTGTCCGCCGATCGAGTAGACGACGACGGCCAAGCGGAGCAGCATGAAGGGTTAATTACCCGTGCGTCGCCGCGCATGCAGTTGGCGGCCTGCCGAGCTGGTGGAGGCTTTAGAGTCAGAGTTCAGACAGGGAGGGGGCACTATGGCTACAGGCCGGGATATATCTCAAGCCTAAATGAGCCCCATAGACGTTGGTCCTTATGGTCGAGGCCCAATAGGGTCCATTTATCCCTGAAACTTAAGTTTCGGCCGTACATCTCGGCGAACCCAGCCCAAAGCAGCTGTCTCTCAAAAAAAAAATGCCCAAAGCAGCTCACATAATGGGAAAAGAGACAAGTGACGTCGCTGGACCAACCGGCAGCCTCTTTGTGTAAGTTGTGTGCACGAGTTAACAACCCATCGTAAAACCGAGGGCATCCGGAATCTCGACTGCCCTGTGGTCATGGATGGACTTGGAGCTGTTCTACTTTTCGGGAACTCAAACGGGCTACATGCCATGTTCGTTCCCGGCTGATTGGCCGGTCATAATGCACGTGACAGATCCACGACGAATCTCATCTACGCGATGGATCGAGTAATATATAAGTATCGAATTCGTCAAATACTAGCTCTGTTAATTCCCGTGCTACTGGGTAACCTAGTGTAGAGTGATTAGGCAGACATGCGCCTCTCTCTCACTCAACAGTCAACTCAAAAGGAGACAAAAGCACAACATAAACGGCGAATCCTGTGGCTCGGTAACCACAGTTTGGGATAATCCATTTGCACAGCCATTGGAATAAGAATAACCTGCTGCTAGTCTCGGTGAGTGAGCAGCATCAAGGACACGCGGTGCAGGGGCAGGTTGCCCACCAACTTTCACGACTCCGGAAGCATAGGCTCGTGGGTTTCGCCAAAAACCGTGGCCGCACGCCCGCATACCTCGCCCCCATACTGCCTATAAATAACTGCCTCTTTGCAAGCACAACTCATCTCATTCTCATAGCCTCACTGCAACAGCTTCCCAATTCCCTTTAGCTACTTGAAGCACCAAAATCATCTTTAATCCAGTCCCGGAGATGTCCACCGTCAGCCGTGCCTACCTGGACCAGAAGCTCGCTCTGGCCAAACGCTGCTCCAGAGGTAACCATTTCTATTGTTTCTAGTGCAGCACAGCCAGTCATCAGTACTACGCGTTAGTTTTCTTACACTGATTCTGTGGTTCAAAACTCGCAGAGGCCACGCTCGCCGGAACCAAGGCGGCGGCCATTGCCACCGTCGCATCTGCAGTCCCAACGGTGAGTTAATTTGCTACCGCAGTCTCACAACATATGTTCCGTACTACTGTAGTAAACTTAATTGTGCTCTGTTATTAACGAGAGAGCGCGCTACCTGACCTGACTGTTCTGTCATTGTTCAGTTGGCGAGCGTGAGGATGCTGCCGTGGGCGAAGGCGAACCTGAACCCGACAGGCCAGGCGCTCATCATCTGCACGGTGGCCGGCATGGCCTACTTCGTCGCTGCCGACAAGAAGATCCTGTCGCTCGCGAGGCGGCACTCGTTCGAGGAGGCCCCCGACCACCTCAAGAACACCTCCTACCAGAGCGTCGGCAGGCCGCACCCTGCGTTCTTCAGGCCATGATCCATTTTAATTTGCTCTGGCTTAGGAGGGTACCTGCTCTGCTATCAAGAGGCCGTCGATGTCAGACTGAACTACCCGGAGTACGTCGATGTGCAGTCAGAGAGAGAGAGAGTGTGTGTATTATTTGTAACTAGCTTTTGTGTTATGACGCTTCCATTCAGTTGATGAATAAACAAAACTTGTGTTACTGCTACAAATCTTGCTCAACCGGGCCTGAACTTCGATCTTGTGCGCCTTTGATAGCGTATCATGTGTGTCACTGACGTCAACTACCAAAGTGATCAAATCCAGGTCGAAAGGTTAACTAATTATTGACTCTTTAAGAACTGGGAGCGCCCAAATCAAGCAGCTAATTAAACAGCTAAAGCTTCTTTTTATTTTTGCAAGTAAATGAATAACATGCTAAAGCGTTGATTGGTTTGGTACGGTGGCCGCGTCCTAGCTAGGGCCAATTGTGCCGGTGGGCTTGGCGTGCAAAGTCGCGAGAATCATCAGCCGCGGAACCTTCACTTGGCAGCGCGCGATGTGGTTCATTACACTCTGAAGCTCCATGCACTGACATCAACATAAATATACACAAATGGTTAGAAAAGGCAGTTTAAGATATGAACTCTGCCTGACTTTATTTTACCTACTATAAGAGGGATTACTAGTACGTGAAAAATCCCGTGTGGATAAGGTCATCCTAATTCAGATGTGATTGAAGTTGTGACAGCAGAAATTCAGAAAGAGGTTCAGCTCGACCATGGGATAAGCTATCCAGCCGTACTTTCAGTGGGGCGCACCTGACCACCCACAGAGCTGAGAGCCTGAGACGCCATATGACGTCCGTGCATGGTCCCGGCCGGCCGGAAAACTGGGAGCGCCGCTCCGCCTGAAAACTGAGGGCAGTCACCCCAGCAGACCGCCATCTCTCAAAAGCCATGTCACTAATGACTTGCCAGAAATTTGCCTCTTCCAAACGTGCCATGCTCCGTTTAATTTGTATACTGAGAGGTCGCGGTTACTAGTTTATTACAGTTTCAGCTAGTAGTTGCTGACTCACTACATCAGTGTTAAAAGTTATAGTGGTTGGTGTACCTTGTTCAACTGTCGGTACTTGGTAGTGGTTGATTCTCTTTTGACTCGTTGGTACTAGCACATAGACGTTGATCGGATTTGTGCAGTTGTTTTGTGTACTATTTGTTACCCTGGCCGGTGCGAAGTAGTACTCGTTCTACTAGCAGAGATGCTACTCTAATGTCTGCTGTCTGCAATCTGTAGGTGGATACTGGATAGGAAAAAGCCAAGCGTGCGTGGAAGCACGAAGCAGAGACGCCCACACGGTTTTGTCCCAAAACCACGTTCCCGAGCCCGCCGGTTCACCTCTTGTGATCGCTTGCCGCAGCCTATAAATTCACGGCCTCCCCTGCAACCCCAGCGCATCCCATCTCCCGCTCTCAGTGTTTGTTCACTAGTCACTACTACTCAAGACTAACAAGCCCCTTGCCCATCTGCTTCAGTTCATTTCGCTTAATTAACCAGCTAGTTCGTCGTCCCGTTCCAAGCAAAGAACAAGATGTCGACTGTGAGCCGCGCCTCCCTTGACCAGAAGCTTGCCCTCGCCAAGCGATGCTCGCGAGGTAATAACACTCATCATGTCAAATTTCCGGAGACAACTTAATTTGCTTGTAGCTTTATCAAACCGTTGTCGTTGCTTTGCAAACAAACTGACGTTTGCTTGCATGTTTGTACGATGCAGAGGCGACCCTTGCAGGGGCCAAGGCAGCAGCTGTGGCGACCGTCGCCTCCGCGATTCCAACCGTGAGTTTCTCGTCCGTCAGATACTCGGATTGATTTGCCCCTGCACAAAGCCAACATCATCTAACTAATTTTTATTTTCTGTTGTTGTCGTTTAGCTGGCGAGCGTGAGGATGCTGCCATGGGGGAAGGCCAACATCAACCCCACTGGGCAGGCCCTCATCATCTCCACAGGTGCGTGTTCTGCCTTTTCCTCTCGAAGCTTCTAGTACATGGTCAGCAGCACACTGGCTCCACCAAACAACTTATCAATTCGTTTGTCTGAATTCTTGAAGTTGCCGGGATGGCATACTTCATCGCGGCGGATAAGAAGATTCTATCACTGGCGCGGAGGCACTCGTTCGAGGAAGCACCCGACCACCTCAAGAACACCTCCTACCAGGGTGCTGGCCGTCCACACCCGGCTTTCTTCAGGCCATGAGATTTTTACTATCAAGAGATCACTACTTCAGTCAGACAATCACACAGTGTTGTCGTTGGCTGAAGAATAAGCTAGTAATTTAATTTAGATCGATGTGCGTGGAGAAACTTCCAACTACTAAAGCGTATAGTTCTCCCGGATATTATGGGCTATTGTAATTACCTTGTATTATTGCTACTCCAATTAAAAAAGTGTTGAGTCTTCAGCAAACCTGAATATCTTGTGCATTTTCTATCATTGAATCGGGCGTGGACACATCAACTCCTCCCCCCTCCCCCCCCCCCCCCCCCCCCCCCCCCCCCCCAAAAAAAAAAAAGGAGAATGTTTGAGGTTTCAGTTACTTCAGTCATACAACGCGACCCAACACATAGCCATAAAACAATTTGCAAGGACCGCGTATCAGTGCGTGGTTACTTCGATCATAAAAAGCGATCCAACACAATAGCCATTATTCCACGCAAACAAACGACTTTTCTTTGCACACTGGAGGGATGATCATTGTGAGGTTTACGCAGAGGGCAATGTGCAAGGCACTCCTTCCTCGTGGAGTAACACGCTTTTGTCCAATTTGAATCTGACGCGCAGCAGAAACAGGTAGGCACCTCAATATAAGTACGCTTGGCATAATACACCAGGTCACAATCATTTTGCTCTCATCTAATATCGTGGAGTTTATGACGTTAGATCTGGTGCGCAGGACGTTCGTCGATGTCCTCGTTCTTAATCTTTGGGAGGCGCGAAGAAGACATGTCCTCGTCGCACAGGGTGAAATAATTAGGTGTGCAAAGCACCAGTAACAGATATGGGGAAGAGGCTGAAAGGGGCATGAAAGAGGCTAAAAGGGGATCCTCCATCGGTGATACATACGTAGGTGTTACAAAATTGCGAACATGAAGCACAAAATTAGTGTGAGAAAATTAAGAATTAACTATACAGAAATAATAGTTATATGACATGGACTGGTACACCAATGCATCGAATTCTCGGCAGTACCTATATATAGCACATCATTTATCATGGTCCACTACCAAGAATCTCAATCAAATTCGTGTCAAAAGGTTAACTAATTATTGACTAGTAAAGTACTATAATATCACCCAAATGAAGCAGCTAAAAAGCAAACTAGAGAAGTATTGCTACTCCAACTAGAGAAGTACTCCGCATTGAATCTTCAGGATCAGGCATGGGCACATCACCTTTTCCCCCAAAAAAGTGAAAAATGCCTGAGGTTTGAGCTACTTCAATCATACAATGCGAATTATGCGACACCACACATAGCCGCAAAACAATTTGCAAGGATCGATCACTCACGGCAAAACATAGCAGGCAAAACGTGCGCCACCGCCACTTGCATCTATTGACAACCATTCGGAGCATTCACTTTAATCGATCTATTCTATCAAGACGTAGGGTCCCAAAAAGAACAAACATAAATATGTGTTGAGTTGGGCAGGAGAAATGCCAACCTCTGGCTGGGGCCTGGGTGTAAGCTATCCGTACTCCACTACTATACTTTGGTGGAGAGCACGCACGCATGCAGCAGGGGAACAGCCCACAGGGAAAGACGCCGTCATCCCCATGGCGTCGGCCGGTCTCTGCTGCTTCCGAGCAGCTGAAAACATTTTTTTTTTTTTTGAGATCAACCGGGCCTTTCATTAACTTAGCCAATGGCTAGATTACAATCAGAAAAGAGGAATCGCCATAGCACTGATGGGGCATCAGCTTGCCACTCCACCATCGGTGAACTATGCGTAACCAGTTTTGCACATTCATGCGCTACTTTATTACAAGATCTGTTGATAAAAACAAACTTAAATTCTATGGTACCCCGGCTGAGATCATCCAACTGTTGAAGAATATGATGGATTCTAGATCGCTGCTGGTTTCGTTGTTCCCACATCTTCACCAGCTCCTGACAATCTGACTCTAGATGGATTCGCTGGTATCCACGATTTATCGCCAGCTGAAGTCCATCCCGTGCCGCAATCGCTTCTGCTATCAGAGCGTCAGCGCAATTGTTCCACCATCGGCTCAGACCACCCACCCATGAACCAGCATGGTCACGTAACACAACTCCTGTGGATGCTTCATGGTTTCCTTGATTGAATGCAGCATCTGTATTACACTTCACCCAACCCATCATCGGCTTTGACCAGTTTACAGTCTGCACCGCCTCATCTTTCTTCTTCCCTGGTTGCGACAACTGCCAGAGATCGTATGCTGTATCGCGTGCCCAATAGATAGCCTGCCTCAGCGGCACCTGTGATTCGCCATGCTTTCTTTTGTTTCTCGCCATCCACAAGGTCCACATACCACACAAGATAACTGAAGCTTCCTTTCCAGAGCATATACCAGGGTCTAGCAAGTCTGTTGCCCATGTCAAAGGGTGTAATCTGGGTAGTTTAACTCCTATTAAGGATTTTGCATGTTCCCAAAAGATTTTTGCCAACGTGCAATCAACGTGCAATCAACAATATTTTGTTTCTTTTATTGCTCCCAGTTTTCAGCTGCTCCACCAAGAAGGTTCGAGTAGTTTGGTGGAGCAGCTGAAAACTGGGAGCGCCACTCTAATTCTGTTCCAAAACTGAGGGCACGCGGATCTCGCCACCGTCAGAATCAAGAAAAGGCAGCGTGCTAGTAGTACTAGTATAGTACTAGTAACAGTTTGCATCTCTTTTACTGTCTTTGCAACATGTTAAGTGCTGCTCGTTGCTCGCGTTTATTAATTCAACCTCCACGTGTATTCACAGTGCTGTCAAAGTGCATGCTATTTATCTGCAAATCAGACGACGTAACATGAAGCCGGTGACTTGTGTTCGCGTTTGTTGCCTGCACATGCATGGAGTAGTGACAACAGCAGTGGCGGAGCCAGTGCACTTGGTCAGGGTAGGCATGATGTCAAATTGTAACAAAAACAGTGCATAAACAGTAATAAACAATGCATAGACAGTATGAAATAGTGTTAAACAATAGCTATATTGCCTTGTTTTGCCGGAAGCCAGGGTAGTCCTGGGCATATATGGACTACCCTGTAGCTCCGCCACTGGACAACAGTGGCTTGACCTTGGTGTCTGCAGACGTGTGTCCGGGTCAGCTTCATGTGCCGTGTGTCGAAATTCACGGTGGTGGTTGGTCAAATTGTTTCGAACAAACCTGCAAATAAGTACTACCACCCTACAATATTTTCTTTCTCCAAACTAAGCTAAGCTACCTGCCCACATGATTTTGACTATGCGTTGCTTGGGCAACTGAGATCGACAAGCTAGTCAGTAAGTAACTTCTCCAGAAACGTGAGTTGTGGAGGAGTACGCCTAGCAACGCCCAAGATTACTGGCCATCTCCGTTTCATGCGTAGATTTCTCTTGTTTGCAGAGAGCCCCGTCCGCCGGACCGTTGGGCACACCCGGGTTTCGCAGCCAAAACCACGTCCGCCGATTTGTTTGGCGTCCCTGCCGCTGCCTATAAATTCACGGCCTCCCCTGCATCCTCCTCCATCTCTTCCTCTCACAACTGCCTCTCTCGCAACTTCGCAACTCCTCCACCCACTTCAGAAATCTAGCTCTTCGCGTACAGTAGATTAAGATCAAGATGGCCAACGTGAGCCGTGCGTCCCTGGACCAGAAGCTTGCCCTTGCCAAGCGTTGCTCGCGAGGTACTCAAATCACACTTCACACTGTCTCAGACTACTACTCTGCTGTACACACACTTAAAAAGATACTACACATTAGAGTCATTCAGATGAATCTCTCGGATTGTTTGCTTTCGAACAAGCCTGCTGTCTGTCTTCGTGCTACTTACGTTCTCTGACTTTGGTGACATGACTGCAGAGGCAACCCTCGCCGGGGCTAAGGCGGCAGCTGTTGCAACCGTAGCTTCTGCGATTCCCACCGTAAGTTGTTCACTTGTCGTTAGTTATTTCCTCTGAAGCTGGGCATGCAATCGTGCAACTCCTTACCCTTTTACATACGCTCTTGTTCTTCAGCTGGCGAGCGTGAGGATGCTGCCATGGGCGAGGGCCAACATCAACCCGACCGGTCAAGCGCTCATCATTTCCACAGGCATGTTCTGTTTCTTCCTCTGTCTCAACAATCAGAGTGCAGGACATACTAGCTAACTGATCCATTTGTCTGATTGCGTGCAGTTGCCGGGATGGCCTACTTCATCGCCGCCGACAAGAAGATTCTGTCATTGGCCAGGAGGCACTCGTTCGAGGAAGCGCCCGAGCACCTCAAGAACACGTCCTTCCAAGGCGCTGGCCGTCCTCACCCAGCTTTCTTCAGGCCATGACATATTTGTCGACCTACTTGTTGAATGTTGATCAATCACCACTTCGGTCCATCGATCGGTGCCGTCGATGTCTAAATAAACTGCTAGTACATCGATGTGCTCCGAGGAACGGTATAACAGTGTAGTTCTCCTGAATTATGGGCCCAAATAATGTAATTATTTTGCAATCAATCATGCTTCAACTCAAAAGTACTGTACTGTGCAGCTTTGCGTTATGGACCATGAATGTCCTCCTATGCTTTTTCTCAGTTTCTCTTCAGATCAAATGCACCTGTCATGCATGCTTCTTACCATCTGACTCTAACAAAGAAGCTCAGTCAACTTCAAAGAGCTGGGCCAAACAGCACTCAACTACTGCCACGTTTGGATTGAACTCGAGCTAAACTAAACGAAAACATGAACCCTGTCAGGGCGCTTGCCACTTCATTATTCGTGACATTTGAGGATTTGTTACTTGATGTTAGTTTGACATATTATCACAACCAGATTTCAACGGGAGAACCGAGTGCCAAACCCTTAATCACTGCATCAATCAAGAAAAAAAAAAAAGAGTAAAGGAAGCTAGACAGCATTAAACAGATACTCTGTTTGTTTCAAAAAGATAAAACTTCAAAGTTGATATGCTAATTATCATGGTTTCCATTAAGTTATTTTGGCGAGATATCCGCAATGGATAAGGACACAAGGCTTTGCATATATCTTAAGATCGGATCTGAAACAATCATGGCATAGAAAAAGCTACTAGTACTCCCATGACGTACGTCCAGCTTGAGTGGGGAGCACGCACGCAGCAGCCCGCAGGCAGAGACTCCCATGACGTCCATGGGGCCGCCCGGTCTCTGCTGCTGAGCAGCTGAAAACTGGGAGCGCAGCCACACCGAAAGTGACCAAACTTTTGAATGAATCCGCCTCAAAGAAAAAAGGCAAAAACCAAGGGCACCGATCGTCACTTTCAGAAAAGCTAACCTTGCCTCTCTTTTTTTTTTTTTCGCGACGAAAACGTTGCCTCTCATTGACAGTTTTACTACACCGATTACCTTTCCATGCCTACCAGAGCATATATACTACGTGTTTTGTTCAACTCCAACACCAACACATACTTATTGCTGTGAAAGCTCAAGATTTGCCAAGTGTTTAATAACCCTGAAAGCAAGGCACTTGTGTTTACCTCATGCGCCGTGTCAAAACTAGCAGTGGCTGTCAATTATCTTTTGACGCTTGGGCAGAACACAGATGACGGACCAATTAACCACACCCGATT
This sequence comes from Eragrostis nindensis, assembly GCA_012490785.1. Classification (NCBI taxonomy): domain Eukaryota; kingdom Viridiplantae; phylum Streptophyta; class Magnoliopsida; order Poales; family Poaceae; genus Eragrostis; species Eragrostis nindensis. Next base: position 1,526,863 of record JAAXCT010000076.1, on the reverse strand, counting down.
TTTTTCCATTTCAAAACTAAGCTACCCGCCAGATCGAGTTATATGATTAGGTTCGAGCAACTGACAAGTCGGTGGTAATTTTGTGTAGAATCTCCATTGCATAGCAAAAGGTGGATCTCGTAGACTGAGCCCCCTGCAGGCTCCGTTTGTCTGCAAGCCTGCGTGCACGGAGTGGATAGGAGAGAGTGGAAATCCCACTTGTTTCGAGGAAGCAGATGGTATCGAGGGGACGAGGTGAACCGCACCTACCCGGTTGCGAGTATCACCCGCGCGCCGCCCAGTCGGGGCTAGCGGCACACATGGGTTTCGTCCAAAACCATGTCCGCCTCGCGGCGCCGCGCCCGCCGGTTCGCCTCGTCCGCCGATCGTTTGGCGTCCCCGGCGCTGCCTATAAATTCGCGAGCTGTTCTGCGTCTTGGCATCGCATCTCTCACACTCTCACTCACCACTGCTACACTAGCCACACTTCGATCAGCTCCCGTCCCTGTTTCACGAACCGATCGAATCATCAAGATGGCCAACGTGAGCTGCGCGTCCCTTGAGCAGAAGCTCGCCCTCGCCAAGCGATGCTCCCGAGGTAGTACTGACGCTTACTGCATTATTGTCTGCATCTTTTTTCTCAGATGATTTTCAGTACTGACTCTCGCATTCGTGCCTGCATATGCAGAAGCAACGCTTGCAGGAGCAAAGGCGGCAGCTGTAGCGACCATCGCCTCCGCCGTCCCCACCGTGAGTTCATCGTCCGCTGCAATAATCTGTAAACTAGCACTGGCCTGACCATATGCTAATTTTACTCTGGTTTATGTGGTGGTTCATCTTCATCAGTTGGCGAGCGTGCGGATGCTGCCATGGGCCAAAGCGAACATCAACCCCACCGGCCAAGCCCTCATCATCTCCACAGGTACGCACCTGCATGCATTCTGTCTCAACCATTCTCATTAATTCACTTGAAATACCCTGCTTATATGTTTACCCTGCTTGAAGTTGCTGGGATGGCCTACTTCATCGCCGCGGACAAGAAGATCCTGTCGCTGGCGAGAAAGCATTCCTTCGAGGGCGCCCCAGAGCACCTCAAGAACACTTCCTTCCAGGGCGCCGGCCGTCCCCACCCGGCTTTCTTCAGGCCTTAAGCAAGCAAGACATAAATACACTAGGAGAGCCGTGTAATTTAGTTTGATCTTCTTCGTATATCGCGTATGTTTCGTGCAATAAGTATTGCCCCTGCTGATCATATTGAGCTGCTAGTGTAGGTAGCTCGCGGCTTATGCAGAGTGGCGTAGTAAACATGCTGGCCACCCTGAATATGAACTCCTCGTGTACTAGTATTATTATTATCAGAAGCATCAAGTAATGAATTACTTGGTACATAAATCAATGTGTTGGAGCTTCATATTTTTTTTTCTTGCTTGCAATTAAAGAAAAAGGTGGGCTATTTAGCGGAAAAGAACAAACAACTGAATTATAAGGTTGAGCTTGATCCAAAAGAGTAAAAATCTGGTTCAGTTCAGGGCATCTAAGAAATGGATGAAGCTAGACAGAAGAGATAGATGCAAATTATATTCAGAGACTAATGGAGAAGAATAATATTTTATCAAAAGTATTGGCTACACACTAGACGAAAGTGATTAATCACCGACAATTTTCTTTAGGTGGCCGACATTTCTACTTCTCTTCGCTATTTTTCACAAATGACCCATAGTTTTCTACCAAATTCACATGATTCCCTAAAGTTTGGCATATTGCCCACAATATAATCCCTTACAAAGTCATTTACCTACACTTTAGTAAATAGCTAACCAAGGAGTATATAGGAAACTGTTGGCCATTTCGAAAGAAACTGTAGGGAAAGAGTTGTGCTCTTGTTGTTACATGAGAGTGAGCATGGTCATCTTCCTAGCTGGTGTACTTTACCGGTCTTGTTTTTCTCCTAAAAAAAAGGCAATAGAGGCCGGGCTGCCTTCAAACTCCCAAAGCAAGAAGCGAAAAGGTGGCGGTTTATCTGCACCGCTGACGGTTTTGAGCAATGTAACGGTTGCATATTTATGTTCAAGATTTTATTCCATCAACCATTCATATGTACTACGGCAGATTGAAAGCGACTACTCCGTCGACATGTGCTTCGTACAAACACTCGAACCGAGCCGCAAACAGTAGCAGTAGGCGCGCCTAAATAACGTTATCGTCCGTTATCACGAAACCACTATAACACGAAGATATACTCACACCTTTCATCTGCGACTGTGAGGCCTGATTATTTTCCTAAAATATTTAATTTCCGTTTCCTTCTTGTGTTGGGCTTTGTCCGTACTACTAACTTTTTTACTTTTGTCTGACGATGGGCAAAGTTTGGCCGTGGCTTGTGACTGAGTGGACGATGCCTAGTCGAGCAAGTCGATCCGATCCTGTGGTCGATGAATGGATCCAGCGCTGGACAATGAACCTAATTTTGTTGTTAAGAAAATTGTAGTACTAATAAGAATAGAAAAGGCTTTTACGTACGTGCTGTTTGCGAGGCAAACCCTGCGTGAACAACGCTGGTTCAGACGGGTTTGTACTCTGACGCTTCTGTTATTCTCATGTAAACCGAACGCGCGCATGTGGATCATGCTGGCCGGCGCAAAACTCCATGACAGGGGGAACGCAGCCTGGAATTTCATTACTTGCGTCCCTTGCAAAAAAAAAATCATTACTTGCGCACCGAAAAACAGCAGGTTCAAACGTAGAGTTCAGCAGAAAATAGAACTTACTACAGTGCAAGATCGTTTGAGGAGTTGCGAAAGCCTGCCTCGCTCGAAATATTATTAACTGAGATGGGACAGTGTAAGAGAGAGAAGCACACAAGACAACTAAAACTGGTGCGTCCATTTTTTGTCCACGGAGAAACGTGCTACACTAGAACAAAAAGGAATCATCAAAGAAAGCATAAAACTCTCGATTAACTCCAAGTTTGCAATCCCTTTATCTAAGGTTGCATGGGGACATATGATACGCCACAAAGGCCAACAATTAACATGCTCCATATATAGGGCAGTGAATTATTCTAAGAATGTTAGTGGGTCCGGGCCATCGAGAGGCCGGGTGAGGTCAAGGGTGATCCACACCGTACACGTGGCAGACAAGAAGCACGAAGGGTTTCGCGGTTTGGCCTCAAAACCGTGGAGGTGATGAAGACGGCGTGTCGACCAAGGTCAAGACGCGAACGGGAGGCTGGTGCAAGTGAAGGGTCCCGACGGGCTGGGACCGAGGAGACTTAACAGCGAGGTTCGCGGGACGAGGTGACACACGTCGACATCGGGATGGTTTCCCGGTTTGGCCACAAAACCGGTGGTGATGGTTTCCCGGTTTTGCCTCAAAACCGGTGGTCGACAGTTTCCCGGTTCCCGGTTGAGCTTCAAAACCGGTGGTGGACGGTTTCCCGGTTTGGGCCCCAAAACCGGTGGTGGATGGTTTCCCGGTTGAGCCTCAAAACCGGTGGTGGACGGTTTCCCGGTTTGGGCCTCAAAACCGGTAGTGGGTGGTTTCCTGGTTTATGCCTCAAAACCGGTGGCGAAAGTCGCGCTTTGAGAAGCGTGCAAGGCGGTTTACCGGTTTAGGCCTCAAAACCGGCGGCGACAGATGGAGGTGCATGTGGCACCATCGTGGAGGTAGCTTCGAGGTGAAGCTAAGGTGTGAAGGCCCCGACGGCATTCGGGCGAAGGAAAAAGAGTTAGACGGAAACGCCCTTATGTATGTATGGGTGTGTTCTAGTGTGAGGGGCATTTTCGGGATGTAAAAATGTCCAAAGAGATAAGGTGGGTGGCTGGTTGTGGCTGCCCCCTTGAGCCTTGTGTTGTCTCTCACTTGTGTGTGGGAGAGGCTTGAGAGAGATGAGAGAAGATAGGGGAGAAGAGAGGAGATGGCTCTTTGATTGAGCTTTTTGTCATCTCTAGTTTGTGTGTGCTAAAGAGTGGCTTGACATCTACATCTTTGAGCAATACATAGCATCAATTCATCCTCAAAGTGTTCTCCTCATCTTGAATCCCGAATTTCTTATTTTCCCCATTTTCGGAGCTATTTTCGGGTGATTTTCGATTCGCCTTTTGTGATGCGTTTTTGGGCGGATTTCTTAAGGGATCTTGGTGCTAGGATGTGCTAGAACAACTCTTGGTAGGTCCTTGACCGAATCCATGGCACGAGCACCTTCGATTTGAAGATTTGGTGAAGTTTCCTCTCTTGTTCATCCAAACCCTATCCTTCTTGATAGAATCCAAAATCTGCATGGATTTTTTAGGGTTTTTGGTGTGATTCTTGTTGGATGATGTTCCCCATCTCAAGACGAAGCTATGGTTCAAATTTCGTGATTTTTGGAGGTCGTTTGACCCGGTTTCGAGATTTTTCTTGAGCTTGCGCGCGGGCTGTCCTGACAGGGCCGGATTATCTGGCAAGTTGCCGGAGTATCCGGTGGCCGGAGTGTCTGACAAGTTTTTGGAGTGTCCGATACTTTCCCAGGTCCGGAGTATCCGATAGTTGGCCGAATTATCCGGTGGGAGTTCTCTGTTTTGACTTTTTCGGATCTCCTTTTTGAGTGTGTCTTTGCTTGATTTGCTTCCGCAAGTGTTTGTATCTCTTCCACAATCATTCCTAGGGTCAACACATCACGTTTCATGTATGTGTGTGATTTTGGTGGTTGTTCTTGAGGTGGGTTGGGACATAAGTCAAGTTCTTGTGAAGAATTTTTATCGGCTCCCATTCACCCCCCCTCTGGTGGCCTTCTCAGTCCTTCAGTTAGTACTAGCTACCGGTGGTGATTGTGCTATATATAGGCGAGCGTGCTTGCAGTGCAAGGGCATGGCGATGAAGGAGCTGACGACAAGCGTCCCCCACATCACGGCCAGGAAGACCACGCAGGAGATTAGGTGACGAGCACGTGAGGTGTGGAGTTGGCGTACCAACGCCCGAGATTACTGGCCATCTCCGTTTCATCTTCATGCGTAGATTCCTCCTGTTTGCCCTGGTGAGCAGCACTAGCCAATCCGGTAGGCAGGGAGCTCCGTCCGCCGGAAAGTTGGGCACACCCGGGTTTCGCCGCCAAAACCACGTCCGCCGATTGTTTGGCGCCCCTGCCGCGGCCTATAAATTCAGGGCCTCCCCTGCATCATCCTCCATCTCACAACTGCCCCTCTCACAACTTCGCAACTCCTCGACCCACTTCAGAAATCTAGCTAGCTCTTCGCGTACAGCAGATTAAGACCAAGATGGCCAATGTGAGCCGTGCATCCCTTGACCAGAAGCTTGCCCTCGCCAAGCGTTGCTCGCGAGGTACTCCATCACACTTCACGCTGACTCATGCTGCTACATGTATATATGTTCTCTGACCTTTGGTGACGTGGCTGCAGAGGCGACCCTTGCTGGGGCTAAGGCGGCGGCTGTCGCAACTGTAGCTTCCGCGATTCCCACCGTAAGTTCATCACTTCTCGTTAGTTATGTTCTCTGACGCTGGGCGTGTACGTAATCGTGCAACATCTCACCTTTTCTGCTCGTTTTGTTCAGCTGGCGAGCGTGAGGATGCTGCCATGGGCGAGGGCCAACATCAACCCCACCGGCCAGGCCCTCATCATTTCCACAGGTGTGTTCTGCCTCTCCGATCCTCTCCCAAAGCTTCACATTCACCGGCAGCTTTGGCTCCACCAATTAATTAACAGAGTGCAGGACATAGCTAACTCATTCGCTTGTCTGAATGCCTGCAGTTGCCGGGATGGCATACTTCATCGCGGCCGACAAGAAGATCCTATCGTTGGCGAGGAGGCACTCGTTCAAGGAAGCACCCGAGCACCTCAAGAACACGTCCTTCCAGGGCGCCGGCCGTCCTCACCCAGCTTTCTTCAGGCCATGAAACATTTGTCGACCTAGCTATTTGTTGAGTGTTGATCAATCACTATTTCGGCCCATCGATCGGTGCCGTCGATGTCTAAATAGACTTACAAGTATTATTCTCAGTTATTAGCCTACTTACACACATCGATGTGCTCCGAGGAACTGCATCTAACAGTGTAGTTCTCCAGAGTTATGGGCCAAATTAATGTAATTATTTTCAACCGTTCATGCTCCAACTCAAAAGTTTTGTACAAGTTTGCATTTTGGGACCATTAATTTCCTGTGCTTTTTTTCATTTCTCTTCGAATCAAATGCGGGCATCATGAGTTTTTTTTTTTTTTTTTGCGAGGGGGGCATCATGAGTTTTATTTGCTACGTCGACACATATCCGTACAGCAAATTTTACAAGCACCTGCCCTGCCATGCTTCTTACTATCTGACTCTACCAAGAAGCTCAGTCAACTTCAGAGATCTAGCTGGGCCAAACGGCACCGACCGAACTACCACGTTTGCGTTGAACTCGAGCTAACTAAAAAACTAAATGAAAACATCATTTCAAAAAAGAAAAGGAAAAAACTAAATGAAAACATGAATCTTTTAAGGGCTCCACACAATTCATTCGTGGCATTATATGATTTAGCACTCGATGATGTTAGTTTGACAAATCGTCGCAGACAGATTTCATCGAGAAGACTGAGTGAGTCCCAAACCCTTAATCACTGCATCAAATATAAATCAAGAGATAAGAGAAAAGGAAACTAGATAGCACGAAACAGATGGTCAGTTTAATTAAAAAAAACTTGGAGTTGTTGTCTTTGTTTTCATTAAGTTATTTGGCGAGATCTGCACAATGGATAAGGTCTGATCTGAAATAATCATATGGTAGGAAAAGGCAAGCTCTGGGGCCATGGCGTGTAAAGCTATCCGTGCCGTACTAGGTTGAGTGGGGAGCACGCCGCACGGACGCACCAGCAGCCCACAGGCGGAGACGCCCATGACGTCTATGGGGGCCGCCCGGTCTCTGCTGCTAGGCAGCTGAAAACTGGGAGCGCCGCCACACCATTTCTGAACGAATCCGCCTAAAAAAAAAGGCAAAAAACCAAGACAACACGCAGCGTGGCAAAACTTGCAGTGGCTGTCAATTATCTTTTAACGCTTGGGTAGCGCACGGAGGCTCTTCATTTCTTTAGGCCTAAATTTAGGTCTGCTAGAATCTTATCATTTAAAGATATTAAATAAAGTCTAATTAAAAAACTAACTACAGAACCTTGTGCTAATTCGCGAGACAAATCTAATGAGGGTAATTAAGCCGTGATTAGATGATTGTTACTGTAGCATCACTGTAACAAAACATAGCTTAATTAAGCTCGTTCGATTCATCTCGTAAATTAGTACACATCTGCAAAATATTTTATAATTAGACTTTATTTAATACCTCTAAATGATAAGATTCTAACATGTCTAAATTTAGGGCTAAAGAAACGAACAGTCACTAAGCTACCCGCCAGAGTTATATGGTTAGGTTCGGGCAACTGACAAAGTCGGTACGTTCTAGTAATTTCGTAGAATCTCCATTGCATATGCACATGTGACATGTGGAAGTAAGCCAATGCCCAAATAAAACTACTACTGCTTAGAGTATACTACTGGTAGAGTAGCAAAAGGTGGATCTCGTAGGCAGAGCTCCAGGCCCCGTTGTCTGCAAGCTAGCCCTGCATGCACGGAGTGGATAGGAAAGAGTGTCTGAACCGTGGAATCGAGAAAGCAGATCGTATCGAGGGGACGAGGTGAACCGCACCTACCCGTTTGCGCGCCGGCCAGTCGGGGCTAGCAGCGCGGCACACACGGGTTTCCTCTAAAACCACGTCCGCCTCGCGGCGCCGCGCCCGCCGGTTCGCCTCGTCCGCCGATCGTTTCGCGTCCCCGGCGCCGCCTATAAATTCACGAGCTGTCCTGCATCTTGGCATCGCATCTCTCACTCTCAGTGTCTCACTCGCCAGTGTCACCACTCCTACACTAATCACTCCTGTTTCCCAGAGCTTCGCGAGCCGAATCATCGAGATGGCCAGCAACGTGACCTGCGCGTCCCTTGAGCAGAAGCTCGCCCTCGCCAAGCGATGCTCGCGAGGTACTGACGACGCTTATTGCACTCTTTGTCTGCATGTTTTTTCCTCATCTGGCTCTCAATCAGTACTGACGTTTGCATTCGTGCCTGCATATACAGAAGCGACCCTCGCAGGAGCAAAGGCGGCAGCTGTAGCGACCATCGCCTCCGCAGTCCCCACCGTGAGTTCATCATCTCTTTCATCTTCCGTTGCAATAGTCTGTAGTGTAGAACAGCAGAGGCCTGTTCATATGCTAAATTTACTCTGGTTTATGTGGTGGTTCATCTTCATCAGTTGGCGAGCGTGCGGATGCTGCCATGGGCGAAGGCGAACATCAACCCCACGGGCCAAGCCCTCATCATCTCCACAGGTACACACCCGCATGCATTCTGTTTCAACCATTGTCAGAGTCAGTCATTCACCAGAAACAGATCATTAGTCATAGATAAATACTGGAGTATATGTGTTGCTTGCAGTTGCTGGGATGGCCTACTTCATCGCTGCTGACAAGAAGATCCTGTCGCTGGCGAGAAAGCACTCCTTCGAAGGCGCCCCAGAGCACCTCAAGAACACCTCCTTCCAGGGCTCCGGCCGTCCCCACCCGGTTTTCTTCAGGCCTTAAGCAAGCAACACATACATACACTAGGAGTGCCGTGTGATCTAGTTTCATCTTCTTTTGTATATCGCGTATGTTTCGTGTGCAATAAGTATTGCCCCTGCTGATCAGAAAGACCTGCTAGTGTAGCTAGCTAGCTCGGCTTCTGCAGAGTGGCGGAGTAAACCTGCTGGCCACCCTGAATATGTACTCCTCGTGTACTAGTATTATTACTATAGGAAGCATCAAGTAATGAATTACTTTGCACAGAAATTAATGTGTTCGATCGAGCTTCATATTATTAACTAGTACAAAAATTAAAGCGAGAATTTTTTTTCTTACTTGCATTTTTTTTTAAAATGGCTGTTTTGGGGAACAGAACAAATAACTGAATTATAAGGCTGAGCTTGATCCAAAAGAGTAAAAATCTGGTTCAGTTCAGGGGATCTAAGAAATGGATAAAGCTAGACAGAAGAGATAGATGTAAATTATATTCAGAGGCTAATGGAGAGGACTATATTTTATCAAAAGTATTTGCCACATGAGAGTGAGCATTGTCATCTTCATAGCTGATGTACTTTACCGGTCTTTAAAAAAAAAGGGGGCAACAGAGGCCGAGCTGCCCTCAAAGTCCCAAAGAAAGAAGGAAAAAGGTGGCGGTTTAGTCTGCACCGCAGACGGTTTTGAGCAATCCAACGGTTGTAGCCTTGTAGGAGTATATTTATGCTCGAGATTTTATTCCATCAATCATTCATGAATCATGCGTGGCAGATTGAAAGCGACTACTCTGTCGACATACTACAAGCACCGCGCGGCAAGCAGTAGCCGTATGCGCGCGCATCCGCGTACGTCGTCAGTTGGGAGCACGCCAGCTGAAACTGATAGGCAACCAGAAACTGAGTCCACCAAACACAGAAACTGTAAGGAAAAACGCGAAGATATACTGTCGATCTGATCCGGTAGTCGGTGAATGGATCCTGGACAATGAACCCTAATTAAGTTAAAAGAAATTATATTATCATTCACAAAAAATGATAGTATTATAAGAGTAGAGAAGGTTTTAAGTACCTGCTGTTTGCGAGGCAGACCCTCTGCGTGAACGACGCTGGTTCAGATGGGTCGACTGTACTCTGACGCTTCCTACTCCTAGTGTCATGTAGTAAACCGAGCGCGTGCATGTGGATCACGATGGCTGGCGCTTAACCCTACTTTATTCTAATACTTTTTTTTTGAGGAAATAACCCTGCTTTATTTTAATCAATCATCCGCACGTCGCTAAGCTTAAAGCTTCCTTTCCCGTCGCTTTTGCCTAATTGGCTGGAAATAGATAAACGGAAGGAGATAACCGCACTGCACGTCACCCATTCAGACACATGCGTTTCAGTGCCTATGCTTTAATCAGACGTCATCGTACAAACTGCAAAGCTGTTCTTTTGTGGGGGGAGGCCGCCGGTGGTTTTCCGAGCGGCGGAACAGAGACCACGAAAACCAACAGCGGTCCATTTTTTCTTTTTTTTTTAGCAAATGAACTTTTTTTTTGAGGGAATTTTGGCAAATGTACCGTCAGTTAGGCAGGCATTGAGTGAATCTGGCCTAGCCTAAACACTCAGCTCGGCCCCAGTGCGTTACTATCTTGTCCACTAAACGTTACTGGATCTAGCCCACTAGCGGCAGACTTTTAACTTGGCCCATAATGGCCGAAGTGGCTCGCAACAGTCACCCAAAAGAGCCCAGCCCGCGATAGCTCGACGGCCGAGGGATGCGCGGCGGCGGGCGGAGGCCGGACGGCGAGCGCTGCCGCCGGCCGCGGGGCACTGCTGATTTGTAGTAGTTCTGGCCTCGTCCAAAGCAGGGATCCATGGCGGAGATGGTGCGCCGCGGCGTTCCGGCGCTGCGCTTGTGTCTTTTCCCCCTCGCCGTACTCCTAACGCTGCGACTGCCCCATCGTGGCACGCATTGGGCGGAGCTTCCGGCCTTCACGTGCCGGAGGCATACGAGCGGTATGTAAGGAGAAGAGCCGATGGGGGCGCGACGCCTCTCGAATGCCGGCTACATCGGCCAAGTCGCCGGCGGTAGGGTCAGGCTCGGCCACGGGGCGAGCGTAGAAGGCAAAGCGAGGAGTCGTGCTCGTCGCCAACAAAACAAGCTTCAGGTAACAACAAAGCTGCCCCAGCCTCACTATCAAAAAGTTATGCTGCCATTTGTTACTTCACTTGCTGTGGATAAGGGAGATAAAAAGATGGAACTGACACTGCTCTTTTGATGCTTTTCTTTCCCTCTTGCGACTTTCCGTGTGATTAGAGTAGAGTTAAGGGGGCCTAGAAAAGTGTAAGATCAGCTAGATTCGACCAAGTGTGGTAGGGGAATAAAGGTTTGATTGAGTAGCCTTTTACTGTTGTTAGGATTTCAAGCCAGACAGGACAACTGAATATTGGTTGTGAATTTGCCGAGTCAATATCAGTTACATTCCTCCAATGCGTTTCGTGTTCCCAAATTTCAAATCAGCTGTGACAAAAGACCACTGACATGCAGCTTTTGTTTTTGGTTCCATGTAACGAAAATCTGAACTGCGTGTTGCATACTGTGAGCTCCCTCTGAGGGAGCAGGGAACATTATTCCTGGGGACACCATGAACTATGCTTGCAAATCAAAACTTATCTGGAATTAGAACATTGGAATCGTTTGCCTTTTTCAGAAAGTTGAGTGTATTTAGCTGCAATGCGGGCTGAACTTCGCCTCCACCAGATCTAGCTGGCTTTTAAATCGCTCTGGCAATCGACCTTCTCTGAATCGTTAACCAACATGGGTTAGTGGGAAAAAAAAGTATTTGCAAGGGATAACACCTATACTATCTCGCTCTTTGCACTTCCGCGTGGAATTTATTCCTCAAGTCAGCAGCGCGAGAAGGATCGACATATTGCTCTATCGGCTGAAGGATCTAAGTTCCAGAGAAAGAAGTCGTGATAACAATGCTATGTGATGTTCCTTTCTATTACCAAGGGAATACCCTGCTGATTTGTCTTTTTCTGTATAGTGGGTGGGGGATGCGGAAACTGAGACACGAGGGCTACATTTCCTGACGAATCAATATGTTCATGTGTGATTCAGTGCTCTACTCCGGCAGTCAATAGAACTGCATATGCTGTGACACATAGGAATAATTGCAGCGCAAAGAAGTGTGTTCCAGAGGCTGCTAAAACATAATCCATAGAGTCACAGCATACGCAGTCACACATAGGAAGTTGTGATTTTTAGAACTATGCCTAGCCATTTTTAGGAAATCCGTAAAAACTTTGAGCTTTGGTGGGAACCATATCATTTCATGGCAGTCATCATCCTTTATAAACACGATATGTTTAATCCTATAATTCCGCTTCTACCGTATATTCCCTTACTTCTCTGTTTTGTTGCTAAGCAACTGGGACACTGGGTTGTTGATGCTATATGCCTACTTTGGTCTTGGTTCTGACTAGCAACAACAGAAGACGAGCATAAATGCTAATCTAAAAGGGACATCTAAAATAGATGCTTTTGTAGCAAATGAAACAGTACGGATGGCTGACTGGAATTCAACATGGAACCTGTTGAATTATTGTGTAAAGTGTGATTTTGGAGAATATATGTATATCAGAATAGGTTTTGTGAATGACTAAAGATCATGCACGTATGTGCAGAATCGATTCTCCAAAAGCTAAATATATTTAACCCCAATAATACAATCAATCTGTAGTTATGTCCATCCATCCCTAGCATATAATCGTGCATTCAGCCGACTTTAGTTCTATCTTTTGGGGGCAGCTCGGCATCTAGAACATGCAACACAAATTATCAACAAAATTAGCAAAAGAGAAAAAGATTTACTAAACAAACAAGCTTCGCCCGTGTCGTCTCTCTGAACGTTGATTTGATCCTCAATTTGCCATAAACCTTTGACATTTTTTTTCCGTAAGTTAATTCTTGGATTGGCTACTCTGGCTCCTTTGGTGAAGGATTTTGTTCGCTCCACTCGAGGACGCCACAGAACAAAAGGATGGGAAAAAAAACCAACATGTTACTACAAAAGAAGATTGCATTATCTATGAGATAATGAAAACGTTAGTAGGAGTTGATTTACATTTTTTAAGCTCTTTTATTAGAACGAACTGATATGTAGGAAGTTAATACATTTAATATTTTTGCTCTGAACCTGTTGTTTATATAGGGCTAACCATCTTCATAATAAGAGAATCAGCTTGAGAATTTCTCTTAGCATGTTATTGGTCAGGCCTTTAACCACATTATTGTTAAGTGAGCGCATAAAGATGCACCATGGACTTCTTTTCTCCTCTTTAATTGTACCGGACTGATAGTTGTCTTGTTTTCTTTTCCTTTTTCTGTTCTTTACATTCCTCGGGGATGTGTCACCTTGGTCAGAACTGGGAACATCAGGATTTCTATTAGCCACACGAAGTGTGCATCATTGCTTGATATGCACCTCCACCAGTATATATTTGGAGGAAGAATCAAATATAAAGAAATAAGTTCCTCGGTCCCCGCACCTATGTCGCCTAGAAATTATTAAAGTTATTGTCCACGGGTAGCTTAAGTGATATTTTCTCCCAAAATGAAGGAGGGCAAGATATGTATAGAATGAAGACACTTGTGTTCTTAATCAGGTAATTTCATCAAGGAAAACTGTTCCTCTTGTCTAGGAATACCCAAGAAGTCAAATTATATCTCTTGCTTAAAAAAATTCTTGAGGTTCCCACATATTACATATAACAGGATGATAATTTTGATGATAATTGATAAGTTTTTAGTTTACCAAGTTTGGCATATGATTTGCATGCCTTACACACCGTACTGGTAATGTGCATGTTAGGCACCTGGCTTGTCTCCACTGTATTTATTCATGTGGTGTTGTCCTGGCAGCACATTCACTCTGGACTACGTTGTAGCCCTGCTTCAAGATTTGAATCTAAATTATGTCATACTAAGTTATACATGTCAACATGAAATTAGTTCGGTTGCACATTACAAAATTTCGTCTAACCACTTACTGAATTCTCTATGATGCTCCAGTTTGTGTAACTGAGATTAACTTTGTGTAACTTTAATTACGTATTCAGAACGAATTATACTCCATATTGTAGATCCAAAATGTAACACTGTGAAATCCTCCTATCTTTAGCATCTTTTTATTTGGGCATTTCTTCCCTTTATTTTGTAAGCTTTCATTTCATAATCGTATTCAATTTGGATAGCTCAGTTAGAAAGGCCAAGATCAGAGCATCTCCGTGCCTCCACAACAATCCCTGGATTCGCAATTATTGAGGTGCCTCCACTATAAAAGGGCAACCATCCACAAGGAGTAAGAGGACAGCAAGCAAGTACACAACAAGGACGACACATCAACTGAAAAAACCCTCGTACTAAGAACAAAGAACACAAGAGGCTTTAGAAGTTCACAGGGTATGCATCCCTTCTTGTTCCTAATTGTTCTTTTGGACTCCTTTGGATCGACATCTGATAGACTAGCCATCCTTGTTAAAGAAAAGGTTGTTAGATCTACCTATAATTTAATCAAAACTCATTTGCAAGGCTTTTAATTTTTTGACCGGAAGTGCAAGGCCTTTAATTGATATTATTAGCGGATTTCTATTTGATTCTCTCGTAGACAAGACTTCCCCTGTTGATGTTCTTTGCTGCCTTTCAATTTGGACAATCTAACTTGAAAATATAGTCTTGTTTATCTATGTCCAAATGAATTATTAGAGTGTTGTCTTATACTTATTTAGTCCGCCCTTTGCTCAATCACCTTTTCCGTGTGTATCTTGTCGTGCCTTACAATATTTATTCTTTATGGTTTGTCATTGCATGTAGTACAAGCATCTAACAAAGGATGAAAGGATCAAAGCACTTTGTACACGCATTCTCCGTCGTCTAGCTCCTAGCTAGCTACACCGTAATCGCATCAGTGCCTATGTATAACAATAATAATATTGCAACGTAACAAGGTTTCTGTAATATGTCTGTTCACACAACACACAACTATAATGAATGAGTGGTGTCTTTACAAAATACTTCATTAGTTCTCGTTATATTCTTCACTACATGCCACAACTTCTGACACATGCATGACATGCAGATCTCGCTAGCTGTTTACTGCGAATGAACATCCAGAGGAAGCCTGGAGACTGGAACTGCAAGTATTGCCAGCACCTTAATTTCAGCCGCCGCGACTTCTGCCAGAAGTGCCGTAATCCTCGCTCGGACTTGCAGTTCGGCGACGGCCACGGCACGGGTGGTGTGCTGACCTCCCTCGACATCCGCCCGGGAGACTGGTACTGCACCTGCGGCTACCACAACTTTGCCAGCCGCAGCAGCTGCTTCAACTGCGGCACCATCGTCAGGGACGTGCCTGCAGGACAGGGTGCAGCTGGTGCGGAGGGTGGCCGTGACAGCGCCGCGGTTCGCGCAGGGTGGAAAGCTGGGGACTGGATATGCACAAGGTGATCTAACTCTTCTGTTCACTTCAAGAACAGATGAATGCCTGTGTGCATTGGATGATACAGTGGCATGCATGTGTGTATAGTTCATTGAGCTTGACTTGTCTACTTTTGCCAGGCCCGGTTGCAACGTGCACAACTTTGCTAGTAGGATTGAGTGCTATAGGTGCAACGCACCAAGGGAAGCAGGTAATATGTCTGTCTTGAGTTTATAGCTGCGATTTTCTTCTCGAGCCTTTTTTTCTATTCCCCTCCGATGAACATATACCTGATGCATATTCAGTTCATAACTTAGTACTAGAAGTCCAACTGCAATGATTGATCGAAAGTGCCCAGAATCTTACAACAAGTTTGCAGAGAATCTTATAACAAATCTACTACTGTATACACTAGCTATCTTTGATGCAGTAGTTTTGTTTCGAAACATCCATATATACATCTTTTCTCATTTCTTTTGTTGCCTGTTCTGCCGATTCTTTGTGTCCTAAAAAAGAATTGCTCTGCTGTGTAGTAGGCACCGGGAAGTAAGAAGGGACTGAGGTGGTCAAGACCGTGAGATGTGACGAGGTGGCTACTGATGGAACCAACTATTGTCACTCACTCACTCAGTCTGTCAAGCATCCATGAAGGATGAGTTTACGTGCTACTAGTATGTTGTGATTTGCCGTTGTACTGCTCCGAGGCTGCGAGGGTGGAGAAGTACCCAAGCTTCCAAATTACTACCGTGTGTTATTTTCTTCCCTTTTTCTTCTGGTGTGTTGATTCAGCGACTGTTGCATTGTACGGCTTGATGTACTTGCGTTATGTACCGATCTTAAACATGATATACTACTATTATATAAGCGATAGTTTGTCTACTCTATCTCTTGTTGCATGTGTCCTGTCTCTTGCTCTTTTTGAAGAACTCGTGTTTTCTTCAACTACTAGCACCGTGCCCGTGCGTTGCTACGGTTTATAAATTTAAATAAATAACGTTTGACTCGATACTAAACAAATAATAATAATAATATTCTAGAGAGAAATGTGTAATATTATGCAATTACGAAATATATTGTTTGTTGACTTTCTCTACATCCCAGGCTTGACTCAAACAATACCGATCTCTCTTCTACAACTCCTGAAACAATTCATTTAGGGTGTTCGGCTGGAGGAAATTCCTCCGGCTGTTGCTGCTGCTGCTGTTACAGTCTACTTGTCTGCTACAGTGCGCGAATCCTCCGCTACAGTGTTCCCTCTCACAAAAAACTGCAACTGTAACTGCATCCTCCAACCGAACACCCTCATTGTAGTTATGAGTTCCCTACTGGCTTAAAGCGAATAGATTCTGACATAAGATTTGATTTATTTATTTTTACCAAACACCAACATTCTTGACATGAACTAACTTTTCTAATGCTTTTAAAATGAAGAATTGTATTTTATAGAATTTAAGAAAATTGATATTTCTTTAAATGATTTAACAATTTAAATGTTAATTAGAAGACAAAACAATAATGCCTGTGTTTCTCTATGCCCGTGTTGCCTCCAAGCAATAATTTTATTACTGTTCTCTAGCTCTGCTCGATCTCGCAGGACGCATTGCGATTATAATATTCCAAGTAGGGCCCATCATCAGTAAAAAGAATAGAAATATCCTCATCTCCTTCCTCAGAAGTCAGAACGCTGCTTTGTTCTCCGATTCTCTCTCTTGCTCTACTGCTTCCATGAAATCCATCACCTGCGATGGTGCATCTCGCCCCCGGCAAGGTGATATTGATTCCGAGTGCAATCCACAAGTCAGCCATCTCGAATTCTCATTCGAATATTCGATGAAGCATTGAGCGGTGGTTCTGGAGGTAGCTCCTGGACAGCAAACCCGTCGCAGAGGCTGGCAGCCGGAGTGGTACAGATGTTGATCGTAGGCCCTGCCGGCTGCCGGCATGGGATGGAATCGGCTTTGCAAATGAGGGAACCGTTGCTGAGGAGCCAGACGATGCCCAAAAAGTACTCCACGAATTGCAGCGGCGAAGTGTCTTCAGCCCCTTCACTCCCGTCAATCCGCCTATCCATGGCTCGTTGACCGGCTTCCTCCAGATGGACAGAGCTGTTGATGAGGAGAAAGGGTATGGAAGAGGAGAGGCATCACTCGAATCGCATGGGGAAAGGGTGGCTCCGGTCGAAGAAGAACGAGGCAGCAAGGTCCATGGGGGAATGCGTGGAGGCTGGAGGCAGGAAAGGGAAGAAGCTTTGACGAGCAGGTGACGTGAGAGAGGTTGGGGACGGCAGGATTGGTTGAATGGCAATTTCTGTAATTTCATGCAACTCCATGACCAGATGCAATGTGTGGGAAGGCAGGGAGGGAGGCGAGTGCGGAACGCTTGGATGCATTTTCGGACGTTGGATGAAGATCGAACGGTTGGCATTGCTAGATGGCAGGCACACCATCAACACCAACTGATGTTTTTAAAGAAGTAGAGATTTGAGACTTCCCACGGACTGTCATTGGTTACTGTCTACGTTGGTACAGAACAATCTGCAAACCCCTGATGATGCTTCGTCATTTTACAACCTCGAGACCGTTGATGTTTCAAGAAAGTGAGAAACGATCGTCCCAGGTCCCAGCGTTCGTCGACGGCACCCGGGATGCTGATGGGCCGCATCCGAAAACGGGTCAATCTATTGGTGGGCCCATAATGATGCATGCGTATACCAAACAAACAGACCGTGCCCCACATGTCATGCACACACAGGCCTCCGTCCATCGCGGCTACTAGCAACTAACCGAGCGCGGCTGCTGGGAAGAAGCTGCAGCTACCTACCCCGCCCGAGCACGGCCCGGCGGTCGCCATGGCCATCCACCTCCGCGCCCACTCCTTCGCGGCGAACCCGCTGCGGGGCCTCTCCGCCTCGTCCGCCATCTCCCCCTCCGCCGCCGCAGAGGCCCTCCGCTCCCTCCTCAACCCCGGCGCCGGCGCGGACGCCGCCAATCCCCACGCGCACCTCTCCAAGATCCTCCCTTTCCGGCGGGGCCGACCGCTCGCGCGCTCCCCGGACACTCCTCCGCCTGCGGCGCCGGCATGGAGCCTCGCGTGGCTCCCGCCCTCGCGCGTCCCCGGGGTGCCTCCGGACGCGTTCGTGTTCCTGGGCGCGCACGGCGAGGGGGATGGCAAGGAGGCCGCGGCGTACTGGGCCGTTGACGTCGGCGAAGGGGAGGCCGCGAGGGTCGGCGGACCAGGGGACGGGTCGGCGTTTGTTGACTTGAGGACGCTCATGATGGCCACGGACTGGAGCGACAAGGACGCCATGGGGGAGCTCGCCATCGCAGGACACGTACGTGCTGTTTTTATTGTTGAACTCCTGGAAATCCTGAGTCATTTTTAGTACAGAGACATTTCCGTGGTTCGGGACTT
The DNA here is from genome assembly GCA_012490785.1 of Eragrostis nindensis. Lineage (NCBI taxonomy): Eukaryota > Viridiplantae > Streptophyta > Magnoliopsida > Poales > Poaceae > Eragrostis > Eragrostis nindensis. The sequence continues at coordinate 1,508,433 of JAAXCT010000076.1, read as the reverse complement.
GATGCGCAAGATTGATTTGGTTTCTGATGAAAGCAGGCTCGAGCACTGCTCGAATGGCACAGCACGGCAAAATTCTGCGGGGCGTGTGGAGCAAAGGCTGTGCCTACCGAAGCTGGAAGGCGAAAGCAGTGCAGCGATGAGTCCTGCAAGAAGAGGATATACCCACGAGTTGATCCAGTATGTTTGGTGCTTCCATCCTCCCTTGTTTATCATGTTTGTGTTGACAAAATACATGGTGCTGCTCGTTGTCATGGCATCAATTTTGGAACAATGTTAACACTCATGACACACCAGTACAATTTTCTCTTACATTACTCATTGGGTATTGCAGGTTGTGATAATGCTGGTCATTGATAAAGAAAATGACCGTGCGCTCTTAAGCCGTCAGTCGCGATTTGCACCTCGTATGTGGAGCTGCCTTGCTGGTTTTATAGAGGTATGAAATTCCCTACCTATCATTTTGTATTTACAACTATTCATAAACACCTTCTGCAGTTGTGCGGCTTGTGCCTTCCATTACGCATTTGGTTGCATTCTCTGTTTTTGTCTCTATTTATCTTAAACTGACTTTGGTCGGCTAGCTGGGGAGGGAAAAATCAAAAGTAAAATTAGGTGTAAGGCTCGACAAAGTAGGTTCATACAGCAAAAATAATTTTGTTAATTAAATATACTAGCAATAGCAATCCTGGTTATAATGCTCATAATTAGTGCATTGCCATATCAATCATGCTTGTATGAGAATATTGAAGTGGTTTATTAAGCCAAAGAAAGTGAATTTAAATTGCTCGAGTCAATATACAAATCGAATATTGATTGTATTAGCGGAATAACCCCATCAGGCAGCAACAACTAGAGACTATTTGGACTACTGAGCTCTGTAAAAACAATAACTGAAAATTTGGGTTTGACTTATCACACATCCATTATTTGCTAAGTACTTAGTGGAGTGTTTTTTAATCAGTGTTAGAAAAGGTGGTTTTGAACTTTTATAAGTGAACTGCATTACTGCTTTAACCATGGAAGTAGTGACTTTCCTATGTAAAACAAATTTATTTCTTAAAATTAAAATGGCAGCTTATATTGCTGTTAATATCTTCCTAAGCTAGTGCTCTCAGCAAGTTCCATTGTTCCAATGTGTATTGTAGCCATCAACTTCTTCATCATCTTTTCTTTTTAACATCAGAAGAAGCTTATGTGCGCTATTCTTTTTATAGCCAGGAGAAAGCCTGGAAGAAGCAGTGAGAAGAGAAACGTTGGAAGAAACTGGTATTGAAGTTGGACAAGTCATTTATCACAGTTCTCAACCTTGGCCTGGTAATGGTCTTGTCATTGTTTTCTGCTGGAAACCAGTAGAGATGAATGCTACTATAAGATTAGAACTGTATTATCATGTCTTTATATATTCGGCCCAAAGTATTTACACACTAGCAGAAACACTAGTGGTTGCAAAGTACTGTGATGTCACAGTTACACTGTTTCATTGTATTGTATCTGATTCTGATACAGTGATGATTCTTGCATATGAATTCTCTTTTTCAGTGGGGCCAAGTACTATGCCATGCCAATTGATGATGGGTTTCTTTGCTTATGCTAAATCATTGGAGATCCATGTGGACAAGCAGGAGCTTGAAGGTATAACGAATCTATCTGGAATCAAATGTAGATTCTTTCAAATGTGTTTCATTAGATTCTTCTTCTTTCCTGCATTAACTGATTGGTGTGTCCATTTATCCTATGTCATGGTTAGTTGTACTGTTCTAGAATTCTTCCGGCGTAACATCATACAGTGTTGATCTGTGTGTAGATTACAAACCTTTCGCAGCAATTTAAGCTTTGACATGATACATCAGGCTTAACATACATAGGGCTCTATATGCAGATTATACACTTGAGAAATCAGAAATGAAACTTAATTGAGTTTATAATTTGATTTTTTTGTACCGTGACCCTTTAGAGAAAACAAATACTAACTCGTGGGCACACAATGAAGCTTCGACTTCTATCTGAAATGATATTCTTTTATCATACATGCAGATGCTCAGTGGCACAGCCGTGAAGACATTAAGAGAGCACTGACATCCGCAGAATATGAGAAAGCTCAGAGAACAAACGCTTTCAAGGTCAATCAGATTTGCAAGGGTGCTGAGAAAGGACAGAGCCTGTCTTCTAACCGCCGTGCTGAAAGTGGTGAACCTGCTCCGATGTTTGTCCCTGGGCCCTATGCAATTGCTCATCACCTTATTTCTTCGTGGGCTTTTGAAGGAGCACCAAAGGTGCCTAGTTCTTTCTCAAATCTGTAAGCCTGGGCCATATATCGTTTATATTCATTAGAGGGCAGGTCATTGAATTGGATCCTTGTGAGGCACATGAATCATGTCTTGCATTCTTGTGTGCGCAGATATGATGCCTATTGATTGCCAGTTGTACAATAAAAGGTAAAGAACGGTAGGTTAGCAGATTTGCCAAGGGGTTTGGCTTCACTGGACATGCATATCCATTAACTGTTACCTTTTTTTTTTTTTGTACTTTTAGTACAGATATGTAACGATGCCACAGATACGGTACAAATCCACTCTTGTATACTTATTCAAAGAAAGGGAATGGAGCCTGAATTTCCGTCTTTTCCCCCGAATCAGTGGCCACAGTGGAAATCAGCTCTACGGATAGAGATTAGAAATGTATGTGCTGAACTGCTGGACAACACATCCACTGTGTAAGCTGACGGCACCCACATCACATTCCAAACTGAACTTTCGCAGCGAGGTAGCTTGAAAACGGAGTTCTCAATAAGTGACGTTCACAGATTTCCTCTTGGAAACATACATGTGGTGTCGGGTTGCAACAAGCTAAGCTATGCATTGACTAATCTAGTGCACAAGATCAAGAGGCAATATGTATTGGTCTCGTATTAGTCAGCACAACTCTGTAGAATAGTTTTGTCAGGACAGCAACAGCTGCGAAATCTGTGATACTTTTCTTGTTTCGTACTGTGATCATGCCATGGATTTTGTTGATTGACACCGACTTCATTCAAACAATGACGAGAGAGTCGCATAATCAGGATCACATCTCCAGCTAGTCAACAAAATCCAGTCAACCATGGCTGCTCCAAGTCACCGAATGCACAACATTTCAACAGACCATTGCTCAAGATAATCAATCACTTGTACACTGCAAGCAAGCGACAAGCTCTGCAGATCCGTGGAGGTCAGGAGCGCCGCTACGGCGGAAGGATCACCGCCTTCGTCGTGCTGTCGTGCATGACTGCCGGCATGGGCGGTGTCATCTTCGGCTACGACATCGGGATCGCAGGTACATGTCAGGAGCTCATAATCAAGTTACACGAGTAGCATCAAAGGTGTCGTTTGAAGTGCTGGCGTTTTGTTGGATTTCTGTATGGATTATATCGGTAGGCGTACATGTGGTCTCTGGTTGCGAGCTTCAATAATCTAAGCTGCACGTTAGCTATTCTAGTGCACGAGATCAAGAAGCAATCTGCATTGGTCTCAAACTAGTCAGCACAACTCTGTAGAAAAGTAGCGTCAGGACGGCAACAGCTGTGTGGAATCTGTTACATGTGATACTCCTCTTCTTTCGTACTGTGTTCATGACATGGATTATGTTTGATTGACACCTACTTCATTCAAACAAGGACCCTCGCATAGATATATGGTTGCTCAATCAGCATCGCATCCCCAGCTAGTCAACAAAAACCAGTCAACCGAGACTGCAACGAGTCACCCAATGCACAACATTTCCTACAGACTAAAGCTGCGGCCTGCGAGGCTACGAGCCTACGACAAGACAATCAATCACTTGTTCATTGCAAGCAAGCAAGCAGCTCCGCAGGTCTGACCAGCCAGCCATGGCGGTCGGCGTCGCCGCTGTCGAGGGCCAGGAGCGCCAGTATGGCGGAAAGATCACCGCCTTCGTGGTGCTGTCGTGCATGACCGCCGGCATGGGCGGTGTCATCTTCGGCTACGACATCGGAATAGCAGGCGGTGTGTCGTCGATGGAGCCGTTCCTGCGCAAGTTCTTCCCGGACGTGTACCGTCGGATGCGTGGCGACACGCGCGTGAGCAACTACTGCAAGTTCGACAGCCAGCTGCTGACGGCCTTCACCTCCTCGCTCTACGTGGCTGGCCTCCTCACCACCTTCCTCGCGTCGCGCGTCACGGCCGGCCGCGGCCGCCGCGCGTCCATGGTCCTCGGCGGCGCCGCGTTCCTGGCCGGCGCGGCGGTGGGCGGCGCGTCTGTGAACATCTACATGGTGATCCTGGGCCGCGTGCTCCTCGGCGTCGGCCTCGGCTTCGCCAACCAGGCCGTGCCGCTGTACCTGTCGGAGATGGCGCCGGCGCGGGTCCGCGGCGCGTTCAGCAACGGGTTCCAGCTCAGCGTCGGGATCGGCGCGCTCGCCGCCAACGTGATCAACTTCGGCACGGAGAAGATCGCCGGCGGCTGGGGGTGGCGCGTGTCGCTGGCGCTCGCCGCCGTGCCCGCCGGCCTCCTCACCCTCGGCGCGCTCTTCCTCCCGGAGACGCCCAACAGCCTCGTGCAGCAGGGACGGGACCGGGAGGACGTGGCGCGGCTGCTGCGGAAGATCCGCGGCGCCGGCGTCGACGTCGCCGACGAGCTGGACGACATCGTGGCCGCCAACGCCGACGCGGCGTCGGGGTGCGGCGGCGGCGACGGCCTGCGGATGCTGCTCACCCAGCGCCGGTACCGGCCGCAGCTGGTGATGGCCGTGGCGATACCCTTCTTCCAGCAGGTGACGGGCATCAACGCGATCGCGTTCTACGCGCCGGTGCTGCTGCGCACCATCGGCATGGGCGAGAGCGCGTCGCTGCTGTCGGCGGTGGTGACGGGCGTCGTCGGCGTGGGCTCCACCTTCGCGTCCATGCTCGCCGTCGACCGCTTCGGCCGTCGCACGCTCTTCCTCGTCGGCGGCGTGCAGATGCTGGCGTCGCAGGTGCTCATCGGTGCCATCATGGCCGCGGAGCTCCGGGACGCCGGCGGCGTCAGCAAGGTGACGGCGGCGGTGCTGATCCTGCTCATCGCCGTGTACGTGGCTGGGTTCGGGTGGTCGTGGGGCCCACTGGGGTGGCTCGTGCCCAGCGAGATCTTCCCGCTCGAGGTGCGCGCCGCCGGGCAGAGCGTCACGGTGGCCGTCAGCTTCGCCTTCACCGTCTTCGTCGCGCAGGCGTTCCTCGCCATGCTCTGCCACATGAAGGCCGGGATCTTCTTCTTCTTCGCCGCGTGGCTAGCCGTCATGACCGCGTTCGTGTACCTGTTCCTGCCGGAGACGAAGGGGGTGCCCATCGAGCAGGTCGCCGGGGTGTGGCGCGACCACTGGTTCTGGAGCAGGGTCGTGGGGCCCGACGACGAGGCGCGCGATGGCGGGAAACTCTGAAACACGCGCGCAAAAACGCTTGATCGGTATTGAGGGCCTGTTTGGCAGGGCTTCGGATTATGCAAAAAATAGATTATGCATTGGATTCTGAGGCAAAACAGATTCTCTGGCTTTTTCTGGATTCTCTGTCAAAACAGCTTATGCACTCAGACCGTTTGGCAAAACAGATTATCTTGAAATGGATTATGCATGTGAAATGATTTATCTATTCCTGCCGTTGGGTTTCTACTTTGTCCACACTTGGTATACCATATTGAAATAAAAATAATTGTAAAAATAAATTAAATATAGTCAAGTTTGATATATTTGAATTTTTTCTTTTTTAAAATTTCTTTTGCAAAACATAGTCAAGTGTAGTCTAGTTTCGAAGATCTCATTGCAACGATCACAACGGTGTAATTAGTTTGAAATTCGGACGTTCATTTTGTAGTCTATGCATTTTTTAAACAAAGAAGATGTTTCAAAAGGTTGTGGGCCCTGCTGTGACAGGGGACTGGGAGAGAGATGCTGAGGCGGGGGAGGTTTCGTGGGGCCAGCATCAGGTGTAGAATCCGCAAGAAGCTCGAATTTGCGGCTTCCGCTTGCCAGTTGAAAGTGAAAACGGATTGTGTCAGACGTTGTGCTCATAAGCTGTTTTCATCACGAGCGTTTGGCTGCTGGAATGAATAAGCAGAAGCAGAATCTGCTCTATAAGCTGTGCCAAAGAGGCCCAATCCAAGCAACTCCTAATCTTGTAGTATGTCCATTCTGAGGACTCATGATTCACAAATCAGTGTAGAGATTCAGAAAAAAAGATTATACAGAACTATTCAACATCTGATGTCACCGACCGCATGAGAAACGTTTCCCTGATCAGCTCGCTCGGCAGGCTGCTAATCTGCAAGTATGCCTCACACTTGTGGGCGTCTGAGTTCAGAAACATCGTCCTGCTTTAATTACAACACGTGCGCCAGAGTAAGTAAATGCACAAACTACAGTGCAGTGTTTGCTGTGATAAACCCGTGCAAGTTCAGTAAAATGGCTTGCACGATGTGCCATTGCTGAATGTGATCAAATCCAAGCAGGCGAAGTCGTCAATGCATGCGATGAACACGTTTTAACAATGGAACGGCGACCTTGGACCTCCTATTTGATTCGCCTGTCCGGTTTTATTTTTAAAAAAAACGCCTGTCCGGTACGGCGTTTCCAGGGGGTGATGCCACAGAATCTCGGGGAGTCGGAGAAGGAATATGACGGTGGTTATAATCTTCTCATGAATTGAAAGGTCACCGAAATAACTCAAATGAGCGTCTAGTGTGCTAGAGTTGGTTTAGAGAAAGGCCAACCGAGGCATGGGCGTGCACATTCATATTTAATAAGCTTTGCAAACAAAAATCCATTGTATAACCTATATTAATGTGGCCATGGCTGGTGTAATCTCTTCTCTAACCCCTAGTTCGTTATGAACTCTGGTCTAATATTTTGAATTGATGGACGGGCGTTGTGACACCCGTCCTTTATATCAATGAAATTAGATGGGGATGCTCTCTCCTACATTGCACCGTAAAAAAAAAAACTTTGCAAACAAAAATCCATTATATAACCTATATTAATTGGTATTTGGCAATATTAAGTCAAATTTGGGCTCAATTCATCTAAACAGCTGACAATTTGTTTTGTACTTACTTAATATTTATGGATTGTTATTGTTCCGATTTGTACTTTGCCCATTGTTTAGGATTTTTTTTTTGTTATAAGGTTATTTTGTTGTTTTTAGTGGCGGAACAGAAAACGACTTTGGAGGGAGGGGGGGAGAGAGAGAGAGAGAGAGAGAGAGAGAGAGAGAGAGAGAGAGAGAGAGAGAGAGAGGGGGGGGGGGGGGGGGGGGGGGCATCGCCCCCCACTTGGACTTGGAGAGGTCGACAAGCTAGCCACCAAATGTTCGATCGCGGCACGAACGACGGAGAGGCAAGCCAAGAAGATGCTTTGTGTTGAGCAAAACACGATTTGCGAGCTTCGGAATGCTTTGCAGACACGGCGATGGAACACCTACCTCGAAGTTACTATGCAGGATGAGAAGGACCTAAGCAAGAACCTTAAAGAGCACCTGGGTTCAAGGCGGTGCCTCATACCAGCTCGCTGCTTCAAGTAGGAGAGACGAGCCGCCGCGGCGATCATTTTGAGCAGCACGTCACGTCGACGCCGACATCACCGACCTCCAAGTGACTGTGCGCAAGCTGAGCCGAGACAGAGAACGGATATAGGACATGGTGGTATATGAGATGGAGAAGAACCGAGCATTGAAGCTGGAGCTGGCGGCAATGAGCCAACTCGTTCCGAGGCATCCGGGTCTCTTAGGAGGGCAAATTGAAGGTGATGAGAGCAGAACCGCCTCGGCTTACCGAGATCACGGAGGAGGACAGCTCCAAGAGGGAGATGCAGGCGGTCACTTCCACTTCAACGGAGACACCTCAACGTCCTGAGCTCTCGAAGGAGGAACGCGGCAAATCCAAGAGAAAAACACACTATATTTCAAGTAGATTCAATTAGTAGGCGGTTGCTTTTCCGTAGGTGAGCTGGAGCCCATGATTGCGTTGTGCGTGGCTGCAAGAACCCGTTGGAGTGGCTGAAAGAACATGACCCACTGAGGGAGTGGTTGAAAGAACATGGTGGAAGCTCCAGAGGACTGGATTTAACACGATTATTCAGTCTTCTTTTCTTTTGTAGAATCTCTATAATAGGAAGAAACATTGTACTCTCTCCGGTGTTAAAATTCTTATCGTTTTGAGCATGTCTTTAAAACATAATTTTGATTAATACTTTTTTCTAAAATATTTATAAAATATGGCGTAATAGTCAACTTGATCCCTCAACTATGGCCCAAAACTCAAATTCGTCTCTTAACTTTTAAAAGGTCCAATTTAGCCTCTGAACTTTGGCTGGTAGGTTCAATTTCGTCTTTGAGGGATTGATTTGAACCGGATAACCAAAGTTCAGCGACCAAACTGGACCTTTTGATAGTTAGAGGAAGAATTTGAGCTTTTGGACAAAGATCAGGGACGACATTAACTATTTTGCCATGGTTCTTTTGAATGGTCAAATAAAAGGACTAATTGTTAGTTGACTACTACCTCCATTTCAAATTACTTGACGTTTTTGACTTTTGTAAATCACGTTTGACCGCTCGTCTTATTTGAAAAATTTATGCAAATATCATTTATCTTGTTATGATTTGTTTTTTTATTAGAGATACTTTAAGTATGATTTATTTGTTTTTATATTTGTACAAAATTTTTGAATAAGACGAGCGGTCAAACGCGATCTCAAGAAGTCAAAAGTGTCAAGTAATTTGAAATAGAGGTAGTAGTTTTAGTCCATAGAGGATCAAAACACGAGGGACTAATAGAGGACTATTTTTGAGCCAACCAAGGGACCAATAGTAATTTTATTAGTTAGAAGAACCCGACTAATGCGGAATAATTATTAGTTCACCAATTAGTCCGGCCTTTAAACTGATACCTGACTAATAGTTAGCTAACTAACAATTAGTCAACTAATATTTAGTCGAGGACGAATTATTACTTCGGTGGATCCGAACAGATCCTATGAACATCTTAGCAATGAAACGAGAAAAATATTCAGATTAGATTCTGGACTTGAATTATTATCAAACAAAAATTCACAACAATTAGTTAAATACTCAATTCCAAAAAATAAATAGACCAATTTTGGATTAATGCATCTATTTTAGCTTCTGAGAATGTCTAACTGAATGTCAAATTTAGTTTTTTCAAAAAAAAAATTGTCTTTTTAATAGTTGAGGGACGAATTTGAGCTTCAAACGATAGTTGAAGGACCAAGTTGACTATTATGCCATAAAATATACTCCCTCCGCTTTTTAATATATGACGCCGTTGACTTTTTTCGTTACGTTTGACCGTTCGTCTTATTCAAAATATTTGTGTAAATAGCTAAGTGTAGAAGTTAACTTTAAAGTGTTTTTGATGACGAATCCAATGATATTCATTTCACATTCAAAAAGTAAATATTTAAATCTATATTGTTGGTCAAAGATTAACGAAAAAGTCAACGGCGTCATATAATAAAAAACGGAGGGAGTAGTTGAAATGTACTTTTATGAAATTATATTTAAATATGAATTCACTCATATTATTTTTATATTTCTAAACTCAATATACATAACAAAATATTTGTAGTCAAATTTTTAAAAATTACAACTTCAAAACAGCAAGAATTTTGATGCTACAAAGACTAGTGATAAAATGTGCTTTCGTGTGAGAGCTGGTAATCTGTACGTACGTACCTCATATGCGAACTTAGCCCATGGGGGAGAAGATCGATGAATCATGGAAGGAAGGAACTTTTGATTTTTTTGACGAAACTGGAGGGGCAAGAAGGAACTTTTGATTGTTCATTTCTTCAGCGTCCTGGTCTGAACCAACGAAGATGAAATCAGAAAAAACCAACTGAAAATATTCAGAGAACTTAGCCCATGGGAGAGAAGATTGATGAATCATCAATCATGGTAGGAAGGAACTTTTGTTATAACAGAAAAAATAATCAAGAACACTAGCAAGCAGAATAACAGAGGCACTAGCAGTTCGCAGGCAGGGTAGAGCAGTTGAGCAGACCGGGCGCCGCGGACTGGGCGGCATGGCGCTCCGGCGGCGAAGGCCGGTGGCTTGCAATAGACAAGGTGTGCGCATCCGAAGGGTCTGAGACCACGGCGAGTCTCCTCGCACGGCGTGCATAGCTGAACGCGCGGCTCGCCACGGCGGGGGCGTCAGACGCGCCGAGCTATTTGGAGAATTCGACACCAAATTTTTTCGCTGAGGTAGCGGAACGGTGGTTTCCAGTCCTGCGTGGAACGATTGACACGCGGCACGGGCGTCCAATGCGTTGAGGAGATCGGGAGGGAGGAAGGAGACGACGCAGAGTTTGGCGACCACGCGAAATGGTGTCTGGCAATAGCATGACGCATTTCTTGGCCTCCTTTGCTTCAGCTCAGGATGTGCCTTCTGCCTTTGCCTCAATCGGCTCTGGAGCGGTGAAGCTATTGCCATTGCCCCACACCCTATCCGGGTCTCGTGCAAGGCTGCAAGTCATCGACAGTGAATTCAGAAACACTTGCATCACAAAGCAGTTTGGCCTTCTTCGTCAAAACCGGAACATTGTGCTCATCCGTCATGGTGTAATGCAGGGGATCTGGTTCAGAGCCTTGGTGCCATGTCATGGTGTGTGGTTAAACCCATGCAGTTCAGAAAATAGTTTGCACATGTATTTACATAGCTGCTGATACCTGAACCCTGAAAACTTCTTGATTTAGATTAGACCGTTTTGCAGAAAACGCCGTCATCCTGAATTTGCTCTTCGGAGTTGCCTGACTTTTTCAAGGTGGAAGGATCACAAAACTTTGGTGTCATCCAAACTGACAGAGCGGCAAAATAATCAAGGGATCATCTCTCCATCACAGGTCGACATCTATACCGCAAGAAACAACAACAAATAATTGAGTTGATAAACCAGTATATACGACTGAAAGCACACCCGCAAACAGGGCCCAACAACTCTCGCTAAACATTTGTCATCTTCTCGAAAATATGCAGCCTGTTCGGCTGCCCATTTCGCAGCCAGCTTCTTTGCAGCAGCTACAGTGTTTCAGTTATTTCTTCAGCAGCCGCTACAGTGTTCGCAGTTATTTCTTCAGCAGCCGCTACAGTGTTATCAGCCTGCCGAACAGGCTGCATGTCTCCACTCTGCTCGGGGACTGGATAAGGCTGCCACGAACGATCAAGGACTACACACCTCGATGATTTTATGCAGGTTCCTTTGTCTTCGTTGGTTCAGACCAGGAACCTGTTCCATGGATATCGTCGGTAGGAGTACTCAGTGCTGTACATAGTCCATGAAGAACACGATTGCAGCAGCCCACACCTCGGCTCGGCGCCTGAATTATTGATCGAGATCTGGCTGATGGCTACGTCCATCTGTCCACGTTAGCCAATTAAACCTGGCGCCACGCATATGTCCATGAGCCCATGTGGCTTGCAACTGTCAGTTCAGCTATCCTCACCGCACGTCCTTCTCTTGCCACAGTACCGTCGCGAGACGCACGCCACTGTATTTTCTATGTTAACCCGCAAACCCTACAAAATACTAATCCCGTTCCAAACAGGTCCCATCAACTCTTCAGCTTCAGCTGCAGCTTCTATCGCCGAAAGATCGGATCACGGACCACCTCTCACTCTCAGTGAGGCACCACATCCTCCAGGTGGCAGGATGAGTCAGCAGCGGCGAACAGGGACGTCGGCGAGACAGGGCCATACTATGCGAAAGCGAAGTATGGCCACTTGACTCTTGTACGTCAATCAGGGCGGCCATGTGTGGCCGGCCAGTACGGATGGACGATCCCAAGGCAAGTGCTGTGCGTGCAGGATAGGTAGCACGTCGCCGCAAGCTCGCGACTTGCTGCACATATATGCATATATATAATAACTCTATCTGTATAAGTCGAAGCCGACGTGGGCGAATGGGGCCGACCGCGGCGCCAATCATCCATGCGGATGGGTCATGATGCTCACAGCGATATCGCTAATCATGGTGCCCTGTTCCTCTTCCTCCTATAAGGAGGCCGCGCTTGGAGGAGAAGAAAAGGAATCGATCAACCGGCAGTTGGGAACCACCCGAGATTCAAGGAAGAGGAAGAGGAGATGCTGATCCTGGAGCTGGGCATCTGGGTGCTGCCGTTCACGCTGCTCCTGGCGCCGGCGCGGCGGATGGTTCGCCTCGTCGACGAGCTGCAGCGGATCTTCCTCGCCGTCGCGTGCCGCCGGAGCCCGCCGCCGTCGCTCGGCGAGGTCTGGAGCCGCCTCGACCGGCTCGACTCCGCCACCGTCGTCGCGTGATTACGTACCCTCGCTCCCTCTTGTAAATTGAAGAACCTTCTTTCTTCCTCTTGTATATGATCGGCGCGTCCTGATGCGCTGTTTTTCGTCAGGAAAGGACGCGCTTTTTTCTTCGATTTTTTAGCATCGCGCTCTGTCCAAATTTTGATTTTTTTCGTTTTAGTTTATTTTGGATCCATGTACATCTCTGTAGTTACTTCACAAGAGGTTCTGTTTCACATTTGTTTTGAGGAGACTGTGAAATGATTTTCAGCACTGTTTGATATGATCGACGACATAGGCTCCTCTGTTAAGTTGTGAAGAGAGAAACAGAGGAATAAGAAATCTCCCCTTTTTTTTTGTCAGATTGTGCTGTTTATTCATAACTCTGAGTTCGTTTTCGTTTTATCCGTAATGAAAATTAGATTCCGGATAGTTCGGAATCAATCTGAGGAATTTCTATCAGAATCGGCCTCTGATGACATCCATGCATACTGAAGAAGTTTCATAGCTGACCAATCTGTACCTCTGATACTCTCTATATCTGACATCTTTTCGGAGAACTTCCATTCTCTGCCTCAGTTTCTACCTCCCTCAGAAAATTATACAAATGTAAAAGCTTCACGATCTCGCATTGTTGATATATTGGAGATCTCTGTCGGCACATCAGAAATTCAGGATAAATAATTGGACGATCTATCCACCTGTACGCAAGGACTACCTGAATAAATAATGCACTAGATAGTACACACTGTTACACACACAATTTGCTAAAAGTGTAAAGCTCATAAGGCAGAAATCGTTGTCCTGACCCACCCATAGATTCCGTAGTTGCATTTGCGATATTTTGAAGTTGCATGGTTGGTTGGCGCAAGTTTGAGCGGAAAAACCATACTAGTGTACAACAAGAGCAGCGGTTGGGAACATAGCCAAGTATAGGTTTTTCTGAACTTTTTGCCGTATTAGTCTGCAGGTCCCGGCACGATGGTACGTTGCGCAATCTGTCTTCCTTTCCGTGCTGGCGAAATGGCTTTTGGTGTTGCTTGGTCTGCAGCCAAAGAGAAGGAGCCAACGTATACTTAAGTTGGTTCGCTAAACTTTCTATGGAGTCGTTTTCTAATGTTTGGATTTCAGCCAGGTTGGATTCTAACAACTCTCTTGATGTGATATTATTCTGATGGAACCTAGCCATGAATACCGTCATACAGTACGAGGTAGATATGTCGTTTTTGCCCGTTGAGAGGATTGTGAAGTGTGAGAACTTTGCATTTTTGACCTGAGTCGCTGAAACCTCATCTATATGGGCCTTCGCCTGTCAGCCGGGGATATGTGGCCCATGCTAACATAGTTAAGCCCACTCATCACTGAAAAGGCCGGGCGGAACTGACTATCCCCACGCAGCCGGCGGCCCAGGACGCGGATTTCCTTCTTTCGCGTTACTCGCGCTCGGCTGAGCCGCTGAGCTGTGACCCGAAAACGACGGTGTTTGACCACTGCAACCATCAGGACCATCTGCCGGATCACGCCCTAGCAATTTTCTCTGGATGAAAGAAAATTATTAGTAACATGAACGCTCACTAGTGTATTTTGTTATACTCGCGTGAAATTCATGTGTTCGGAACGATTTTACGGCCATGTCTACATGATGCTGCAGCAGACTGATTGTTACGACAAAAACAGGTCTATGTGATGCAGGCACAATCAGGGACAAGTTGACAGCCATGACCAAAGACCCAGACAAGGACAAGGGAATGGATTGTTCATTGTTGACCACTTGGTTGCCGCAGCAAGTCGCAGCCAAATCAAATGGTTTCCCAGGCTTCCAAGCAATTGCGGATTGAGAACATTTATTATTGTTCTGGCACTGTCACCTCCGGAGACGGTAAGGGTCTGAAACTCTGAATTTCGTTTCACCAGAGTGAATGGTGGATCGTATTGGAATCATTCGAGAAGAAAAAGTCTCTTGGAATACCTGCCCAGACAAAAGAACGAGTTGAATAACTAAGCAACTTGCTAATCATGCTGATCGATGCCGTTGTCACACAGGAGTCTACCAATAATTAAAAAAAATGACGTGTGTTCCTTAGGGGAATCAGATATCATCAGAGAAAACAAAAAGGTTCTGACATATTTTGTCATTTTTAAAAGGTACAAATTTTACTAAATCCGTAACTTAAACGGAAACTCAATTAGGCATGTAGGATGTGGTCTTGATTTTTTTTTTTAAGGAGGTCTGGAAGTTGATGAGTTCTGCTTGTGAGCATAGCAATTTGGGGCTGTCTCTCGTACACACAAACTCCGAAACACGGATACTTCGCCAAACTCGCGTACCGGTATCGGATACCTATTCGGATACTCGGATACTCGGACATTTCTCGGATACCATGCGGCAATTGGGGGATGAGAGGATGAGCCTTGACCGCCAAAAAGATAGAGCACGAACGGAGAGAGATGGTGCGGGATGAGCCGCGGCCGCCATAGAAAGAGAGAGAGAGTGCGGGATGGGAGGCGGGAAAGGAGACTACCGGCATTCGTTCGTGGAACAGATAAAATAAAGTCAGTTTCTTTTTATTTCGCCTTTTCTCTTTTCAAATAATTATACAACATATGAATATATAAATCTATGACGCATCTTAGTCTCTGAAACTTTTATTTCTCACATTTTAGTATCTAGAACTCTTCTTTATTTTTATTTTTATATATATATTGACGTATCCCCGTATCCTTGTTTTTGGAAAAATAAGGTATCGAAGTATCGCCGTATCGCGTACCGGTATCGGTATCCGGGCAACATAGCACACAAAAGCCTCCTTTTCCCATGCAATTATTATTTCTTCCTATACCACCAACTAACTTAACTGCTCAAGTAGTCTATCCATCTCGGCATCTTTGCTTGCTTCCTCATTCCGTGCTGGCTCCCATTGACTGACTCGCCGGCCGGTTGTTCCACTCTCGTTCCGTCGTCGTCATTCTCCATGGCTCATCAAAGGTACATGCGAATCTCTCTCTGGGGCTGGGTTTTTCTCGTTTGATACATCGGAGACTCCAACATCGCCGCAAAGTTGAGGCCTTTTTCGGTTTCCTTCTCCCCTGCTTCTCGCGCTAGGCATCTTCAGTCCCGCATCGTATTTTTTGACTTGGGGGCAAGAACTGCACGTGAGGCAACGAGGAAACCGAGGACCTGAACTTCTCTTCTTTAATATTGCTCCTATGTAACAGTCTCTAGGACAACGAATTGATACAGAGCGAGGTGAGGAATGGAGGAGATCGAGGAAACCGCCGGAGAGGGGGCGGAGATGGAGGCTCCGGTCTACAGCACGGTGGCGGTGGCGGTGAGCGGGAGCCGGAGCAGCAGGCACGCGCTCAAGTGGGCGCTGGACAAGTTCGTCCCCGAAGGGAGGGTCCTCTTCCGGATCCTCCACGTCCGGCCGGCCATCACCATGGTGCCCACCCCAAGTGAGCGCTTCGCATTTCTATTTTCTCTATCGCCGCATCTCTCTCTCTCTCTCCCTGACTGACTAATTTTATTTACACGCGTCTATCTGCTTTCTGCACATGCTGTTCTTGTGGTGTTCAGAGTTCATAAGACGAACACTGTTCTTGTATGCAATGACTTTCTCAGAGATATGATTTTCTAGTTTTCTTTGATCAGTTTTGTTTTCCTTTTCTGGGAGAGAAATTGGGACGGCATGTTATGACTAATGCGATTAAGGAAGTTGCTAGTTGTAATGGCGGGGTAGCATTCTGAATTCTGAAACAATAGATAGGTGAACTGAACTGAAATCTTTCACTAGTGTTTAAGACAACAAATCTAGTTGAATTTGAACTAAATTGGTTGTCTTAAAGGTCATATATTAAAGAACGAAGGTCGTACAAGATTGAGCTGTCAATCAAGGTAGGAGCGCAACTAAGTGATGATAAAAGAAGTTCAATTTGTGACAGAAATAATGTTTTTGTACTCATGGTAGCTCATTCATGCATAGCAGGTTCATGCTCCGACTTTGAATAAAACAGGGTTGCTAGATCCACCGATAGTCAGTAGCGCATCTAATAAATTTTGAGACCGCGATGACACCAACTGCGTACCTAATACTGAATTTGGCGTACTGCATTGTTAGGTTGCATGATGATTCAGAACCTCTGCTGCTTGTACGGATCTAAATAATTTGAGTACCAACCTGTTCTTTTTTCTATTTTTGTTAGTGGGGAATTTCATCCCAATCTCTCAAGTGCGAGAGGACGTAGCATCTGCGTACAGGAAAGAAGCAGAATGGCAAGCAAGTAATACGCTGCTTCCTTACAAGGCGATGTGTCATCAGAGAAATGTTGGTTTGCATAATTGTCTAATCACTCCACCAGCAGCCTTCTCTTACTTCTTGATCACTTGTAGTTACTACAAGTCATGCATCAAAAACCTCTTTTCCTCTGTAGGTAGAAGCTGACGCTGTTATACTTGAATCAGATGATGTGGCAGCAGCTATAAGAGAAGAAATAGCAAAATTCAACATTTGCAAGTTAGTTTTAGGCTCTTCGTCAAGGAATATATTCCAAAGGTAAGTACTTACCACTAATGTTCTCTTCAAACAGTTAATCTATCTTACTGCATATTTTGGTTAAATCTAAAGTGAGACTAGATGTTAAATATCATGTCAAAATCTATGTATATTGATTAATGTTAGTCGATTGCCCAATGAACGTATAGGTATAACAAGTCATTAAATTAGCAAATATTTTGGTAGGATGATGATGTCCTTTTATCGATTACTCCATCCACGAGCCTAAATCACTTAGGGGCCTAGTATCTACTTGGGCACATGGTTTTGATGGAAGCTGGTAAAAAAATAATGCAAGGAATAAGCAAATAATCAACACAAAGGACGTGGGTATTGTATAGCGAATATTCGAGTGCTGTACTGGCTACAGTTCTTGTTAAAAGTTTCAATGTCCTGTCAACCAAAAAAGTGGTGCAATAAAACTGATCCATTAATGCTGGATCGTTGCTTATGGAAATAACAGTAAGGACTGGGTGTAACTTAGTAACTAATCTTTACTATGTATTAAATAACAGTAAGGAGTGATTAGACAGTATCAAAATGGTCATCATGGAAATCAGAAGCCTTTATTAGGTGTATGGCTTTTCAGGAAACTCAAAGGAAGTAAGACTGCGACCAAGATTTCCGAGTGCGTTCCAAGCTTCTGTACAGCATACGTTGTTTCAAAAGGCAAACTATCATTCGTGCACTCAGCTACAACTGACACACGTGAAACACCCAAATCTATATCTTCTTCAACTGTTTCTTCTCCTAGTTCTAGAAGCTTTTCCTCCAGTGTACCTTCAGGTAATAAACAAGCGCACAACTCATTTTCCAGAAAAAATGGAATACTTTTTATGCACACCTACTGGAACTGAATATATGAGTTTGACTTCTGAACTTCTGAAGCTTTTTTATAAAGAAAACTGATATTTAATTTCCATCATTCTTCCAAAAGAAAAAGTGTTTCTTCCATATGCATATTTGAGGTACTGTACTTTGGTTTTTGGTTGCCGAAAATTTTGATTTCTGACTCGTTTGGAAGTACTTTGTAAACATAGCACAATGTTGGTGGTACAAGAAAACATGTTCTCAGCAAATTTATCGTATTCTTGAACTTGGATCACCGGTCCTTCATATAAGTGTACTAATGACGTTTGGAAAAAAATATATAGTGTACTAATGATACAATCAACTGCAGAATGGGAAGATACCTATGGAACACCAAAAGTATTCTTCCACCAGCCTTCCCTGCCATTGCAGCGTGATCAAGCACTGGCAATAATAAACAAATTGCCAAACAGGAGAGCTAGCCCATCAGGCAGTGCGGCAAGTGAGATCTCTTATAATGATGATTCGGCCCTGATAAGTTCACGCTCGATCGAGCATGAGATGCAATTCAGTAGCAGTAGCAGTGGAAATTCTACCTACAAGAGCTTCCAAAGGGATAATTTGGCAGATAACTCTGATCAGGGATCAGTTTTGGGTATTTCAACAAATGTAGTTTTTTCTCATGACCAGGTATTCCATATGTTTAAGAAATCAGTAAACTATTTTCTTCCATAGAAAATGCTTGACATGCTTTGCAATCAACTTTTGGTATATATTCAGGATGATCTAAGACTTCAGATTGAAAAGTTGAGGGTCAAACTACAACATCTTTACAAGGATTATGATGCTGCCCAGCACCAATCATGTGATGCTACTAAAAAAGTAATGTTGATCTCTTCATGGTACACAGTATTAGAAAGTACATAACATACATGGTCTAACTGGATCCTGTTGTGTCTCCTTTATTAGCCAAATAACTTGGGCACTCTACGCATTGAGGATGAAATCAAACTTGAAGAAATTGAACTGACAGAGAACATGGTACGGAGATTAGTAAAAAAAAAGGAGATGGAAGAATACAAAGCAGCACGAGAAGCTGAATTTAAGCAGAACTCTGATGAAACGGAAGTAATACTGAGTTCTTGTGACCAAGAAGCTAATGAGAACGAGACAGGAAAGAGGATCGCTGTGCATTGTTTTGATGAGTACAACAGATACACATGGGAGGAGATTCAGGCATCAACTTCATCATTCTCTGCTGATCTTATGATCGGCAAGGGATCATATGGCACTGTTTATAAGGCCAAATTCCATCACACAATTGCAGCAGTCAAAATACTGAACTCCCTTAATGGCTGTGCAACTCAGCAGTTACAACAGGAGGTATTATCATTTTTCTTGGTGAAGTGCATCTTACAGAAATTTTAAAATGTTTTATGTTTCTATCACACAATTTATGAAAGAGTAAAATTATTGCTTAAAAATGAAACCAATATTGCTGCAGATTCTGTTGTGTCATTTGTGTTCTGCTCATCAACCTTATCAAAATCATTTCATCTTGTTTCAGGTTGAGGTCCTTCGTAAAATTCGGCACCCTCACTTGCTCTTGATGCTTGGTGCATGTCCTGAACATGGCTGTCTGGTTTACGAGTACATGGACAATGGCAGCCTGGATGACATGTTGCAGCGCAGGAAGAATACGCCGCCATTGACCTGGTTTGACCGTTTCAGGATAGCCTGGGAGGTAGCCACTGCTCTTATGTTTCTTCACAGCTCCAAACCAGAGCCTATCATTCACCGTGATCTGAAGCCAGCAAACATATTACTAGATAGGAACTTGGTTAGCAAGATAGGTGATGTAGGGCTTTCAACTTTGCTTCCAAGCATGGGCCAGGACCTGTCTACAATGATAAAAAACACAGCCCCTGTGGGAACTTTCTGCTATATCGATCCGGAATATCAAAGGACCGGAGTGCTATCAATGAAGTCTGATGTTTATGCTCTAGGCATTGTGATATTGCAACTGCTGACAGCAAGATCACCCATGGGCCTTGCTCATATTGTGGAGACTGCACTAGAAGATGGCTGCTTTGTTGACATCCTGGATGCAACTGCTGGGAAGTGGCCTTTGAATGAGACACAAGAATTGGCTGCCCTAGCCCTCAGGTGTTCTGAAATGAGGCGCAGAGACCGTCCTGACTTGAACGAGCATGTGCTCCCGACACTGGAGCGACTGAAGGATTTTGCTTCTAAGTTTAGGGAATCTACTCTGCAGCGCCCCTCAGCACCTCCGAGCCATTTCATTTGCCCGATACTCCAGGTCTGAAAGTATTTTCTTTGCGAATTTATATAGTTGATTTTGGAGGAAGTTTACTGAGTTTGTTTCTGCAAAAATGTTTCAGGAAGTGATGGTCGATCCATATGTTGCGTCAGATGGATACACCTATGATCGTAAGGCGATTGAGATGTGGCTAAGTATGAACAACAAGTCCCCAATGACAAACCTACATTTACTGAACAAGAGCCTGATTCCAAATCACTCGCTTCGTTCTGCGATCATGGATTGGAGGTTGAAAAGCAACTGAAATTCACTGTACGTCGCACCCACCATGATGCAGCAATGGCTGATTTCTCTTACCATAAAGACATAAGTTTTTTGGAAAGCCTTGTGTAAATTTAGTCTTGTTTCAGAATGAAAAAGGTAGTAGTTTTCAGAAAGGTAATTAGGTTGTGCTGGCATGCAAACAAATGTAAAAGTATAGTCGTAGCTGGTAGGTTTGCTGAGCGTTTTCGGGTTGATAAAATTGCAGAATAGGGTGCAATGATCCACCCATTCCAAGATGAAACGATCGGGAAAATAAAAAAAGATAACTGCCCTTTTTTTACGGGGACTGCTGCAGATTTTACGATCTGCCAGAACATTTCATTGAAAAACTGTAATGTACATCCTTTACAACGAAACAGCAGAAGAGAAAAACTAAGCTAGACTAGTTACAGAGACATAACTGCAACTATTATAATAGAACATACAAATGTTTGGCAAGCAAAGGGGAAAGGCTAACAGCTCGAGAAAACATACGTCCTAGGAGATGCATCCACAATCAGCCACAATAAGCATCAAGGACATCACTACAATAGCCATTAGACTACTCGCCTCAGAAGATACTGCTTACCACATACCTTGAACAAGACTGCCTCCTATTCCTGTAAAATAGGGAAAGCACATTCAGTTAGCAAAAAGGCCACGAAAATGACAAATGCTCGTACTCAACAAAATCAGAAAGTGATTTCTCATACTTCATCGGAGTTCATTGGCTCAGAATCATCGGAGCCGATTGGCTCAGAATAAAATGGCACAATATCATCAGTGTTCACATTCCCATATGTTTTACAAAAATAACGGCGACCAGCTTCACAAAGAAAGAATACCTTAGTGAAGTGACAGATAAATCATCTTTTTTTGAAAAAGAAGTGACAGATAAATCATCAAAAAATGCATGAACAGCCGAGTAAAATTTATGAATGAGACCAGTCAAAAAAAAATGTATGATTGCAATAAATACATCGGCCTGTGCGTGACACATTTTAAGATAATGCAAAAGCATAAACCACAATGGTCATTCATGACAAACTACTGAAACACAGGGAAAACAACCTACCGTGTTAGTAAAATAAGTAATTTCATATTATATTCTACATTCAAGAATAATTACAACTCAATCAAAAAGAACGGTTAATTAGTGACAATTTGGGAACCATGCATAAACAGAAGGTAACACCAGTGTGTGTAAGGCAAGGAAGTACGTATCTAATAAGCAGAGTAATGTGCATGAAACAATAGAGTTTTTACACATGCAAACTGCTTGGGTAACCAATTACACTATTGTATTTATGGCATTTTCATAAGTGCTAACATCTTATAAAATGTGATGTACCTCGAACACAGACCGCCTCCTCCTCCAGCAGAATAGGGGAAAGCATATTCAGTTAGTGAGCACACAAAAATGACAAAATGGTCGTACTCAACAAAATCAGAAAGTGATTATCCATACATCGTCGGAGCTGATTGGCCCAGCGCCGAATGGCAAATATACGTTCATGCGACCACCAGAGTACGCATCACTCACACTGGGGTGCTGCATATAAGGATTCCCGTTGTTTGTACAACCATAACAGATAAAACCTTCATCTTCATAAAGAAATAATGCATTTGTCAAGTGACAGATAAATCATGAATATGCATTTATCAACATATGCAATCAGCAGTCATTTTGACCTTTTCTTTAAGCGCTAACATACGCTATTGTGTAAAAAAAAAACATAATTCAAGGGGTCCTTGACTCGATGCAAGTGTGTGTGCGCGCGCACGTAAATGAACATTCCTCCACATTATGACATCTGAGGTAAAACGGTAATTGTATTCCATTAACCACTACGATGAGCATGTAGAACAGTAAGTTACGATAAGAATGCATACCATCATCGTCGGTATCGATTGCGCAGCAATAGCTGACCTCCAAGACCTTTTTTCCTTGCATGTGTGAAACTTCAG
Source organism: Eragrostis nindensis (assembly GCA_012490785.1). Lineage (NCBI taxonomy): Eukaryota > Viridiplantae > Streptophyta > Magnoliopsida > Poales > Poaceae > Eragrostis > Eragrostis nindensis. Next base: position 1,486,224 of record JAAXCT010000076.1, on the reverse strand, counting down.
CAAAGAACAGTTCCTTGCCAGCATCGTTTTGCTTAACTGGGAAATTGAAATGATAATACCACCTATGCTTCTCAATAAACACTTGCTCCCTCAATAGATCATCCAGTTCAAATACACCACTCTAAACAAGAATATCAGGAAAACGTTAAATGGGCGGGCTGGCGGCATGTGTGTGCGTGAGAGAGAGAGAGAGAGCAGACCCCGGCAGGATTGTGGTCATCATTATACTGGTCCAGTAAAGCTTGAATCAAATGCCGCCGCTCATTACAGTTGCTCTCACTACTTGACGAACCAGGGACTCTCTTTGATGCAATATACCTGTTTGAGTACAGTGATCAATCGCAACTGCTTGCAGATGGCGAAATGAACAATCTAGAACAAAGTCAGGAAACTTTACCGAGCTGCATGGTACACTGCGTCAAAGAGAGAGATATGACAGTAAACATCCTCTATGTTCTTAAACGGTCCACCCAAATCTGGGTAAACCAAGAAAGATCCCCTCCGATCCAACCTAATATAGGACCTCTGTGAGCACTTCTGAGGATACCGGATCAAAATGTTAGACCCTAGAGATAAAGCTGATGACGAAGATCCATTCTCAGCGATGTTATGCGGCATCGTCAGTGGACTGTCGGTGATCCAGTCTTCTGATGAGCTGTCGAGAAACTCATCGTCCAAGGACGAAACATCGTCTGTGTCTTGCAGAGTTATTAGTGAAGATGTGGAGTCAGCAGCACCTGCCGCGACCTTCTCGCCACTGGATGGGAAAGAGCTGGATGAGCCGTCTATGGAGTCATGCGTCATGTTTCTTGGACTTACGATGATCCATTCTTCTGACGATGTACTGTCGACCAAATTTTCCGAGGACACAACGTCTCGATCTTGCAGAGTTTGTGCAGAAGCAACACCTGTCACGTACAAGCTTCTCGCGCCTGACGGGAGAAAAACTCTGGGAGCCGACAGTGGTGTTGTGTGACACTGTTCCTGGACTGTCCGTGACGGATTATGCAGATGATGAAACGTCTGGGCCTTGAAGAGTGAGCGCACATGCAGACTCGACCACATCTGCCATGAGCTTCTCGAACCTGAAGGGGGAAACGTCACGATGAGTAAACAGAACCTACAAAATGCATATTTGACTCATTCGAAAAGATCATTGTTCGAAAAAAAAAACTCTTTCGAAAAGAAAATCCATATTTGACAAGGATCATACTGCTGAGATCAAGTAAAACAGAGGTGGGAATTTACAAACTTGAGGCGTCAATTCGATAAAACATATACAATCCATGCACAATTATCCACTTCCACCAATTTACTACCAGTCACAGTTATGCCCGCTCAGGGACCAACTACCGATCCGAGGGTTAATCCGATAGAAGCCCACATGCTGTCACGAACATGTCAGCCGGAACTGCAAGTATGTAACTATGTGTAAACCTAAACACCACTAGATCGTCGCAAATGACTAGATAACAATAACGCGAGATATATCGTACGGTGGCGGAGGCGAATACATTGTGCGGGTCCTCTGTTGCCGCCGGCGACGGCGCGGGTCGTCGTGCTCGATTCCGGCGAGTCCGTCGCCACACGCGGCTTCCTTCTTCGTCAAACAATCGGAGGCCGCGCTGCGTTGCTTGACGAAGGCCGTGCGGGTGGAGAATGAAGGATGCTGGTTACGGGCCAGGCCCTAATCTATCGGCTTCCAGGCCGTCATCATCCTCATAGCAAGCCCACCAAGCGAGTGCCCGGAACTAGAGAGCCCAGAAAAGCCCGAGGAACCAAGTCCATTTCCATGTTAGGCTCCTCAGCCCACCGGAGTTTCTCAATGTACCTTTGAACATTTTAGATAATGAATAATATCCTTGTTTCCTCAAAAAAAAAAAAAAAGATGACTAGTTTCTAAATCTTCCTCAATAATTCTCCTTCCCATTTGCTTGATAAACACTAATAATTATTAAGGAAGATTTATTGGCATTATCTCTTGTAACTTGATTGATTCTTTACTTTTTCATATTTGATTCTTTACTTTTTCATATGCTCTTGCCATTTTTAGTGGACTTCCTTTAACAATTCGCAAAACCAAATTTAGCATTTCTATTTAAAAATTCAGCATTTGACATGTGATTCACCAAAAGGTACTCCCTCCATGTCACACCCGGTTTTAATGACCAAAACCGAATGTATCTGTATGCGTGCCCAGGATCAAGTTTTCACGCACACAGGACAATTTAGGTGATAAAAGAACAGTATCTTTATTAAATCGATAACTTTATTACAAGAACGACCAAATGGTCTAAAAGAAAAGATTACATTGCAGCGGAGAATAGTTTAAGCGTTGGCATCCTTCAACTCCACAGGCATTCGACCGGAAGACTCGCAGGGCTAGATCTCCACTTCTCATCCTTGAGGCATTTCTTGGCAGCTTCATTCACTGAACAGCAAACGAAAAAGGTATATGTTTCACGTGAGTACATAGAGTACTCAGCAAGTGGGGGGAAAGTATGACATGTTGGCTAATAACAATAAAGGCTTATAGGGGTTTATTTGCATAAATGCGGTTAGGTAAAATATTTCATAAAAGCAGCTCCTATTTACTAGATGATATATATCTCCAAACGGCCAAGGTTACTCTACCTTGCCAAGATCAAGGGTTCCAACTACCCTGTACGTCTCTACAGGTTACTCTACCTGTACATCTACGGGTTCCACCACCCGATCACAGTTACCCTACTGTGATTTCCTTCCAACCACCAGTCTCAACTAATCGTGTGAGGGTCCATGCCGCTCTTGACCGTGAGCACGGCTGTCATGACAATTTTACACTCTGCAGAGGTTGTACACATTTCCCCACGAGTTTGTGATTTCATCCCCTGTTGCCAGGTGGACTAAAGTCTCCTTTATGCCGTGTCGGCCAAGCACATGCACACTTCCTTAGGTGTGCGGCCAAGAGATCACAACATGGCTTTTCCGTAGTTTCCTCCAGCTTGTACGTGCCCACTTAGGTTCCACCGATAGGGGAAGTATACCCTTCGCCCTAGAGGCCCCCTCTTGTGCCAGATGGTTCCGAGGAGTAACCCTCCTGTCCCCACACATCTCTCTCCCGACGATTCTAGCGTAACCCGCCTTCCTCGCACCACCGTTTGGCACGCACAGAACTGGTCTCCACTATTTAATAGGCCAGGCCGCGCCCATACTTGGACTCGTGGCTGTACGGTATTCATGGGTAGTCGCTCCACAAACCGGTCCTTAGATTTAGGTGATCAACAAATTACCAAAGGACTGCCGGTAACCCCAAACAGCCCCCGAGCGGCCGGTAACCCCAGCACCGCTCCCAAACCACAATCACCCAAATCCCTAAGTTCCAATCATGTTGCTAAAGATTACTGTTGGTCGTTTGTACGCACCCACTTATATACCGCAAGAGGACGGTGTACAGTTGTAGCACTTTTTCCCTTAGAGTATTCCAAGGTTTAATATCGATCCACAGGGAACAAGCGGGACTTAAACTATTATTTAAACTACTAAATTAATATAGCAAAAGATGTGTGTGAGAAAGGATGATTAACAACTAGAGATGAAAGGGCCTGCGGTTGTATCAAGGTTATGAAAGGATTCTCTCCTATGGCTTGGGGTACTGGCATGCAACTCAGGTTATAGGTCAATTGATAGGTTTAGTATTCTACAAGACATGGTGGTTTCGTTCGCCCCGATCCTGTCACGATGAGGGTTAATAGTTCCCCACTGGTTTCTTGCACTATGTGATAAACACGTATGGATCAGATACGAATTCGAAGCATCACATAGACTGAACGTATCAAAAGAGTATCTTAAGTGTGAGAGTTACATAACCAGATTTCCCTCGCCACGGAGAGAATATGAGATCTACTCACGCATCATACTACAACACATGAACATGGGTACAGTAGGACGCGGGAATTCGGCGTGGTCCCACAGGTGCCGATCGGCACGGCAGTGTGCCGGTCGGCACAGTCTTCCTTTTTGGTGGTGATGATCGGTGATCGCCGTTTTCGCCGCCACAACCTTCAACCTAGGTCAAAATCTCCGTGTGTGTGTCTGTCTCTCTGCCGCCGCTTTCCTTCGTGACCAAGATCTTCTTTTTATAGTCTCTTTCGGTTGTGGGCTGGATTTCACCGACTCCGACTCTGATATTTCTTCTGGGCTCCATATTCTCCGAGTGGGCTTCAAGTTCGGGCCCGACCTCCATTGTGCCGATCGGCACACAGGACGTGCCGATCGGCACGGTCTCCAATTTCCTCGTTCTTCGGGCCTCCAGCAGCTCTTTACTCGTAGTCTCTTAATTCTCACCTGTTTCCTGTAAATCTTCCGAATACACAGAAACTACGCATATATATGATAATGGGGGTTAATTGTTAGCAATAATGACTTAATAAGGTATTAGAAACACCATATTTGTCATATAAAATGTGCACCTAGAAAGCACCAACAGCTCCCCCACACTCAAATCATTGCTAGTCCTCGAGCAATTCAAACCATGAAAATCATCACCGTGCTTTCATCATGCTAAGAAGCAAAAACTCTCACAAGTCTCTAACTTAGTTATTGTCAATCATCTCATCGAATTAGTATCCCTCCACGAGACTTTCTCTCAATTTTTGAAAACAATTTCACCTCAAAACTTGAGTCGACCGAATCAATCACAAGGCTTGTCAAACAATTATTTTGTCTCCCTTCATATCACTTAAGAAGAATGCAAAAGCTTCAGACTTCACTCAATCGCTCAAATGTATTTCCTTCCCTCTCCTATTCTATAATATAAGGCTCTTTTGTGGAACTCGGAAAGTATATAACCAAATTGAATCGAAAGAACTACTAAGTCAACAATTCGCTCTATCATGCCTTCTAAAAGGGAGTTTTCATCATGAGAATTCAGAATATAAGCACAAGGATCAAGGGAAAAGAAAACAATCGAGAATGAACGAAATAGAATTAAGAAGGGATCAAGCCTGGAGTATATACAGATCTTTTTAGAATTTTGACTCTTGCTGCAGTCTGCTTCCTCTGATATTCACTTTTCTCTTTATTTTTGACTCCTTTTTTATTTTTCCTTTTTGTGCCGATCGGCACAGTGTCGTGCCGGTCGGCACCTGACTAATTTAATTCTTTTTCTTCTTTTTCTTCTTCTTTTTTTTTTCTTTGCAGACTGCTAACAGAGCATATTTTGGATCGAAATCTGTCTAAACTTCACATTTGCTCGTAGGTTGTATCAAGGAGGAGGGAGAAACGATGAAATATCGGTTTTCGGATAGAAAGAACTTGATGATAGATGGCTAGCAACTGAGATGAACAAATGAAACGTCTCCCTTCTAGCTTAGTCGTAATCAAGAGCAAAGAGTTGACAAAGACGTCCTCTTATCAAAAGGTTTATGTGTAGGTTTCTCTCATCTCATTTGGCTTAGTGTAATAAGCACAATATCAAATCCTCAGCCAAATGCTTCAACTTATGATGATAGAAGGGGTTTTCGAAAAGTGGATATATAAAGCCAAGCGATTATTCAATGAACTCAAGTAGATTGGCAAAACGATCGTCAAAAACAAAATCAAGAATATGGGGTAACGCATCGATTTGACAACTAACACTAACTTTATTCAAGACATTGCAATAATTCTTGACCTCGAAGCTTAACTAAGCACACCATCTCAAACCTCTCTAAGAAAACTCTCACACTTGCACACACTAACTCAAACCAAATTAATTTCGAAGCAACGACCTTAAGAAGTGTAAGGGCGAATCCCCCACACTCAAACCTTGCAATGTCCCTATTGCAAAAAAAAAAACGACTAGACCAACCTAATCTGAAATGCCATGCCTCCTCAACATGCTAAAGATGCTTCGAATGTTCCTCATGAGAAAAGAGTAGTCCGCCGCGGCCATGCTCTCCATGTCATTAATCCGTATATCAATGTCCCGATGGTGCCTATAGCATCTCTCCATATCATAATAGAGACGTTCGATGTTTCTCCTGCAGATTGGGCAACAGTTGGCAGGACGATCATGGCGCTCATCTCGCAGGGGCGAGTTTGTGTCAGAACCGCGAGGTGCCGGTCGGCACGGCGCACGTGCCGATCGGCACGTAGCACCATTCACCTGGTAACGCGGCCCTGAATTGCCTTGAGCTCCTGAAAGGTCTCCTGAAGCTCCCTCTACACTGGGTGGTTCGGCATCGGCAGGTTCTGGCTCATCTTCCATCTCCTCCTCCTCGGGATCTTCTTCCGGATCCTCATCAGGATCTTCGTCATCCTTTGCAACAAGATTAGCTAATGGGTGTTCATGCACAGGAGATGTCTCTATATAGCTCACTGATTCCGAGGTATATCTTACTCTTGGCTTTGCAGAAAGACGAACGGAACGCCGAACTCCCTCTATTTCCTTTGATCGCTTCTGTGGAGGCTCATCATCAGAGGAATCATCAGATATCTCAACAAAATCCACAACCTTAAGGTCGTGCCGGTCGGCACAAGGACCGTGCCGGTCGGCACGCCTGCCGTTTCCCTCAAAATATGCTTCTAGGTCTGCCAGGTTGCGTGCTCTCCTCTGTGCAGCGTTGTCTCTGTCAATACGCCTCTGAATTTCATCATTGATCTCTTTAGGGGTCATGCGCCCTTTGGCAAATCCAAAACCTCGGGTGTTCCTGTGCAGAATCTTCTCTTGGAGGTCTTCCCAGTCGGTCAGGACGCGTGGGAGTGCAGTGTGCTGTTGGTGCTTTCTAGGTGCACATTTTATATGACAAATATGGTGTTTCTAATACCTTATTAAGTCATTATTGCTAACAATTAACCCCCATTATCATATATATGCGTAGTTTCTGTGTATTCGGAAGATTTACAGGAAACAGGTGAGAATTAAGAGACTACGAGTAAAGAGCTGCTGGAGGCCCGAAGAACGAGGAAATTGGAGACCGTGCCGATCGGCACGTCCTGTGTGCCGATCGGCACAATGGAGGTCGGGCCCGAACTTGAAGCCCACTCGGAGAATATGGAGCCCAGAAGAAATATCAGAGTCGGAGTCGGTGAAATCCAGCCCACAACCGAAAGAGACTATAAAAAGAAGATCTTGGTCACGAAGGAAGGCGGCGGCAGGGAGACAGACACACACACGGAGATTTTGACCTAGGTTGAAGGTTGTGGCGGCGAAGACGGCGATCACCGATCATCACCACCAAAAAGGAAGACTGTGCCGACCGGCACACTGCCGTGCCGATCGGCACCTGTGGGACCACGCCGAATTCCCGCGTCCTACTGTACCCATGTTCATGTGTTGCAGTATGATGCGTGAGTAGATCTCATATTCTCTCCGTGGCGAGGGAAATCTGGTTATGTAACTCTCACACTTAAGATACTCTTTTGATACGTTCAGTCTATGTGATGCTTCGAATTCGTATCTGATCCATACGTGTTTATCACATAGTGCAAGAAACCAGTGGGGAACTATTAACCCTCATCGTGACAGGATCGGGGCGAACGAAACCACCATGTCTTGTAGAATACTAAACCTATCAATCGACCTATAACCTGAGTTGCATGCCAGTACCCCAAGCCATAGGAGAGAATCCTTTCATAACCTTGATACAACCGCAGGCCCTTTCATCTCTAGTTGTTAATCATCCTTTCTCACACACATCTTTTGCTATATTAATTTAGTAGTTTAAATAATAGTTTAAGTCCCGCTTGTTCCCTGTGGATCGATATTAAACCTTGGAATACTCTAAGGGAAAAAGTGCTACAACTGTACACCGTCCTCTTGCGGTATATAAGTGGGTGCGTACAAACGACCAACAAGCACGTTTTCTGGCGCCGTTGCCGGGGAACAAGCCAGTTCTTTTACTATTTATTTATTCTACTAACCTCTAATCCTCTCTTTTCTAGTTTGTTTTTGTGTTTTCTTTCTGTGTTTTCAGGATGGGTACTCCTGAACCGGCTCATACGGTTAGGGAGCATTCACTACCGTCTCCGGGATTGCTGATTCCACAAACTTCTGATGAGAAAGTCACTGCTTCGTCATACGTTCTCAACCCGACCATCATCAAAATGGTCGAGAACAGCAAATTCTCTGGGACGAAGGACGAGAACCCGTACACACATCTGCAAGATCTAGAAGTTCTCTGTCAGACCTTCAAGCATGAGGGAGTGCCTCAGAATTGGTACAAATGGCTGCTATTTCCATTTTCTCTAGATGGAAGAGCCAAAGATTGGTATAAATCTGCAGCCCGTGAAGCTAAGGGAAACTGGGATAAGCTTGTAGGAAATTTCTGTTTGCATTTCTTCCCGCTTCCGAAGGTGCAGAAACTGAGAAGAGAAGTGGTTAACTTCGAGCAAATGAAAGAAGAGACCCTCACGCAAGCATGGTCACGCTTCAAATCTTTATTGAAGCAAGGCCCCGATTTGGGCATGGATGATAACTTGACTGCTCAGACATTCTACATGTCTCTTGAAGGAACCTCCAGGATGCATTTGGATAGTTCAGCTGGAGGGAGTTTCCTCGACTTGACTGCTACTGCAGGTCTGGATCTCTTGAGTAAGATATCGAAGACTGAAGCTATGCATAAGCATTGGGAAGAATTCCAAGAAGATCCAATTCCCCCTGAAAAGCCGACACCGGCAAAAGGTTCTTCGGATTTGAAAGCTAAAGCGGAAGGCTGTACAGTATCTGAAGCGGAATTAACAGTAAGAACAGAAGAACCAGCGCAAGGTGATCTGAAAAGACCCAGATTGGAGGAGGTGCCGACCGGCACTGTCCCTGTGCCGATCGGCACACCTCTGGCCACTGTGCCGACCGGCACACGTCTTGTGCCGACCGGCACTCTGAATGCTGTCAAAGGGATTTCCAAGACTGAAGCTGCCATATTAGAGGAGCATGAAAACAGCTTCGTGAATAAATTTCCAAGACCAGTAGGAGATCCAACCTTGAGCAACGCTAGACCGTTGGCCGAGTTCGAACCATTGGATTGGATTCCTATAGATTTCAGCTCAAATCTGCTAAGTATGAGGAGAACATATGATCCAAGGTATGCCTCTACTACAGGGGTTCAGTATAACTTCCCTAAAGACACTAGAACTTCAAAGATATTGGATAATGTCGTCATCGGAGAAGTATTGGGGAAGTTGTATAAGGACGATATGGAAATTGATCAGATGGAGGTCCAACAAGCAAAGAAGCTATTTGATACTTGTTTTGTCCCATCGCCGTATGAAGGATTGTGCGGAGTATATGCAGTTGGCCTTACGGAACGAACGGAAGTTGATCCTTACATACCGTGCGAGATCGGATATAGAAGCTTCCCTAAAGCATTATGTGATTTTGGTTCCCGCGTCAGCCTGATGACGTATGAAGCATTCATGGATATGCCCTATGACATAAAAGGAAGATTGCTAGGAACCGAGCTTGAGCTAATCATGGCGGATGGGAGGAGAACTAAACCGCTGGGAGTAATCAAGGATCTGAACATTGAGGTAAAAAAGAATACTATTCCGGTGGATATTTTTGTTCTCGATAAAGGTGAAGTTGGAGTTGAAGATATTATTCTGGGAAGACCTTTCTTAAAGCTTGTACAAGCTGTTATTGATGCTGGAAAAGGTCATCTCAAATTGACTCTGGGCGGAGAGGAAGTCCTTTTTGAATTCGAAGACCCACCCGTCGTTCAAGAAAGTGACGAGCCACCCTCTCTTCAGGAATTCTTTACAAGAAAAGATGAAGAAATCAGTACAGGATACTCAGACCCGTTAAACAAACTGTTTGAAGAGTCAGATAAGGAAGAGGCCGAAATCCAAGACCGTGCCGATCGGCACGGTGATTGTGCCGACCGGCACGAAGGTGAAAATCCTCAATTTGAGCCTTTGGGTAATCTGGATCCTGGTGCAGCACCAGAAGTAGAACAGAAGCCACTTCCTGATGGTCTGAGGTACGAATACCTAGGCAAAGATAAAACTTATCCCGTCATCGTCAATAGTGCTTTGAATGAAGAAGAGACAACACGATTGCTTGCTGTTTTGAGAAAATACAAGAAAGCGATCGGATATTGTCTTGATGATATCAAAGGAATAAGCCCAGCTTTTTGCACACATAAGATCAATCTTGAAGAATCAGCTAAGCCAGTCGTTGAAGGCATGCGACGATTGAAAGAGGGCATGAAGGAAGTTGTGAAGAAAGAAGTGCTGAGACTCCTTAATGCAGGAATGATTTATCCAGTTGCTGATAGTGAATGGGTAAGTCCAGTGCATTGCGTGCCAAAGAAAGGAGGACTCACAGTTGTACCTAATGAGAATAATGAGTTGATCCCTCAACGGACAGTTACAGGATGGCGAATGTGCATTGATTACAGAAAGCTGAATGCAGCCACAAAGAAAGACCATTACCCACTACCGTTCATCGATGAGATGCTTGAAAGGTTAGCCAAGAACTCTTATTTTTGCTATCTCGACGGTTATAGTGGTTTCTTTCAAATCCCTGTTAGACCTGAAGATCAGCATAAGACCACTTTCACTTGTCCTTATGGAACTTATGCGTATCGGCGAATGCCATTCGGTCTTTGCAACGCACCGGCTACATTTCAGAGATGCATGAATGCTATATTTGCTGAATTCATTGAAGACATTATGGAGGTATTTATGGATGATTTCTCTGTTCATGGTACTGATTTTGATCATTGCTTAGCAAATTTAGAGAAAGTACTAAAGAGGTGCGTGGAAGTTGATTTAGTTCTTAATTGGGAGAAATGTCACTTCATGGTAACCGAAGGGATTGTTTTGGGGCATGTTATTTCTAACCGAGGTATTGAGGTAGACAAGGCTAAAATATCTACAGTTGAAAGGTTGCCACCGCCTACGGATATTAAGACACTGCGAAGTTTTTTTGGACATGCAAATTTTTATCGCAGATTTGTGAAGGATTATTCAAAGATTGCTAAGCCATTGACGGAATTGCTGCAAAAGGATGTTGAATTTGAGATGAATGATGAAAGGCTTACTGCTTTCCGGAAGTTGAAAGAAGCATTATGTTCTGCACCTATTATGCAACCTCCGGATTGGAATTTACCTTTCGAGATTATGTGCGATGCAAGTGACTATGCAGTAGGAGCGGTTCTTGGACAACGAAAGGAAGGTAAAGTGCATGCTATCTACTATGCTAGTAAAACTCTCAATGAAGCCCAGATTAATTATACAACAACAGAGAAAGAGATGCTAGCTGTTATATTTGCATTTGAGAAATTTAGATCCTATATCCTCAATTCTAAGGTCATTGTTTATACGGATCATGCTGCTATTAGATATCTTGTCTCTAAAAAGGAGTCGAAACCTAGATTGCTTCGTTGGGTTTTGATGCTGCAAGAATTTGATTTGGAGATTAGAGACAAGAAAGGGGTTGAAAATTCAGTAGCAGATCATCTGTCTCGTTTGACGCTTGAGAACAAGGAGGGATGCATTGGTGATGCCATGGCGCAAGAGCAGCTATTTCAGATTAAAGATCATAGAGAATCATGGATGCAAGATATCATAAATGGATTCAAAGGGAAGCTTGATGATTGTAGCAAGAATTCAAAAAGGAGGATTGTCAGTGAGATGAGGAAGTTCATATGGGATGATCCTTATCTATACAGATATTGTGAAGATGGAGCTGTTCGAAGGTGCGTACCTCGTGACGAACGCGAAAGCATATTGAAAAAGTGTCATTCATCTGAGTATGGTGGACATTATGGGCACTTTCGAACACAGGCCAAGGTATGGGCTAGTGGATTTTATTGGCCTTCAATGCACGAAGATGCGAAAAGGTATGTTGCTAGATGCCCCCAATGCCAAAGAATTGGAAACGTTAATGCTCGTAATGCTATGCCTTTGAAGTATAACTTGCAAGTTGATATATTCGATGTTTGGGGCATGGATTTTATGGGACCATTTGTTAATTCGCATGGTTATGAATATATTTTGGTTGCTGTGGATTATGTCTCAAAGTGGGTAGAAGCAATACCATGTCGAAACAGTACAACTCGTGAATCCAAGCAAATGTTGGAGGAGTGCATATTTCCAAGATATGGTGTTCCTAGAGTCATTATTACAGATGGTGGATCTCATTTTACCGGGCATGAATTTACTAAAGCTTTGAAGAAGATGGGTATTGAGCATCGAATTGGGACAGCCTATCATCCACAGACCAACGGCCAAGCAGAAACTTCTAATAAACAGTTGAAGGGAATTCTGCATAAAATTGTTACAAAAGAAGGAAAGGATTGGTCAAACAAGTTGAATGGCGCACTTTGGGCATATCGCACAGCATTCAAGACACCAATAGGTATGACACCTTATCAATTCGTCTATGGAAAGACCTGTCACTTGCCTGTAGAGTTAGAACATAGAGCCTATTGGGCGATCAAAGAGATGAATTTGGATTTAGATGCTGCTGCGGTAAAACGGAAGATTCAAATTAGTGAACTCGAGGAGATGCGCCTAAAAGCTTATGAGAATGCGGCCATTTATAAAGAGAAAACAAAGAGGTGGTATGATAAGAAGCTATTGAAAAAGGAATTTTACGAAGGAGATAGGGTGCTACTATTCAATTCAAGATTTCGATTGTTCGGTAAAGGCAAATTGAAAAGTAAATGGGATGGACCGTATCTTGTTCATAAAGTTCTTCCTTCCGGAGCTGTTGTCATCATGGATGGAAAGCAAAATACATACACGGTGAATGGTCAACGATTAAAGGTATATCTTGAACCCGACACTTTTGAGTTAAAGTCATTCGATATATATTATGTGAATTGAGTGATTGGGTGGTCGAGCTTAACGACGTAAAACAAAAGCACTGTTGTTTTTACTGTTTTTCTGTGTGTTTTGTGTCTTTTTGATTTTATTGAGTCGTTTGAGGCAACTTTGCCTCCGTGCCGACCGGCACAAATCTGTGCCGCTCGGCACGGGAGAGTCCGTGTCGTTTTTGAGTCGAGTTTTTGCCCTTCCTCCAAGACATGCTTCGGTGACTTCCAAATTTACGAGATAGAGTCCGGTTCGACCAAGAGAATTATGGATATATATATATGAAGGAGTTGTCTCGGATCTCATCATCAAACATCGAGCGCCGCCGGAGTTCCCAGCAAACCCTAGAGCAGAAGACAATGCAAGACGGCGAAACCGGATGCGGAGGCGACTGTGCCGATCGGCACGACCACCGTGCCGACCGGCACGGAGCCGTACTTTCGCCGATGAGCCCAACTCTGCCATGGGTGAGCAACAGGAGCATCAACCCCACCGAGGACGATCCAATCGTCTGGTCGCACCTGAAGCAACGATGGATGTTGAAGAGTGAAGCGGATGCGTTCAATAGAGAGAAGAAAGAGATGGATGACGCCCTTCGGAAGAAGGTCAGAGAAGTGCTAGTACGCAAAGGTAAATCCAAGATTGATGATAGCGCACCGGTTTCCGATAGGTACACAATGGATAGGCTTCTCGCTATGGAACGTCCTTTGACATATGATGATCTTATCACTTTTGAATCAATCCTTACTGATAGCGAGAGGGAAGAGTTAGACAAAGATTGCTTTCTGACCATCCATAGGTCTCGGCTGAACGATGGAAGGAACCCTGATGGCTGTGCCGACCGGCACATGCCATGTGCCAACCGGCACACTGCACTCCCACGCGTCCTGACCGACTGGGAAGACCTCCAAGAGAAGATTCTGCACAGGAACACCCGAGGTTTTGGATTTGCCAAAGGGCGCATGACCCCTAAAGAGATCAATGATGAAATTCAGAGGCGTATTGACAGAGACAACGCTGCACAGAGGAGAGCACGCAACCTGGCAGACCTAGAAGCATATTTTGAGGGAAACGGCAGGCGTGCCGACCGGCACGGTCCTTGTGCCGACCGGCACGACCTTAAGGTTGTGGATTTTGTTGAGATATCTGATGATTCCTCTGATGATGAGCCTCCACAGAAGCGATCAAAGGAAATAGAGGGAGTTCGGCGTTCCGTTCGTCTTTCTGCAAAGCCAAGAGTAAGATATACCTCGGAATCAGTGAGCTATATAGAGACATCTCCTGTGCATGAACACCCATTAGAATCTTGTTGCAAAGGATGACGAAGATCCTGATGAGGATCCGGAAGAAGATCCCGAGGAGGAGGAGATGGAAGATGAGCCAGAACCTGCCGATGCCGAACCACCCAGTGTAGAGGGAGCTTCAGGAGACCTTTCAGGAGCTCAAGGCAATTCAGGGCCGCGTTACCAGGTGAATGGTGCTACGTGCCGATCGGCACGTGCGCCGTGCCGACCGGCACCTCGCGGTTCTGACACAAACTCGCCCCTGCGAGATGAGCGCCATGATCGTCCTGCCAACTGTTGCCCAATCTGCAGGAGAAACATCGAACGTCTCTATTATGATATGGAGAGATGCTATAGGCACCATCGGGACATTGATATACGGATTAATGACATGGAGAGCATGGCCGCGGCGGACTACTCTTTTCTCATGAGGAACATTCGAAGCATCTTTAGCATGTTGAGGAGGCATGGCATTTCAGATTAGGTTGGTCTAGTCGTTTTTTTTTTTGCAATAGGGACATTGCAAGGTTTGAGTGTGGGGGATTCGCCCTTACACTTCTTAAGGTCGTTGCTTCGAAATTAATTTGGTTTGAGTTAGTGTGTGCAAGTGTGAGAGTTTTCTTAGAGAGGTTTGAGATGGTGTGCTTAGTTAAGCTTCGAGGTCAAGAATTATTGCAATGTCTTGAATAAAGTTAGTGTTAGTTGTCAAATCGATGCGTTACCCCATATTCTTGATTTTGTTTTTGACGATCGTTTTGCCAATCTACTTGAGTTCATTGAATAATCGCTTGGCTTTATATATCCACTTTTCGAAAACCCCTTCTATCATCATAAGTTGAAGCATTTGGCTGAGGATTTGATATTGTGCTTATTACACTAAGCCAAATGAGATGAGAGAAACCTACACATAAACCTTTTGATAAGAGGACGTCTTTGTCAACTCTTTGCTCTTGATTACGACTAAGCTAGAAGGGAGACGTTTCATTTGTTCATCTCAGTTGCTAGCCATCTATCATCAAGTTCTTTCTATCCGAAAACCGATATTTCATCGTTTCTCCCTCCTCCTTGATACAACCTACGAGCAAATGTGAAGTTTAGACAGATTTCGATCCAAAATATGCTCTGTTAGCAGTCTGCAAAGAAAAAAAAAAAGAAGAAGAAAAAGAAGAAAAAGAATTAAATTAGTCAGGTGCCGACCGGCACGACACTGTGCCGATCGGCACAAAAAGGAAAAATAAAAAAGGAGTCAAAAATAAAGAGAAAAGTGAATATCAGAGGAAGCAGACTGCAGCAAGAGTCAAAATTCTAAAAAGATCTGTATATACTCCAGGCTTGATCCCTTCTTAATTCTATTTCGTTCATTCTCGATTGTTTTCTTTTCCCTTGATCCTTGTGCTTATATTCTGAATTCTCATGATGAAAACTCCCTTTTAGAAGGCATGATAGAGCGAATTGTTGACTTAGTAGTTCTTTCGATTCAATTTGGTTATATACTTTCCGAGTTCCACAAAAGAGCCTTATATTATAGAATAGGAGAGGGAAGGAAATACATTTGAGCGATTGAGTGAAGTCTGAAGCTTTTGCATTCTTCTTAAGTGATATGAAGGGAGACAAAATAATTGTTTGACAAGCCTTGTGATTGATTCGGTCGACTCAAGTTTTGAGGTGAAATTGTTTTCAAAAATTGAGAGAAAGTCTCGTGGAGGGATACTAATTCGATGAGATGATTGACAATAACTAAGTTAGAGACTTGTGAGAGTTTTTGCTTCTTAGCATGATGAAAGCACGGTGATGATTTTCATGGTTTGAATTGCTCGAGGACTAGCAATGATTTGAGTGTGGGGGAGCTGTTGGTGCTTTCTAGGTGCACATTTTATATGACAAATATGGTGTTTCTAATACCTTATTAAGTCATTATTGCTAACAATTAACCCCCATTATCATATATATGCGTAGTTTCTGTGTATTCGGAAGATTTACAGGAAACAGGTGAGAATTAAGAGACTACGAGTAAAGAGCTGCTGGAGGCCCGAAGAACGAGGAAATTGGAGACCGTGCCGATCGGCACGTCCTGTGTGCCGATCGGCACAATGGAGGTCGGGCCCGAACTTGAAGCCCACTCGGAGAATATGGAGCCCAGAAGAAATATCAGAGTCGGAGTCGGTGAAATCCAGCCCACAACCGAAAGAGACTATAAAAAGAAGATCTTGGTCACGAAGGAAGGCGGCGGCAGGGAGACAGACACACACACGGAGATTTTGACCTAGGTTGAAGGTTGTGGCGGCGAAGACGGCGATCACCGATCATCACCACCAAAAAGGAAGACTGTGCCGACCGGCACACTGCCGTGCCGATCGGCACCTGTGGGACCACGCCGAATTCCCGCGTCCTACTGTACCCATGTTCATGTGTTGCAGTATGATGCGTGAGTAGATCTCATATTCTCTCCGTGGCGAGGGAAATCTGGTTATGTAACTCTCACACTTAAGATACTCTTTTGATACGTTCAGTCTATGTGATGCTTCGAATTCGTATCTGATCCATACGTGTTTATCACATAGTGCAAGAAACCAGTGGGGAACTATTAACCCTCATCGTGACAGGATCGGGGCGAACGAAACCACCATGTCTTGTAGAATACTAAACCTATCAATCGACCTATAACCTGAGTTGCATGCCAGTACCCCAAGCCATAGGAGAGAATCCTTTCATAACCTTGATACAACCGCAGGCCCTTTCATCTCTAGTTGTTAATCATCCTTTCTCACACACATCTTTTGCTATATTAATTTAGTAGTTTAAATAATAGTTTAAGTCCCGCTTGTTCCCTGTGGATCGATATTAAACCTTGGAATACTCTAAGGGAAAAAGTGCTACAACTGTACACCGTCCTCTTGCGGTATATAAGTGGGTGCGTACAAACGACCAACATGTGCCGGTTGGCACATGGCATGTGCCGGTCGGCACAGCCATCAGGGTTCCTTCCATCGTTCAGCCGAGACCTATGGATGGTCAGAAAGCAATCTTTGTCTAACTCTTCCCTCTCGCTATCAGTAAGGATTGATTCAAAAGTGATAAGATCATCATATGTCAAAGGACGTTCCATAGCGAGAAGCCTATCCATTGTGTACCTATCGGAAACCGGTGTGCTATCATCAATCTTGGATTTACCTTTGCGTACTAGCACTTCTCTGACCTTCTTCCGAAGGGCGTCATCCATCTCTTTCTTCTCTCTATTGAACGCATCCGCTTCACTCTTCAACATCCATCGTTGCTTCAGGTGCGACCAGACGATTGGATCGTCCTCGGTGGGGTTGATGCTCCTGTTGCTCACCCATGGCAGAGTTGGGCTCATCGGCGAAAGTACGGCTCCGTGCCGGTCGGCACGGTGGTCGTGCCGATCGGCACAGTCGCCTCCGCATCCGGTTTCGCCGTCTTGCATTGTCTTCTGCTCTAGGGTTTGCTGGGAACTCCGGCGGCGCTCGATGTTTGATGATGAGATCCGAGACAACTCCTTCATATATATATATCCATAATTCTCTTGGTCGAACCGGACTCTATCTCGTAAATTTGGAAGTCACCGAAGCATGTCTTGGAGGAAGGGCAAAAACTCGACTCAAAAACGACACGGACTCTCCCGTGCCGATCGGCACAGATTTGTGCCGGTCGGCACGGAGGCAAAGTTGCCTCAAACGACTCAATAAAATCAAAAAGACACAAAACACACAGAAAAACAGTAAAAACAACAGTGCTTTTGTTTTACGTCGTTAAGCTCGACCACCCAATCACTCAATTCACATAATATATATCGAATGACTTTAACTCAAAAGTGTCGGGTTCAAGATATACCTTTAATCGTTGACCATTCACCGTGTATGTATTTTGCTTTCCATCCATGATGACAACAGCTCCGGAAGGAAGAACTTTATGAACAAGATACGGTCCATCCCATTTACTTTTCAATTTGCCTTTACCGAACAATCGAAATCTTGAATTGAATAGTAGCACCCTATCTCCTTCGTAAAATTCCTTTTTCAATAGCTTCTTATCATACCACCTCTTTGTTTTCTCTTTATAAATGGCCGCATTCTCATAAGCTTTTAGGCGCATCTCCTCGAGTTCACTAATTTGAATCTTCCGTTTTACCGCAGCAGCATCTAAATCCAAATTCATCTCTTTGATCGCCCAATAGGCTCTATGTTCTAACTCTACAGGCAAGTGACAGGTCTTTCCATAGACGAATTGATAAGGTGTCATACCTATTGGTGTCTTGAATGCTGTGCGATATGCCCAAAGTGCGCCATTCAACTTGTTTGACCAATCCTTTCCTTCTTTTGTAACAATTTTATGCAGAATTCCCTTCAACTGTTTATTAGAAGTTTCTGCTTGGCCGTTGGTCTGTGGATGATAGGCTGTCCCAATTCGATGCTCAATACCCATCTTCTTCAAAGCTTTAGTAAATTCATGCCCGGTAAAATGAGATCCACCATCTGTAATAATGACTCTAGGAACACCATATCTTGGAAATATGCACTCCTCCAACATTTGCTTGGATTCACGAGTTGTACTGTTTCGACATGGTATTGCTTCTACCCACTTTGAGACATAATCCACAGCAACCAAAATATATTCATAACCATGCGAATTAACAAATGGTCCCATAAAATCCATGCCCCAAACATCGAATATATCAACTTGCAAGTTATACTTCAAAGGCATAGCATTACGAGCATTAACGTTTCCAATTCTTTGGCATTGGGGGCATCTAGCAACATACCTTTTCGCATCTTCGTGCATTGAAGGCCAATAAAATCCACTAGCCCATACCTTGGCCTGTGTTCGAAAGTGCCCATAATGTCCACCATACTCAGATGAATGACACTTTTTCAATATGCTTTCGCGTTCGTCACGAGGTACGCACCTTCGAACAGCTCCATCTTCACAATATCTGTATAGATAAGGATCATCCCATATGAACTTCCTCATCTCACTGACAATCCTCCTTTTTGAATTCTTGCTACAATCATCAAGCTTCCCTTTGAATCCATTTATGATATCTTGCATCCATGATTCTCTATGATCTTTAATCTGAAATAGCTGCTCTTGCGCCATGGCATCACCAATGCATCCCTCCTTGTTCTCAAGCGTCAAACGAGACAGATGATCTGCTACTGAATTTTCAACCCCTTTCTTGTCTCTAATCTCCAAATCAAATTCTTGCAGCATCAAAACCCAACGAAGCAATCTAGGTTTCGACTCCTTTTTAGAGACAAGATATCTAATAGCAGCATGATCCGTATAAACAATGACCTTAGAATTGAGGATATAGGATCTAAATTTCTCAAATGCAAATATAACAGCTAGCATCTCTTTCTCTGTTGTTGTATAATTAATCTGGGCTTCATTGAGAGTTTTACTAGCATAGTAGATAGCATGCACTTTACCTTCCTTTCGTTGTCCAAGAACCGCTCCTACTGCATAGTCACTTGCATCGCACATAATCTCGAAAGGTAAATTCCAATCCGGAGGTTGCATAATAGGTGCAGAACATAATGCTTCTTTCAACTTCCGGAAAGCAGTAAGCCTTTCATCATTCATCTCAAATTCAACATCCTTTTGCAGCAATTCCGTCAATGGCTTAGCAATCTTTGAATAATCCTTCACAAATCTGCGATAAAAATTTGCATGTCCAAAAAAACTTCGCAGTGTCTTAATATCCGTAGGCGGTGGCAACCTTTCAACTGTAGATATTTTAGCCTTGTCTACCTCAATACCTCGGTTAGAAATAACATGCCCCAAAACAATCCCTTCGGTTACCATGAAGTGACATTTCTCCCAATTAAGAACTAAATCAACTTCCACGCACCTCTTTAGTACTTTCTCTAAATTTGCTAAGCAATGATCAAAATCAGTACCATGAACAGAGAAATCATCCATAAATACCTCCATAATGTCTTCAATGAATTCAGCAAATATAGCATTCATGCATCTCTGAAATGTAGCCGGTGCGTTGCAAAGACCGAATGGCATTCGCCGATACGCATAAGTTCCATAAGGACAAGTGAAAGTGGTCTTATGCTGATCTTCAGGTCTAACAGGGATTTGAAAGAAACCACTATAACCGTCGAGATAGCAAAAATAAGAGTTCTTGGCTAACCTTTCAAGCATCTCATCGATGAACGGTAGTGGGTAATGGTCTTTCTTTGTGGCTGCATTCAGCTTTCTGTAATCAATGCACATTCGCCATCCTGTAACTGTCCGTTGAGGGATCAACTCATTATTCTCATTAGGTACAACTGTGAGTCCTCCTTTCTTTGGCACGCAATGCACTGGACTTACCCATTCACTATCAGCAACTGGATAAATCATTCCTGCATTAAGGAGTCTCAGCACTTCTTTCTTCACAACTTCCTTCATGCCCTCTTTCAATCGTCGCATGCCTTCAACGACTGGCTTAGCTGATTCTTCAAGATTGATCTTATGTGTGCAAAAAGCTGGGCTTATTCCTTTGATATCATCAAGACAATATCCGATCGCTTTCTTGTATTTTCTCAAAACAGCAAGCAATCGTGTTGTCTCTTCTTCATTCAAAGCACTATTGACGATGACGGGATAAGTTTTATCTTTGCCTAGGTATTCGTACCTCAGACCATCAGGAAGTGGCTTCTGTTCTACTTCTGGTGCTGCACCAGGATCCAGATTACCCAAAGGCTCAAATTGAGGATTTTCACCTTCGTGCCGGTCGGCACAATCACCGTGCCGATCGGCACGGTCTTGGATTTCGGCCTCTTCCTTATCTGACTCTTCAAACAGTTTGTTTAACGGGTCTGAGTATCCTGTACTGATTTCTTCATCTTTTCTTGTAAAGAATTCCTGAAGAGAGGGTGGCTCGTCACTTTCTTGAACGACGGGTGGGTCTTCGAATTCAAAAAGGACTTCCTCTCCGCCCAGAGTCAATTTGAGATGACCTTTTCCAGCATCAATAACAGCTTGTACAAGCTTTAAGAAAGGTCTTCCCAGAATAATATCTTCAACTCCAACTTCACCTTTATCGAGAACAAAAATATCCACCGGAATAGTATTCTTTTTTACCTCAATGTTCAGATCCTTGATTACTCCCAGCGGTTTAGTTCTCCTCCCATCCGCCATGATTAGCTCAAGCTCGGTTCCTAGCAATCTTCCTTTTATGTCATAGGGCATATCCATGAATGCTTCATACGTCATCAGGCTGACGCGGGAACCAAAATCACATAATGCTTTAGGGAAGCTTCTATATCCGATCTCGCACGGTATGTAAGGATCAACTTCCGTTCGTTCCGTAAGGCCAACTGCATATACTCCGCACAATCCTTCATACGGCGATGGGACAAAACAAGTATCAAATAGCTTCTTTGCTTGTTGGACCTCCATCTGATCAATTTCCATATCGTCCTTATACAACTTCCCCAATACTTCTCCGATGACGACATTATCCAATATCTTTGAAGTTCTAGTGTCTTTAGGGAAGTTATACTGAACCCCTGTAGTAGAGGCATACCTTGGATCATATGTTCTCCTCATACTTAGCAGATTTGAGCTGAAATCTATAGGAATCCAATCCAATGGTTCGAACTCGGCCAACGGTCTAGCGTTGCTCAAGGTTGGATCTCCTACTGGTCTTGGAAATTTATTCACGAAGCTGTTTTCATGCTCCTCTAATATGGCAGCTTCAGTCTTGGAAATCCCTTTGACAGCATTCAGAGTGCCGGTCGGCACAAGACGTGTGCCGGTCGGCACAGTGGCCAGAGGTGTGCCGATCGGCACAGGGACAGTGCCGGTCGGCACCTCCTCCAATCTGGGTCTTTTCAGATCACCTTGCGCTGGTTCTTCTGTTCTTACTGTTAATTCCGCTTCAGATACTGTACAGCCTTCCGCTTTAGCTTTCAAATCCGAAGAACCTTTTGCCGGTGTCGGCTTTTCAGGGGGAATTGGATCTTCTTGGAATTCTTCCCAATGCTTATGCATAGCTTCAGTCTTCGATATCTTACTCAAGAGATCCAGACCTGCAGTAGCAGTCAAGTCGAGGAAACTCCCTCCAGCTGAACTATCCAAATGCATCCTGGAGGTTCCTTCAAGAGACATGTAGAATGTCTGAGCAGTCAAGTTATCATCCATGCCCAAATCGGGGCCTTGCTTCAATAAAGATTTGAAGCGTGACCATGCTTGCGTGAGGGTCTCTTCTTTCATTTGCTCGAAGTTAACCACTTCTCTTCTCAGTTTCTGCACCTTCGGAAGCGGGAAGAAATGCAAACAGAAATTTCCTACAAGCTTATCCCAGTTTCCCTTAGCTTCACGGGCTGCAGATTTATACCAATCTTTGGCTCTTCCATCTAGAGAAAATGGAAATAGCAGCCATTTGTACCAATTCTGAGGCACTCCCTCATGCTTGAAGGTCTGACAGAGAACTTCTAGATCTTGCAGATGTGTGTACGGGTTCTCGTCCTTCGTCCCAGAGAATTTGCTGTTCTCGACCATTTTGATGATGGTCGGGTTGAGAACGTATGACGAAGCAGTGACTTTCTCATCAGAAGTTTGTGGAATCAGCAATCCCGGAGACGGTAGTGAATGCTCCCTAACCGTATGAGCCGGTTCAGGAGTACCCATCCTGAAAACACAGAAAGAAAACACAAAAACAAACTAGAAAAGAGAGGATTAGAGGTTAGTAGAATAAATAAATAGTAAAAGAACTGGCTTGTTCCCCGGCAACGGCGCCAGAAAACGTGCTTGTTGGTCGTTTGTACGCACCCACTTATATACCGCAAGAGGACGGTGTACAGTTGTAGCACTTTTTCCCTTAGAGTATTCCAAGGTTTAATATCGATCCACAGGGAACAAGCGGGACTTAAACTATTATTTAAACTATTAAATTAATATAGCAAAAGATGTGTGTGAGAAAGGATGATTAACAACTAGAGATGAAAGGGCCTGCGGTTGTATCAAGGTTATGAAAGGATTCTCTCCTATGGCTTGGGGTACTGGCATGCAACTCAGGTTATAGGTCAATTGATAGGTTTAGTATTCTACAAGACATGGTGGTTTCGTTCGCCCCGATCCTGTCACGATGAGGGTTAATAGTTCCCCACTGGTTTCTTGCACTATGTGATAAACACGTATGGATCAGATACGAATTCGAAGCATCACATAGACTGAACGTATCAAAAGAGTATCTTAAGTGTGAGAGTTACATAACCAGATTTCCCTCGCCACGGAGAGAATATGAGATCTACTCACGCATCATACTGCAACACATGAACATGGGTACAGTAGGACGCGGGAATTCGGCGTGGTCCCACAGGTGCCGATCGGCACGGCAGTGTGCCGGTCGGCACAGTCTTCCTTTTTGGTGGTGATGATCGGTGATCGCCGTCTTCGCCGCCACAACCTTCAACCTAGGTCAAAATCTCCGTGTGTGTGTCTGTCTCTCTGCCGCCGCTTTCCTTCGTGACCAAGATCTTCTTTTTATAGTCTCTTTCGGTTGTGGGCTGGATTTCACCGACTCCGACTCTGATATTTCTTCTGGGCTCCATATTCTCCGAGTGGGCTTCAAGTTCGGGCCCGACCTCCATTGTGCCGATCGGCACACAGGACGTGCCGATCGGCACGGTCTCCAATTTCCTCGTTCTTCGGGCCTCCAGCAGCTCTTTACTCGTAGTCTCTTAATTCTCACCTGTTTCCTGTAAATCTTCCGAATACACAGAAACTACGCATATATATGATAATGGGGGTTAATTGTTAGCAATAATGACTTAATAAGGTATTAGAAACACCATATTTGTCATATAAAATGTGCACCTAGAAAGCACCAACAATTACCATTTAACCCTCATGTGACAGAAGTTCAATTAATCATGTTACAACATTCCCAACCCGACACAGAGCAAGGCTAAGCAATTCTACCCATAAATAAGTAAAGGAAAATTAAGGCGACAAGGAATGATATGACAATTCTAGTAAACCCTACATATAGGTTCATATTCGTTTGACTCAGCATGCAATTTTCCAAACAAAACATTTATAAACTAGGCACAAGATGCGTCAAGGACACTTGCCTGTTTGATAGTGTTGCTGCTCAGTGAGTATAATTCTTGATCTTCATGATATTCGTACATCTCCCGAGCGTATTACCCTATTCGCGCAAACATGAAAAACAAACATACAATAAATAAACAACGCAGGGGATAAAACAATAAGAAAATGGTTTAACAAGGGCTATGGTTTGATAGGTTAGGTTGTGACAAGAATTTGGGTGCGAGAATCACTTAATTCGGAGTTACGAGCCAAAAGATATGCTTAAACAGAGGTCATGAAGGCTAAGCTAAGATAAAAACTGAATGCCAAGGGCTTATGCGCACGAGAGAAAAAGGCTGAACGAACTGCTGTCTGAATAACATGTTCTAGAGAGGCTAGTTCACTTGGGTGGTTAGCACAGTTGTGAACCGACGACATAAACAAGGTAAACGCGTTCCCGATGTTTTGCTGCACGCTTCAGGGAAGTATTTATGCAGTAATGTGCATAAAGATATGGTACATCACTAGGACATGAAGATTTGAACACGATTTTACCTTACAGTGAGGTTCACAGGGTCGATCTTGATGAGGTCGCACAGCGACAGTTCAGACGCCGAGTGCGTTCCTCTGGGGGATTCGAGATAGACCTCAGGGATGCTCTTGGTGCGGATGGAGAAAATTCTCTGGAACACAATAACTAATGGTCACTGCATCCACTTGGATAAGGAATGAACTAGAACGAGAACAGAACTGCACTCGCGCTTCCTGGACGCGCGCAGACACGAGACCGTGGCAACGGCAATCTGAAATTCGCCGTCCACAGTGGTCCACTTGAAGAACTGTTTCTTGGAGATGTTGTATATGATGAGAGGGATAGGCTGGTGTAGAATCACGGCATTTGGTTGGATCAAACAGCGGGACCGGGGTGGTGAACTGATGATCGCTGGGAACATAGCAGAACAGTTCAGCAGCGAAAGATCATTGGATCGCGTTCTTGGAAGCATCGCTGTGAATCTCAGCTAATCCTCCTGCGACAACGAAGAGGAATCGATGGGAAATGACATGGTATGGAAAGTGCATGAATACAGCCTCTGTATTGAGAATAACAAGCCGAGAATTACCATCGCGCGCGCTGGGTGGATCCAGAACTCGGGCAGGGAGCACGGCGGTGTGGACTGTGGTCGCATCATGGCTCCAATGACATAGAACTTTGGATATATTGTAGAGGAATCCGAGGCGCACCATCTGGTAAAAGTTGGGGACATTTCGCTGGACGAATCGCCGGGAACGTTGATGCCAACCGGGCGCCGCGGCTGGACATGAACAGACAGGGATCAGAGGGATGGCGAATAAGATTCCTGATGCATCGAAGTTCCACTGGCCCTGATCTTCGGATATGACATAGAAGACAAATAGGAGCCTCACCTGGTGAAATTTGGTGGCAATTCGTTAGTTGAATCGCCGGGAACGACGATGCCAACCGGGGACGACATTGCTGGACACGAACAGACAGGCAGAGAGGATGGCGAATCATATTCCTAATGCATCCGAGCTCCTCTGGTCGTGATTTTTCGATATGATGTAGAGGACAAAGGGAACAACTACCTGGTGAAATTTGACGGCATTTCATTGGTTGTATCATCGGGAACGGAGATGCCAATCCAGGGCGCCATGTCTGGTCGCGACTGGCAGCAGAGAAGATGGAGAGGTAATTCGACTCCACAGGTCGGGATGAAGTGAAGGGAGGCGGTGGAGATTCGTCAGCCACGCCCAGGGGTTATTGGCTTGCTTTTACAGGCCATGGGAGGGAGACGAAAGAGCATGGAAGGGAGGAGGGCGTGCAGTCATGGTGGAAGGTGAATAGTGGTCATTAACTTGTCGGTTTCAGCTTGTCTTAATGGAATTTGATGGTGGGCAGGGAAGTGGTGCATGGTGTCGAGCTGCTGCTTGCATGCAAGCTGTTGTGATGCTTGACTAGTGCACTATTGCTGTGTGACCATGAGAAAGAAAGGAGGGGTCATGGAAAGAGAAATGGAAAGTGGAGACAAGGCAGGAAATGTTTAGTGGAGTTGCCTTGGTTGCAGATCGTGGTAAAGGAAAGGCTTGGGAAAAATGAAAGGAGGAAACAAAGAAACAAGGAGAAAGGTGGGTCGGATATTTCACATGACTCATTCCGGCTTGAGGTCCATTTAGTAAGGGGTATTGTTTTATTTATTTTTCTGGTTTCTAAAATAATAAAAAGTCTCAAACCATTTTAAAGAAAACACAACAAATTCAAGACAAACATTTTCAAAGTTTAGGGACAAACTAAAATTTGCTTATTTAAACATTTTCATAATCAAACCATTTTAAATAAAGCTTTAAACAAAAATAAACGAAATCATTCAGGCAAACATTTGATAAGACGAACTAAATGACTTTATTTCAAGGGCGTTCATAAATAAAAAGAAATCTTGTTAACCTAAAATAATTACATTCGTTTCATAAAAACACATTTTATGAGCAAGATCTTAAACAAAATAAATAAATTGTTTTAAATTTAAATTAGCTTGAGAAAATTGGTCTTTAAAGTTGAAAACAGTTCACATCCCAAAATAGGAAATTTTGGGGTGTGACACTCCATCACTTTATATAAGGGATTGAGGCATTCAAATTTCAAAATAGTGAAAGAAGGATGTTACCATTTTGCCTATCATTTTTGCCTAACCCACCAACCATGCACCACCAAATTGAATGCTCAAATTTTGTCTTATCTCTACAATGCCTTATATTTTGAGACAAATTTGAAATGCTAGAATCCCTTATATAAAGAGATAGAGGGAGTACCTTTTATGAACTCAATAAATTAAAACAATTGAGTCCATAGTTTTTAGACAAAGGGAAGACGTGTGCTCAACGTCTTTTTTTAGATAAAGGGAAATCTATTCATCAATGAAATGAAATGTGCTCAACATATTTTAATAACAACAATATAATATATATCTTTTACCCTCTCCCATACATCTATCCAAACAGCACCACCTCATCCAAGACTATCTCATGCAATTCAACTCCATCCAAGAATAAATAAAATGTACGTAAGTGTGCTAGTACAACAGGAGCGGAATTATTAGGTTTCTTAGGAAATAGAAATGTTAATTTATAATAACTCGCAAAAGGATCACTTAAATAAGTAATAAATAAAAATGCAAAGAGCACGAATTTCCATTTTTGTTACGATCAATAATGATGACATATGTTGTCCTCATAAATCCACTTGAGCCTCGCAACATCAGTTAGTTCATATGTACGATCCCAAACAATAAAATCAGCAATCATGCATGAATAAATCATAGTACTAGTTCGACAGGCACGGTGGTGAGACAGAAGGAACTGTTGCCATGTTCAGTCAGTCCGTCCCTTGTTCAGTAACAACACCAATCGTTGACAAGGAGCAGTGCAGAAAAGTTTGAAGCAAAGTAGCGAACCATCCATCCATCGACCATTCAAACCAAAGTGAGCAGGTATTCGTGTATTAAAAAAAAACAGAGAGAGAGTAGTTGTTGATAGCCTTGTGGTGTTAAGTGGACTTCTCATGCCATGATGCCAATGCGCATATGGATGCAAAGGGTTAAAGCAGTAAAACAGTGGTTAAAGTAAAGTAAACAACTTTTCAGAAGACAGTAAAATAAACAAGCATACAGGTTGAATGGGCGTGCGAGCTGGTAAAAGGCACAGAGAAAATAACAGAGCGATCTCATGGATCTATTATATATATAATTGACGAGAAAAAGAAGCCTCCACGTTGGCTCTCAAGGCGTATAAATTACCACGTTAATTTTAAAATGCTAGAAATTTTCACGTTAATCGGAGCAAATAAGAAGAGAAAATTATCCACCAATGCCATTATGAAAAAATTAGCCACAAAACCCTCTACAAATATTTATAAAATAGCTAAATTTGAAATAATAAAAATAGCCAAAAATACCCCTTACACCTATTTCTAAATTACCCACCATGCCATTATGAGTCAAAAAATATCTAAATTCAGAATAATAAAAAATGACAAAAAAATATCCTTCACACCTATTTCTAAATTACCCGTCATTCCATTATAAGTCACAAAAATAACTAAATTTGGGTTATAAAAGATAGCTAAAAATATACTTAATTCTTATTTCTAATTTTCTCACCATACCATTATGAGTCTAAAATAGCTAAATTATGACGTGATGAGTAGGCAAGCTGAAAAACAAGCTATGACGATGACAACAGAGTAAGGATGAATGAGAGAACCGCAAAAACAAGTTAGAAACAAGGACGGAAAGAGCCTTGAACGAGAGGGCGACGAGCAGTCAATCTGAACAACAAGATGACCAACATACCAGTATGAAGGCGAGGGGGGAAGGTGACACGTGAAGGTAGTATCCCTTACCGGAGTGAGCGACAAGTAGGCGGGACGGATAATGAGTTGGCAGAAGTGTACTAGAGGAACAAGTGAGCCAGACAACAAGCTAAGGTGACAAATAGCTGAGCATCATTACGAGCACTCGAGGTATACAACCATAGGAGAGAACATATAAAAGTTACTACAAAATATCATAAAATACCTACATACAAGTTAATAAATTTTATACTATTATCATTGTGAAAACGATCAACTCTTGCCGCGCAAATGCGCGGGCAGTCATACTAGTTATTTGTAATCCAGGACTTTCGCCTGAACTGTATAGTTTCCACAAATCGCGCATAAGTCAGGAAAATCCACAGGGCTCTGAAATCTTCAGCAGTTTCACCAACAAAATGCGCAGAGTCCTGCTGTTTCTCTGCACTCTTGCCGACCTGATGAGTACGGTGGTTGTGTTAGGTTAGCTCGCCCTCTTCCACTGATTGATAATAAGAACATTAGTTGTCTTGGTAAGGGTGAAAAGCTGGAAGGAAGCTTTCAAGT
The DNA here is from genome assembly GCA_012490785.1 of Eragrostis nindensis. NCBI lineage: Eukaryota > Viridiplantae > Streptophyta > Magnoliopsida > Poales > Poaceae > Eragrostis > Eragrostis nindensis. The sequence continues at coordinate 1,457,184 of JAAXCT010000076.1, read as the reverse complement.
AAACGTTGATCGCTGCGAATCGCGTAAAGATTCAATTGTCGGTTGAAAAGAACTTGGCCTGGGCCAAAACTAATCGAGCAGGATCATAGTATAATCAGATCTAAGGGTCTGACCACGACTTTAAAGCCACCACTCTGCACATGTACTTTGGTTAAAGAACATGAAGAGGTTCAGAGGGGATTTTAACGTTGGTTACGACAAACATTTCCTGTTCCTGGAACCGTGGTGAATTGTGTTTGCAACTTTGCATCACCGGCAGCTAATAATCAGAGTCTCAGGTGTCGCTGTTTATCAGATTTCGTTGCGATTAAAGAAGAGCTATCTAGATGTTAGGTCAGGTGCAAACAGAGCGGCAGGAGCAAAAAGAGGAATGATTGATTGACCCTGATCATGACATGGCTCCGGATACTCTTCCGGGACAAGAAATTCGTAAAGATTTCATTAACTTTTTTGTTCTTTTTCACCAATCAATTAGTACAATCAATCACTCTGTTATTTCACCAACCAGCAGATTTGGTGAACTGGTTTACACGCCGTCCAGGAAAAAGCAGACAGCCATCTTTGTTTGTTGTTGGTTCGTCGTCGTCATCGTCTTGAGAAACCCAGGTGCTGAATTAATCGAAAAAAGAAAGAAGAAGAAAAACAAAACAATCTCTCCTGATTAACCGCAATTAATTGATTAACTAACCCAACCGCCACCTGCGAGATCCTATTGGGAACTTGATCTAATAATCGACCCATGGATCAACCACTATCCTTGCCAACAATCAATCCATGAATGAACCGATCTTGTTTAGAAGAGCTCTCTGGTGACAAGCGGCGCGGCGGCGGCGTTCCACGTGCTCTGGCTTCCTGTCCGGTCAACGGCGGCCGGGAAAAACTGGCAGTGGCTGGGCAGCACGCCGGCGGCGGCGGGGGCGTTAGGTTTGGGGTGGCATTGCTGCTGCTGGTTAGCGGTGGCGACGCGGCGGCAGGAGGGGCACATGGTGAGCGTGGCGGCGGAGGAGGGCTGCGCCGCCGCCGGCGAGGGCGCCACGGCCTTGAGCGCCCTGAGGTCGGCGAGCTCCTTCTCGAGGCGCTTGTTCTCGTCGGCGAGGCGCTCGCACCAGCGCTTGAGGTACTCGCAGTCCACCTCCGTCTGCTTGAGCTTGGTGCGGGCGCGGCGGTTCTGGAACCACACCTCCACCTGCCGTGGCCGCAGGCCCAGCCGGTTGGCCAGCGCCACCTTCTGCTTCTGCAAGCCGGAAAAGATGGAATCTTGATCAGTCATCAACGCCGGAAAAAATCATCACCGAGCGGACGAATCCGTGCATCGGCGGAGCCGGAGAGGAAGAAGAAGAATCCGGCGCGTACGGGGTTGAGTGTGCTGTGCGTCTTGAAGCACTCCTCGAGCACGGCGGCCTGGTCCTTGGACAGGCGCAGCTTCTTGCGCCCGCCGGCGCCGTCCGCGCCGTCCTCCTCGTCGCTGCCGGCGCCGCGCACGCCGCCGGAGCCCGTGCGCTCGAGCTCCCTCTCCCGCTTGTTGCTCCCGCTGTCGCCGCTCGAGAGCGCGGCGGCGCTGTCGGGCGACGTGGACGCCCGCATCGTCCCGGCCTGGTCCGGGTCCATCGCCGCCGCTGCCGCGTGCTGCGCCTCCCGCCTCGCGTCCCCAACGACGGAGCTGAGCGCGGCGGCCCAGGGAGAGAGGTGGCCGGAGGTGGTGGAGGAGGAGAGGCTGCCCTGCGAGGTGAGCCCGAGGCTGAGGCCCAGATCCAGGCTCTGCTGCTGAGGCATCATCATCTCTCAGATTGGTGACGAGATGGAAGCGAGGTGGGTCGTGTCGTCTCCTCACCGGAGAACGGCCGGAGAAGGTCAGGCGAGAAAACACACGGTGGTGTGGTGGTCTGGTCTGGGCATGCGGTGGTGGTTATAAATAGCTGTGGACGGGTGGCACAGCAGGGATCGGGGGCAAATGATGAGCTGTGCTCTGCGGGCGGAGGGGGTGGATCTCCATCTCTCTCCTTCACTCTCTCTCTCTCTCCTCCGCACCGCAATTATTAATGGATTCCTCCTCTCGCTCATCATCGCGGACATGCAAGCCCGGGCGATCTGCTTCCAGCCTTTTGACCCTCTCCACCAGCTCGGAGCCGTTCCTTCCTGGCTGGCTCGGCTCGAACTCGATCGACCGCTCGTGCGTGTGCCTTGGAACTCGGCGCCGCCTGATTAGCTGCTGCCGGCGCCGAGCGTCCGTGCGTGCGTGCGTTGCGCTGTCTCTTTGCTTGTTGCTTGGCCCGACGACGAGGTTGATTACTGTAATCTCTTTTTTTTTTGAGGAATGATTACTGTAATCTCTTAGCTGTCCTAGCTCGCATTAGTAAGTGTGCACTGCACGTACTACTCTAAACCGGCTATTCCACAGACTGTTAGCATTGCGGGTCGATCATCAGGGCGGAACTGAGGACGCTGCTTAGTTTTTCATTTGTTGGAGCACTGCAATTTTTTACTTTTTTTTGCGACAATGCATGAGCGCTGCATTGATCAGCAACAAATTAAATGCTGGTCATTTTTTTATTCATGATGGTGATTAAATGAGTAATCATTATTATTAGATGTATTAGTGGTAAGGATTTCTGCTTATTTGATCCACCATGAAAAACAGTACAGCACTCCCTCCGTTCACAATTAGCTGTCCTAGCATGTATTAGCAAGTGTGCACTGCACGTAGTACTCTAAACTGGCCATTCCACAGACTGTTAACATTGCGGGTCAGGCGTAACCGAGGACGCCGGTACAGATTTTTTTTCCGACAATGTTGGAGCACTGCATTGATCAGCAACAAATTAAAATTAAATGCTGCTCATTTTAGGCGCTGTTTGAAACCTCCAAAGATAATTGCTAGCTGCTAACATTAGCACTAGAGGTTCCAAACACCCTAGCTAATAGCCCAGCTAATTGTTAGCTACCACCCCAACTAACAACTATCCCATTAGCTCCCTCAACTCAGCTAATACTAGCTAATAGGTGACTAATAGTTAGAGGTTTCAAACACCTGCATATAATAGTTAGCTAGCTAATAGCTAATAGCTGAAATTAGATTCATGGATCATGATGGTAATTAAATGAGTAATCATTATTATAACAAGTATTAGTGGCATGGATTTCTGCATATTCGATCCACACCGTAATTAACGCCATTAAAATTAGTACTACTACAGAACTCCTATACAGCGAGGTTAGTACTACAACGTAAGAGATGAGCGAGAGGCCAGCATGACAGGTTCAGAGCCGCATGCTTGGCAGATCCTTTCGCTTTGGAATCCTCTACGAGAATATTGGATCTTACTATTGACCAGTTCATCTGGCAGCGCGCAGAAAGCGAACACGTCTTCCTCTCCACATATAGGTAGGCGCTGATCCCGATGAGAGCGTCCTGCAAGCAACAAAGCAGCGCCCGGCGTGTAGCGCCTGTACGTACGTACGTGCTCACCCTTCGACAAATTAAGCCGCTGTGCATGGATGGACGCGAGCCAAATTGCCATGGAAAGGAGGAAGAGGTCAGCGCGCGCGCGCGGCAACTCATCATGGTTACTTCGCTCGGAATTCTGGGTGCCGGTGTCCCCTTGCCAAACAACATTACTAGCTTCCAAATCGACGTTGCGTTCAGGAGTAGAAGCTGCAAAATTGTAAAATGCATTTATTATTTAGTAATGAGCGCAAGCTGCATGCGTACTAGTACCATCCTGGTAGTACGTTGTCCTGCTAATTAGCAGCATGGCTTCCGATTTCCAGGTGATGATCAACATTGTTAATTTCCTTTTTGTCGCACAGTGCATCATTAGCACTAATAATAACACATCTTATTATTGATAAATTTCCATTTCGTTGTGCTATTAGTACATCATTAGTATTAATAACATGTTAATTAGCCATTTAAAACAGGCGAATCAATGATTTGATTTCATGAAAAACACACACACAAATTGGTTGGTTGATCACCTGTGTGGTGAACAGGTAAGATCACCCTGAATAAGTAGTAGAGTATCGCTTATGCAAGCGATCGCTTTCGCAATGTGGATCCAACAAAGCGTATCTTATGCGTAATACGATCGACATATATGGCAAGAAGGCATATGATGGCAAAATAAGGATGACATAGTTTATGAGAATGTCCCTATACTGGTACTGTGAATCTCATCCAAATAAACCGACAACTGTGAATCTTCACTCTGCATTCTCACCATTATTTTTTCGCCAGCTACGTTCGCGACAGTTTAAGCAAGGCCATTAAACAACCCCTACGGTACAGCAGTAAACATTCCGGAACGACCAAGGGCAAGGCCGGTGCCGAGCCGGCTCGGAGCTCGCTCGCTCGACCTGCTCGGCTCGGCTGAGGCCCTACCGAGCCGGCCAGCGGACGAGGACGCGGAGTCGGAACCGAACAAAAGCCAGGCCCATGATTTCCAGCGCTGCGGCCCCCTGGGGCGGGGCCCACACGGCGCCGGGAGGAGGCGAAAAAAATTGCTGGAAAGACAGGGGTGGCCCACCGGCCCGGCCGTGCGCCTCGCTTTGCCGGCACTTTTCCTGACACTCCCACAATGCGCCCGCAATCATTGGGGGCTCCCCCAATCCAACTCCTGCACTCTGCTTAAATTATTCCCTCATCATTTCGCCCTCCCAATATCCCAGAAAATATTTCCCAGGTTCCGTCATCTTTTCATTATTTTTTCTTTCACATAACCTGAGCCAGAAATAATTGAACACAAAATAAGCCCGACTTTTAATTTCTTAGATATCTAAACGAGCATCATAGTACTAATAAAGCGTGCTAATTTTGCAGAGGTAATGCCATGCCATTTCGTAGTGTACATTATATCCATTACTGTTATTTTGATTGAAAAGAACATAGGAGTAGCATTCTTTTTCCAGCCTTTTCCATGTTCTCCCTCCTCCAACTGATCTATCAGTCCGACCTACCTCACCCAGGTTGGAGGAATTATTGGCTGGGCCATGCCTGCCTCCCAGTCTCATCGGTGGTTGTTCACTTGTTCCTCCGTTCTCTGCAGTGTGGGGCTTTGCACTTTTGCCCTGACTCACTCAATCATTGCATGAGCTTTTCACTCCTTTTCTTCTCACTAACATATCCCCCTCTTTATCACGATAATTAGTGTTAGAAAAATCTGGACATATCTTGGGTGGTCTGACCATACATCAGATTCGGCCTCCTTGTAGAGAAAACTAACAAACTTTTGAGTTACAAATTTGATTGTAAGCCGCATGGCATCATTAAGGCTAAGTGGTCCTGTAAGAGAGAGGAGGATTAGAGAATTAAATCATGAACCAGGAGCCTAGCTTATTTGTTGATAATGTAGGATAATCTTCATTCTATTTGAGTCTTCGAGATGTCGTTCGTTCAAGACCCAACTTTAGTTGGATTAATCGTTGGGATGATCAAAGAAATGCATGCGTGCAAGATCTGTCCCCACATCAGGATCAGAATGTGGAGTAAGCCAACAAAAATTCGAGTTACAACTTGACCAAAGGCTAACTATATGCCCAGAGCATCATTAAGGCTAATTAAGTGCTCCTCTAATTTAGACGAGAATGAACTAGAAAAGTTAATCATCAATCAGAACTTTTGTTGATAATGTAGTATAACCACTACTCTGGTTAAGGGCTCTATTTGTTTGATATAGTTTGAGCTCTAATTAGCTTACGGCCAAAGTGGCCGAGATGTTAGAGCTTCTTTAAGGTGTTTCAAACAAGCCCAAAAAAACACACAATTGATAAGAAAGAAGTGTTGTTTTCCATGAAGGCTACTTTAAAAATGTTTGCAACGATTCGCTGATTTCTACGTCGAAGAAAATGATCATTTCCTTTCCGCCGAGGAACTAGTTTACTAATGATGCATGATCGTATGTATCATGTATACATTGATATAGCACTGTATCTTGACATGACAGAGAGGGTAGGACCAAGCTTATGCTGAAAGGTGCATTAAGCATATGGGGTGTTTGAATAATGGTGTAGGATGTCCACTTAGGGTGGCGTTCAAGTCCCCTAGATGTTGTTGTCGGGTCAAGTGGGGCTCTTAATTTATTTCCTCTTGAGTATTTTATTTATCAGCCGAATTATTCATGTGTCATAGCACTCCTCACACAAGCTAGCGAATCCTCGCAAAAAAAAAAAAAAAAAGCTAGCGAAGCAACACTCTAGAGCTGACCCTACGAATCAATTTCATACATGGCATATGCTATAGTTTAAGATCAGAGCACATTTCGTTTTGTGGAAACATAATTTAACTGGGACGTGATTGTTCAGCAATGATGGATAGGTCTCAGAGAAAAAGGGGAGAAAGATATACTACATGTACTCGATCGGTTCCTTTCAAAAAAAGAAATGTGCTTGGACTGTTTTGATGATAAAATGGTTGGTTTGGACCTGGGGATATAGTTAAAACAGATGCACCATGAATATACGATTATCTATGCTTATCTGAAAAGGTACGGTGGGTTAGTATCAGGTAGCAATTATTGGGATGTGATTCAGCTGCTAATGTCCATATCAGTGTTAAAGAGGATAAGGGATTTGTACACATCTGTAAACAACTAACACACGATTTGTAGTCATCATCTTTTCTTTCTACGATGGGTTATCACATTGTTTTCCATCATGCTTTTAAAAGAGAACGACATTTACGTGTCTTCCGGTAAGAATTGCACCTGCTACCTCTCCACTATTCTCCGCCTTTCTTGACGACCTAGAGGATGTTTGTAGCCCAAAAACTAAAGGAAATTTAACCAGTATGAGATCAACGTAAATTCTGAGGGTCCCATTGGGTTTCATGTGAAACACCTCAACTAAAGGAAATTTAGGCAGTATGAGATCGATGTAAATTCCGATGGTCTTACAGGGTTTCATGTGAAACACCTAGTATTCGATACAAGTTAGTATTCAAACACGATGCTCAGGCCTAGCTAGTGTAAACCATCAAAATATTTGCTTACCTCTTAAGATACATATGACTACAGAAGCACTCCTCATGACAACCTTCTTTAAAATACTAGTTGCTTATTTAATCCTGAAAGAAAGAAAAGTTGCAGCACAGTCTTTCAAGGAGTAGAGAACACCATGTGTGGATCTAATCGTAGCAGTACGAGTTTTTTTTCTCCCTTGAGAGTCGCCCACTATGCACACGGGCAAGGTTCAGTCAGAGGAGAGACCAGGCCAGCTGTCCCTCACGTGCGGCCCAATCATGCGGACGGTCGGTCCTCCTCCTCCTCGATCTCCAGTGTCGACCGGGTCGGGCCCAGCTGTACGAGGCCTCCGGGGACGACCCATGTGCCGCCTGCGTGGACGCGACGAGGCCTTCTTCCTCCTCCTCAGTCCTCACCGAGGGCAGTCTCGGAATTAGTACGAAATTATCTAATACTCCACTTGAGCAAGCAAGCAAGCACCAACTGCAGCAGCAGCTTATGATTGCTGGGCCCCGGATCCCGACCAATCATATGAGCTTCATCTGTTGGACATGCACTACTGCGTGCATTGCCTTCGACGGTTGTTGTCGTTAATTGATTTGTTTTTCTTTTTTTCTGAAACTCGTTGATTAAATATGATGTATCATTCGGTAGTTATTAAGCATGTGCAGATCTAATCTGCTTCAGGTTTGTCGAATCGTCATCATCAACCGATTCAAATTCATCAATTATTTCTGTGTGTATTATGTTAACTCTCATATATAATAAGGTAAGAATTTGCTAGAGTTCGTAGCTCGCAAGTTGCTTCTATTTTCATTTTGAGCAAAAATAATAATGGAATGCATGTTGTCGCTTATGTGTAAATTGTACTGTGAAACACATTGCTATTATGAGGTAGCTAGCTAGCTAGTTGCGGTAGGGTAGAGTAGTGCTTATGCCAAAGTGCAGGGGCATCCAGCATGCAACGTGAAGGCCAGCGGTGCGTCCGTTAGCTTTCAGTTGCAACCATGAATGAATCATCATCGATCGATCATGGACCGACCGGTCCATCGATGGATCATGGATGCGGTAACGAGGACTTCCATCCAGCTTCGGACGAGTGCCTGGGGTCGTTGATCGATAGATGCACAGTTGTACAGCCGGATCCATGGATCGGCATGTCGTCCAAATAATTGGAAACGGCCGTCGAATTATTGCGGTACGTGGTGCTGTATATTTCGGATTGCAAAGGTGGTACCAGTACAATTAATGATGGTACTTATCTGTACATATATGCTCTCCATTACATGATGCTCCACTTATTCAGGTCAATAATGAATGTATAGTACGCCTGCCCATATTATCTTGGCATGCTGGTATGAAGAAAGGTGCGGAAACTAACCGTATGAAAGTGGTCTCACTATTTTTGGCATGAACGAAATGTAATGAAACTTTGCATTGCATATAACATACATGTGTTAAAAACATTATTCTACTTCAGTAGCTTGTGTGGTTTCAGGAGTAGCTTCCTACCGATCTATAGTAGTAGTATAATTTTAGACAGTGCCAATGTACCAGGCCGCATACATTTACAATCCAAGCTAGCTAGGCATAGGGTCGTAGGGGGCCGGTACTTGTTGATTGTGCCGACTATCCGACACAGCCGTGCTGTCAAAACCACCGTGCGATCAACTTGGCGCTTAATTAATCCGCGGGGCATGTAATTAGGCAGCTGGATCGACGGATCGGTCGGTAACTAATCAAATGATTTGCTTGGGTGTGTTGCAGCATGCAGCAGCGGTCCGACGGGCGCACATGGCGTCCCTCTGGCCGTAATCATTTGGACCATCCTGAACCAGATCGATGGATGGATCGATCCACGGGTATGTATGTGTGTATGTGTGTGTATGCGTATCCCAATAATTGTGTACGTGGGAAGCTACATGTCTGCCCCGTTTTCTAATCCTTTGATTAGTGCCGCTACTGCTTGGACCGAATAATAATTTGCTCAGGTACTTTGTTTTTCTGTTTACGGGAGCTCATGTAGTACTTTGTAAGCACTATGATTACGGTTTTTTTATTGGCGGTGATGCTGTAATTAATAATGGTACAATACTTTGAACAGGGAATGTATACATTCTTCAGATGCATGGTTACATTTTGCTCTTGAGGCTACACTGCACTCTTTCGTGTTTGTCTCGATTCTGAATTAAAGACATGGCAGAAACCAGCAGGATACGTTGTTCCTTTGCAAATACTACACTCGTACTAGCTCTAGCTACATTGTCAAATAGAGACAGTATAGTACACATGAAAAAACGGTCGGGAGCACAGCCCAATCAGAACCGTTCGTTGGGTCCTCAAGGGTCGAGATGATCCCGCGCTAGCGTCCAAAGCAGCCAGCACAGAGTCACAGAGCCATGAGCGGTGCACGTCGCCGGCCGTTGCTTAGTACTACCACACCACGCGCGATCTCCTCGACAGGCGCGGCAAATCCGGGTCCCGCTTCACGAGGCTGCAATTTGGCGGCAAGCAAAGGCAAGAGTAGTACTAGTACAAGTACTCCGCCATGGCTATGGATTAAAGTAGGCGCGCGATCGACAACATGCGTGTTATGCTAATGCCAGTGGGGGCTTAGTTTAATTCGATGGCACGACGGACGGCGGCGGCGATCAACGACGGGAGGAAGAAGAAGAAGGAAGCGAGCGACTGCTACGAGGCAGAGGCATGTGGGGGACGTTGGTGTCGCGTGGAACTGGAATCCCAAGGCGGGCGCCAGCGAGGCCCGGCGTACGGGCATGTCGCCCACACGTGCGCGCCCGGTCAGCGCACCCCAGCTTTATCGCTCCTTGGCAGTCAACATTCGGCCCTGGCTGGCAGCATGCATGCCACCACCGATTCATATTTTTATCACAACGCTGATTTGAGAGAGGCTATATATATAATACAGATTGTCGTTCTCGATCTCCTCTCTTTGCAGTACTAGCACACGTACTGCTGCATAAGATTTTTTTTTTTTGACGGAAAGCATAAGATCTTTGATTTCCGGAAGAAAATTCAGGAGTTTTAATCAGTGGATTTCATAGCACGCGTGCTATATTTTGCTACCGATGATCGCAAAAATAATGCAATGGAGGAGCTTGTTCGAGATTTCCTCAGCCCCTAAACGACAAGGAGACATGCATCAGAGAAGAGGCACCAATTTATACACGACCGGCCAGCCGGCTTGCTCGGTTAATTTTAATTGCCCCTCGGCCGGCAACAAAAATAACCTCTGCTTACTTTGCATGTCAGTTTCCGTGCGCCTTCGTTGTCCATCCCCGTTGCATGCTGCCTCGGCCTGCCGGCATCTGATTCGCGCTCGTCCATGCATGTGTTCGCCGGCCGGGTCGTTACTGAAAACGGCGGCACTGATACTTTTTTTTTTGAGCGCAGGCAGTGACACTGCATGCGCGGCCGCACGTGCACCGGCTGCACTTGGGCAGCTTCTGTTACAGCTGCCAAATCTACCGGCGCGTCGTGGGTGGCTTCTTCAGCATCCGGTCTGCATGCATGCCACTCTGGTCTGGTGCCACTGCCTCCCGGCGATCGATTTAGGCCGCCGTCCGGCCAGCTGGCTCACCGGGGGTTCAGTTCAGGCAGCGAACGAGGGGCAGAGGCACGCAAGCCTGCAACCTGACGGCACCAGAATGTGGCGCGGGCTCGAAATATGTCTCACTTGTAGGCACGGCAGCAGGGTGGATTACTATCAGGCAATAATCCTCAGCCTAGCCGTCAAAAAGACGAAAAATCCTCGGCCTGGGTTCAAATTAAGATCATCACCAAATCCAATCGGGCCGTACGTTCTGAATCTGAAACGCTCTCCTGCAGTTCCCGCGAACTTAACCGCCACCATGTAGTTTCCCAAAAAAAAAAAAAAAAAACCGCCACCATGTACAATCCTGGCCGTACTTGGGCCTCGGGCCCCCTCGGACAATATTGAGGCGAACATTCTGGTGCGAATTGAGGATTTGAGGGACTCTCCGGCCGCCGGCGATGGAGCGGACCGTGGTAACAGAGGACCTGCCGCCGCCGCCGCCGCCGCCGCCGTAAGGCCTCTCTCGCCCTCATCATCTTCTACTTGGGACGATATTCTGTTAGGCCTACATCGATCATGTGATAGGTCAACAAGTTGATCGATCAGATTAAGTGACGCTGGCTAGGGATTGGTTGTTCAACTGATGGGGGGAATCACGATTGGTAGCGAAAGAACTTTGTTCGATCATTGCCCTGGGTACAAGGAGTCGCGTTTCTGTGCCAGTTGGTAAAAGGGGCCTTAATAAATTGTTACATCTGATTGCATGACTATCGAACTGATACTAGAGGTTTACAGATTTGAGACCCCTGTTTAGTTACTTGATTAACTGACTGAATCGCACAATGATCGATCTGAAATATGGGATTTTGCAATATCTGTAAATTATTACTTCAAAACAAGATAAGTGATTAATTAAAGGGTCTTGATAAAAAGAGTAGTAACAATTTTGTAGCATCTGTACTCATCGTGTCTTTCTTCTTCAGGTCTGAGAAGCTTGTGGCAGATGTTGCTGAATCTGCATCTGCGCTAACTCTGCAAGAGCCAGGTGTTTCATCGTCGGAGGTGTCGATCGACGCTAAATCACGGGAAGAGTCGTTCACTACCACTCCACCAGCAGCGCCACATAACACAATCGGCAGCTCATCCAGCACTCTTCTATCCAATTGTGAGAAGCTTCTGATAGATGTTGCTGACTCTGCATCTACGCCAGCTCTGACAGAGCCAGACGTTTCATCGTATGAGTTGATCGGTAGTTCTTCAGAGGAGTCGATCATTGCCAGTCCTCCACAGATGCTGCCGTATAACACCATTGACGTCTCATCCAGTTGCGAGAAGATTGTGGCAGGTGCTGGAGATTCCATATGTGCACCAGCTTCGCAATACCCAGATGTTTCATCCTCAGACGAGTTTCCAGACAATTCATCGGAAGAGTCAATCTCTGGTCCTCGGACAGTGCCACATAACACCACTGATGGTTCTCTGCAATCAGCTTCATCTCTTGGGTCCAGCATTTTGGTCCAGAGTTATGTGAATTGCTATCAAGATTTTTACATTAGGATGGACCGGAGGGGACTTTTCTTGACTTATCCAGATGTGGGCGGACCATTTCATAGCAAATATGAAGCTATACATGCTACTAAGTGCTTTTTTGATGAACTGTGGCGGGAAAGGTAATTTTCTTCTAGCTTGTTTATTTCCATTGCAATCAACTGTCATTGATTGTGCCTTGTTCTGTGTTCATGTAATCTACAGTACTCTTCATATCAGGAAATCAGTTTTACAACCTTACTTTTTCTGTGCATGAATCACAAGCACAACAATGTACTTAGTTTGAGGGTATAAAAAGCATAATAGTAGGTGAAAACAAGGAACCAGGTTAACAGCATTAATTAGCAAAAAAAGAAAACATTCTTCTTGTCAGCGAGCGGACTAATCATAATCATTAGGAATGGCAGTGAGTTCACAGAATAAATAAACACAGCACTGCTTTTATTAAAAAAAATTTGTCTGGATGCACTCCCGGTTTATTTACTGTCCTTTCTACTATACAGTATAACGGTAATAACCTGAGCAGTTACCCGATTCATTGATTTATACTCTGAAGCAAGTGCAAACTAGTGGAAGTGTTCAAATGCAAAAAGGTATTTGAATGCCTAAAAACACATTAATAGCTTATTATAGCTAGGCATGGAAATTGTCCATGGTTAGTTATCTATTTTTTAGAATTTCGAAAGATGCTTCTCTTTTTGTTACTCCATGAGCGCTGTTATATGCTGGAAGCTATTTCTTCCACGGTAAACTTTGTGCAGACTCCACTTCTGATCCTAACATTTGACATATACGGATGATTTAATATCACTTCTGTCTTCTCTAATCTCTACTGTACTGATGTGGGTTGCCCTGAACTGAATTAGGTGCAAGGATGATGATGAATTTTCTCATGTTGAGGGGGTGGTACATGATCGTAAATACTATCTTCGTGGTCCACCAGAAAGAACCAGTTCACAAAGTACCTATGATGGGAAGAGATATTTGATTAAAGCTATACTAGATCAGTTTAATGATGACAACAATCTTGTTGGGGTACTCTCTCTCTCTGTCTCTCTCTCTCTCTCTCTCTCTCTCTCTCTCTCTCTCTCTCTCTCTCTAATGCAATGCTTCACTGATCTTGTTCTAGAATCGTGCACATGAACTTGATGATCTTTTGAGGAAGCAAATAATTTATGAGAAGAATACGTGGTATTATCATTTCAATTTCACAACAAAGCAGAAGGAAGATGACGATAACTCTAGCAATGCCAAGAAAGTATTCTTCGCTGAAGTGGTAGATGTGCCAGAAAGAAAGTCCTGGGAGGTTACCTGTTGCTGTATGATTGATCCTCACCCTGATGGTATTCCATACTTTTATCTTAAACTAACTTTGATATGCTCATCACAGTGGTTGACTGTACAGTTAAGGTTTACCTAAAAAAACTATTAGTGTGGATGAATCTAGTGCATAGGCTCTACATATTGCCTGGTCACACGCTTTTGCAACTCAGTTTCCATAGGTTCCTTGAACATGTGGTTTCACAGTAGGGTTAGTAAATTTGTTGCTGATGTAGGATATGAGGGCCAATTATTTATTAAACTGACGATTGCTTGTCTTTATGTTATTTTCGAGTATTTTGTATCATTCATTACCCTTGCAGTTTATGATTGTGTACTATCTGAAAATGTCTCATCTGTGCTAACATCTGTTCCTCATGGTTGCCAGTTTGGTGTTAACAGCTAACTCTTCTGTTACACTGAGTGCATTTGTTTTTGTTCTGTTGAATGTGGAATATGACATACACAGTTTATATTATACTGGCACAGCAATGTATTTACTTTTATCATGCAGAGGGATGTGTAAAGATTGCCACATTATTTTACTTGTCTGTTATTAACACTTGTCCGTGCATTATCTTTATTTTGGTAGTGACATCATTGTTATTTTGATTGTTACTTAATAAATGCATCCTCTCTACGAAGGTGTGCCTTCTCTCCATGATGATGATGTTGTCTGTTATGGTTGTACAAACAATGGCAGTCCTTCCATGATGCACCCAAGTGATACTGGTGCATATACCGCTGGTCGATGGAATGGATATTTGCCATTTAGCTATGACAGCGGCTCCGATGACGTATGGCGATTCACTTTCTTATTATCTCTCTTTTTTTTCTTGACATGAGCAGCTTCTGTTGCTTTTTCGCTAACTTTGCTTCCCTACAACAGGATGAGAACGTGATTGATATGCGCGATGTAGATGATGATGATGATGATGACGAGGATGAGGAGGAGGAGGAGGAGTTGAAGGAGGCGCTGAGGGAGATGTTAAAGGCATGGCCAAAACCTATCTATGTGCAGCCCGCGGGTGGACCGTGACTTGTATGAGTTATTATTAGAGGGCTAAGAAAAGCTATATTCGAGATGCTGCATCGTTGCAGCTGGTTCCATTTTCTGAATAACAGTTTTTCTTTTCTCGAGGAACTCTGAATAACAGTTGTACATGAACTAACTAAATACTTCCATAAACCATCAAAATTAAGGTGTATGAACTCCTGCAATCCAGTGTTGGAGCCCAGCTTTACTTAGTTATAAACCAAATTATATATGCTCATCTGTTGTACTCCCTTCATACTTTTTGTTTCATATGGTTAGGACAAGATGTTTAGTTCAAATATAAGCTAAAGATCTTGTCTGAACGACTAGAATAAAAGAACGGAGGTAGTAAGTTCTCTCGGTTCTATAAGACCAAAAATCTGAAACCACGTGTGGTATTTGCCGGTGAAATCTTAAAATCAAGTAACTTTACGTGTGAAAATTTTCTCACCACTGCTGTGCTGAGTTAAAAGAAAAACAGTTTTCAAAATTGGCATGGATTGGATTAGTAGATAATCAACTCTGATACAGAGGGTTAGCTAGCTAGATCTGCTGTTATTTCCACAGCTTTTCACATTGATACATTGTCAGTCTGCAGCGAACTCATCGACAGATCCTAACTTATAGTTTTTTTATTAGACTTTATAATTTGTTAAACACTAGTACACTGTATAGTTTCCCCAAGGCCCAAAAGATACAGAAAAGGGAGAAATGAACTGTTTTGCTACATTTGCTTTGCACTTGTGCCTTTGGCGTTTCGACGATAGCACCAAACCACTGACTGAACAGAGCAAATTCAGTTGAGCACAGGAGTCGCCTTTTATCTGGTCGCCTTGACTGCCTTTGCAAGTCAGGATGGTGAGCTCCCGTACGCTCTCTGAATCCGCAGAATAACTGCCGGTGGTCGGGCTTCGCCGCCGAGCCGGAGAAGCCATGCCGGCGTTGGCGTTGGCCGCAGCGTGCCCGTGCGGGTGAACGGCGAGAGTCGCGTTGGGGGGATGACGACGACGAGGCGACGCGCCTGCGGGAGAGGCACATGCTTCATGCAATGCGAATCCTGCATCTGCGCCGCGAGGGGAGTAAAAGAGGCCTACGACGCCCACCTGCCGCTCGCTGTGTCGCTGTAAAGCTTCGTCAAGCAGGTCAGTCGCCCAATGCAAGGATCCACCGGGAGCAACGGCACCGGCTTGAGTCCGGTGGTCCAGGTGACCGCCCGGCGCGCGGTCCGCCGCCGCCACCCGTTCACCGGCCGCCTGGTCAGGCGCACCGACAACGTCGTCGACACACCGTGTCGCTGCAATGCACGGCCGATGGCGCGGAGTTGGTCCACGCGGCGTCTCGGCCGCTGACATCACAGCTCGGGCTCCACTGTGCGTTCCTCGAGAGTTGGCATCCGCTGTTAGTCACGGCGCAGTCACCGCGTCCATGGTCCACGACGAGTCAGGCCAGCGCGTCCGGAGCAAGGCACACCTCCAGAGCTATAGCGCTGTCCAGCTGCTGCCTGGGATTGCTCCGGACGGCCAGCGGCTTCCCCCACCCGAGGTCATTGCTACTAGCTGTCGTGCACGTCCAACTGCGGCAGTGCGGCGAGCTCCCGGTGATGGCGAACGCCGTCGCTCAGTGCGCCACCGTTCGAGAAAGTCCCCCAACAATGGTCGAATCGTCGAAGACGGAGGCTTTGGCGTCGGCATATCAATTGCACACTCGAAATTAGCTTCCAAAGTTTTTGGGCCCGCACAGGACAGGTGTCACACACCCATTGGCCCTGCGCCTAATATGTGGAGCCGGACTCGGGCGCACGGACAATAGTGAGGCGAACTTTGACCGCGATAGATAGAAGAATCAGAGAATTGAGGGACTCGCCGTCCGCGGGCGATGGAGCGTACCGTGGTAACGGAGGACCTGCAGCAGCCGCCGCCGTACCCCTCTCTCGCTCTCGCTGACTCGCTCCCATGATCCCATCGTCTTCCACTTGCATTGGGACGATCGAATTGGTCGATCTAGTGCTAGGTCGACCTATTAGCCGATCTAATGTTAGGCTTGCGTAATGGTGATGACCTGGATTAACTGGCATCAGGAATTGGTAGTTCGTGGGGGGAACTACGACTGGTAGTGAAAAAAACTCATGTGATCATTGCCCAGCAGGAAGAGAAAGATCTTAAGTCTTAAACCGTCGCATAGGTTTACAGATTTGTGAGTCTGTGACCCATGTTTATTACTTGATTGAATCACGCAATGACAGTAAGGATTTTTGCAATATCTGTACTCATCACGATTTCTTTCCCATCTTCAGGATTGAGCTCACGTCTCTGGCTGGCCCTGCCGACTATGCGTCTCCACAAACTCTGCACGGTCCAGACGTTTCGTCTTCAAAGGAGTTGCTTGGCACTACATCATCGGAAGAATCGATCATTGTCCGTCCACGAACAACGCCACATAACACCATTGATGCCATTCCATCGATCTAGCACTTTCCCACCCCGTCGTGAGGACCTTGTGGCAGCAGGTGTTGCGCAATGTGTGTCTGCACTAACTTTGCAAGACTCAGATGATGTCTCATCCTCGGACGACTTCTCCGTCGACAGTTCATCAGAAGAATCAGTCTCTGGTAGTCCACGGATAGTGCCACGTCAGACCACCGAAGAAGGCTCACCGCAACCATCATCTTCGTCTCTTGGGTCTAAAATTTTGATCCAGCATTATGTGAATTGCTATCAAGTGTTTTACATCAGGATGGACCGGAGAGGATCTTTCTTGACGTACCCTGATGTGGGTGGACCGTTTCCAAGCGAACGTGAAGCGGTACATGCATGGTACCAAGCGCTTTGTTGATGAACTGTGGCGTGAAGCCAGGTAAAGTATTTGTTGACTTCGTTCTAGCTAGCTTGTATATTTCCATTCAAGCAACTCATGTGATTGATCGTGCGAATTGGGAATCTGCAAATGGAAAGTATTTGGATTCCCAGAATGCAAGGGATAGCTTATAGGCGTGGAAATTGTACACGGTCAGGTTCTCTATTTTGTTAGAATTTCACAGGATAGATTTTTTTTTTTTTTACTCCATGGCCGATACCATAGGAGCCTGGGAGCTATTGGATCCCCGCTCAGCAACCTTGTCGCAAATTCCTCTTCTGATCCCATGTCGCAAATTACTTAGTATCATCTGTATTCTCCGCTTTGATTACTCCACCGAAGTATTAATCACGTGGAATGCTCTGAACTGATTAGGTGCAAGGAGCGTGATGAATTTTCCCATGTTGATCGGGTGATGCATGATTGTAAATACTATCTTGATGGTCCACCAAAGAAAGCTCCCGGTTGACCAAGCACTAAGGCTACCTATGATGGAGAGCGATATTTGATTCAAGCTTTACTGGACCAGCATAATGAAGACCACAATCTTTCCGGGGTACTTCATCACTCTCTCCCTCAGACCCTCCCTCCCACAATCACACACTCTCTCTAATGCAACGCTTTGCTGATCTCGTCTTTAGAATCATGCACATGAACTTGAAGATCTTTTGGAGAAGCAAATGATTTATGAGAATAATTGGTGGTATTGTCATTTCAATTTTACGACAAAGCAAAAAGGAGCTTCTGACCCTAGCACTGGCAGCAAGCTATTCTTTGCTGAAGTATCACATGAGCAGGGAGAATCGGCCTGGGAGGTCAACTGTTGCTGCTCGATCGGTCGTGAACCTAACGGTATTCCATACTTGTATCTCAAATTAATTTCTGCATGCTCATCGTAGTGGTCGACTGTACAGTTACAGTTTTAACTCAAAAACTATTATAGGCTGGAGGACTATTCGTTGAGTTTGTCCATAAGAAATTTTTATGTCGTGTGCGACCTTTTGCATGCTTCTTGACTGCATATATTTACTCGTCTGTAATTAGCATGCGTCCACGCATGGTTGTTGATTTGGTGGTTAATTGACATATCATTCTTTCTCTGTGAAGGTGCTCCCT
The DNA here is from genome assembly GCA_012490785.1 of Eragrostis nindensis. Lineage (NCBI taxonomy): Eukaryota > Viridiplantae > Streptophyta > Magnoliopsida > Poales > Poaceae > Eragrostis > Eragrostis nindensis. Next base: position 1,438,802 of record JAAXCT010000076.1, on the reverse strand, counting down.
GTTATGGTTGTAAAAACAACGGGAGTCCTTCTATGAAGCACCCCAGTGATCGTTCTGCATTTGCTGGTGGTCACTTGGATGGATGGTATTTGCCGTATGGTTGCTTGGAGCTAAGCAGTTCAGATGACGTATGACGATTCACTTTGCCTGTTTTATTCTGGGACACACACACAAAAAAAGGATCACTTAGCTTCATGTGCTTCCCCTGCAGGAGAATGATGCAGGGAAGAATATGGAGGATGACAAAGAGGAGGACGATGAAGAGGATGAGGAGGAGGAGGAGACCGTGACTAGGTGGCCTATGTTCAACCCATTGTGGACGCCTATGTTCAACCCACAGGTGGACCGTGACTTGTACTCCCTCCATTCTTTTTTTCTTGACGTCCGGACATCCCAGCGTAGTTCAGTTTTAGTTGATTTCTGTTGTCCGAAACGACTTCAATTAACAAACGGAGGTAGTATGAGTTACTACTAGAAGACTAGAGCTATATTCGAGGTATGGTTAGGCCGTATCTTCTGCGGTGTACACTGTATTTTGATGTTTCTTATTTGATGATTACCGAGTTTTTATTCATTTCTATTTAGGGTCTCCAAGCAAGCAAGACTTAAGGGCTTGGAAACATGGGAATATCTGTTATGCTGTTTTATTGCAGATGACTACATTTGTTACATCACGATCAACAGCAGCAGCCTTCGGTCGACCTTACCAGTAGCGAGTAGTCGCGTCAGGTTTATGTGGCCGAGTGTGCGCAGTCTATGCTTGCTTGGATTATGTTGATGTTGCACTTTGTGCAATGTAAAACTCTGCCTCCTTATTAATACAAACGCCGGAATGTTCCGGGTCTTTAAAAAAAAAAAGGCTACATTTGTTACCTTTTTTTTTTTGCGAACTGACTACATTTGTTACTGTCAGAAAAGGAATGTTTTTTCCTCGCAAAAAAAAGAAAAGGAATGTTTTTCATGGGACGACAAATGAGAAAAAAGGAGTACTAACCAGTGAAGCATGGGAATCGGAATTTTGCTTTGAGCGAAGCATCAGTACTGATAACAGTCTTGATTTTGACAGTACCCGACCGATGAGACAAAAGAATAGCTTGCTGCCTGCGCTAGGGTCATTAGAAGCTCGTTTTTGTTTTGTTGTAAAATTGAAATTGACAATACCACCAATTATTCTATAAATCTTTTGCTTCTCCAAAAGATCTTCGGTTGCAGCTTGTCTAGCCGCTCTAAGACACCCCCCCCCCCCCCCCCCCCCCCACCCCCCCCCCAAAAAAAAAGATTGAAACCACGTGTGTGGCGTTCGCGGGTGAAATCTTAAAATCAAGTAACGTTATGTGACCAAATTATTTTCACACTGCTGCTGCTGTGCTGAGTTTGAAAAAACATTTAAAAAAATACAAAAGGGGCATGCTTTGGATTAGTAGATAATCAACTCTGACACAGAGGGTTAATTAACTAGCTTGATCTACTGTTATTTCCACAGCTTTTCACATGGATACATCATCAGTCTGGAGGAACTCATCGACGGGTCCTAACTTAATTTGTTAAAAACTACTACTCTGGATTCTCCCTTGAAAGATACAGAAAAAGGAGAAATGAACTTTTTTGCTACGTTCACTGTTTGCAGTTGTGCCTTTGGCATTGCAACGGTACCAAACCATTTCATCGCTGAAGACTGAACAGAGCAAATTCAGTTCAGTACAGGAGCTGCTTAAGCGAAGCTTCTTTTTATCTGGCCGCCTTGACTGCTTTTGCAAGTCCGGACGATGAACTCCCGTACGCTGCCGCTCCGGCCTCTCTGAATCCGCAGAAGAACTGCCGGTGGCCGGGCATCGCCGCCGGAGAAGCCACGCCGGCATTGGCCGCGGCGTGCCCGTGCTGGTGCGCGGCGAGTCCGTTCGTCCTCGCGTTGGGGGATGACGACGACGAGGAGGAGCCGACGCGCCTGCAGGAGAGGCACATGCTGAGCGTGGTCAGCGGCGCCGGCGCGGCCGTGACGGCGTTGAGCGCCCTGAGGTCGGCGAGTTCCTTCCCGAGGCGGCGGTTCTCCTCGGCGAGCTGCTCGCACCAGCGCTTGAGGTACTCGCAGTCCACCTCCGTCTGCTTGAGCTTGGTCCGTGCGCGGCGGTTCTGGAACCACACCTCCACCTGCCGCGGCCGCAGGCCCAGGCTGTTCGCCAGCGCCACCTTCTGCTTCTGCACGAGGGGAGGAAGAAGAAGGAATCGATCAGCCATGCCGTTCTTCAATACATATCTCCAATGATTCATTGCACATTATGGATGGAACATGGAAGCGTACCGGAGTGAGGGTGTGGTGCGTCTTGAAGCACTCCTCGAGGACGGCGGCCTGGTCCTTGGATAGCCGCAGCTTCTTGCGCGCGCCGCCGTCGTCGTCCTCGTCACCGCTGCCGGCCGACCGCTCCGCCGCGCGCTTCCCGCTGCCGCTGCCGCTAGACACCGGGCTGCCAGCCGGCGAGCACCTACGCTCCTCCGCCGCAGCCGGGCTCAACTCCCGTTCCGGCAGGGCAACGACATTGCCGGGGTAACAGAAGCTTGGCTGCGGCGCAGGCGCAGGCAGGCCCAGGCCAAGGTTCAGCCCAAGATCCAAGCTTTGAGGCGCCATTTGTTTAATTCCACGCTACACCTAAGCTTTGCGTAGGATGCTATAGCTGGGGAAGAAGTACGCACGAAATGAGAACGAACACTGGCCGCCGGAGTTGGTGAAGAAGGAATGCGCGGATGCTGGGGCATATATAGAGGCATCGTCCACGGATCACAGTCGTTGGAAGGAAAGAGCACGTAGATTAGAGCAGCAGATCATCAAGTGGTCGACAATGATGAGCTGGGCGCGCGTGGGGCGGATCTCCACCGGGGATACTTTGATTAGTCATTAGCGGGGGGGCTTTGACCCTTGAGCGCGCGCCAGGGTCGCATTACCGGCGTAATCAGGCAGGTAATTTGCTAGCTAATCCAGATCCCCAGGTGAGATTACGCTAGCTGGATATACTACTCACTCCATGTGCAGGCCAAGGCCAGTGGCGACCGTGAGGGGATATTTTTCTGCAGGGCGCCGTCCTTTCGTAGCGGGGCAGATCATTCGATCTGCGTGAAATGTGATGCAGCCTGCACGGTTGCGTGATGACTGCACGGAGTTGTTACAACTTACAACACATGCTCATCAGCTTTAGACAGTTTAGCGTTTAAGCCAGGTAGCTTTATTTTGGGGAGCGTCACCGTGTAAGTAGACGAATCTCCTAGTTCTTTGCCACTCATGCATGGGTGTAATCATAAACAGCAGAACCAAATGCAGCCTTATCACCTGATCACTGCATGAACCACGATGTATACAATTGTGGTGCATTATTATTAGAACTTTGATTAGTCCCCAGCTTTCTGTTGGAATCTTGGGAGATTCGATCTTCCGTTAGTTGTTGAACATCACATTGTAGCATGTACTTGATGAAAAAAAAGAATATAACCCGATCCATCATAATCTCGACAAAGAGTAGTGCTCTCACAAAGTTAGCCAGCAGCCCAGCATCATCATCAAACAGTGCGTCGGAAGCAATATAATGCTGAACAAATAATCACACGCTAACCGTACGTTGATTAATTAGTTAGTAGCCTAATTATGCGCCTATTGCATCTAGCAAGTGCCTAGGTCGGCCGCTAGGCGAAGCTTAATCATCGCAAGCAACACTACATAATTCCCCGACAAGGCCATGCTGTGGAAATCATGATGAAAGGCAAGCACAATACACTACTACAACCACGAGGTGCTTGCAAATGATTCGAACTAATTCTTGTTAACCAGCTCAGATAGATCACACTGCAGAAAGGGAAGGTAGTGGTTTACTTTCTGTTGATTAATCAGTGGGTCGACGAAGACTAACTACTGTCTGGATCGAATCATTGTGCGCGAGGGAAGGGAACTCACAGCAGGCTCACATGCAGGGTTCCTGGGGCTGTCTGCCATTCATGCGACTGCAAGACTGTTCAGTGTACTTTCATACTGCATTCCAGTTTATCTCCGACTGATGGTTCGGCTAGGTTCATCATGCATGCCTGCAACTAGCTAGCTAGCTAGCTAGCTACGTGATTACCAAACCTAACCATGAACTCATGTTCTTGATAGTCGTTGCAAGTGTACGTACGTGCAACCGATTTATATAAAGCTAGCTTTTCGCGAGTATGAGTAGTACATGCAAAATACTGGAGTAAATATGAAAAGAATATACTCCAAATAGATGATCCAAGATAATGTATCAGTACCGAATGATTCCTTTATCACAATTTAATAATTCAATCATCTAGGAATCTTATGATGAAAATGGCTTGGATTGGCCTCCATTCTTCACAGTACTTCTCCAGATCTGGCTAGGCTCTAGCTAAGCTGGAGAAGACATGAGTACAGGACGGGTATGGAAGACGGGACAGACAGCCAAGGACATGCTATTTTCGCCTAATCATTGCTGTCCCTGGCTCTACCGAATAAACAATCGATTAACCAATAATTCCGGCAATAATGAACGCTTCAAGGGCAGGAGGAGGAAGAAGGCAGTGAGGTGAGGGCGGGTGGGTGCGTACGTGCAGTTGGAGCCCGGCGCCGGCGTGGCATGCACATGCGCTCGCTGGAGAATCCCGAGGCACGCCAGCGCGGACGGGCGTACGGCCGCGTCGCCCACACGTGCGCCACCTTGGCTGGTCAGCGGGGCCCGCCTCTTGCGAACTTTGGTCGCCGGTCAACATCACCACCGGGCCGGGGAAACTAGCCCGAATCTTGACGCGAACTCTGGTCCTCTATGTTGCGCTGAAACTAAAATGAAGAGCATTTGGAACTGAAAAAATTGTGAGTGGGACAGAGAAATTAAGAGAATCCTATAACTCTAATTTTTTTTAATAGAATCTCTTTTTTTTTAAATGAATTTAAGAGAATCTTGATCAACGGTAACGATGCATAGTAGTACATTATTCATCAGGGGTAATGGGGTATCGTACGTTTGGTAACTCATCTCTTGAGTGATCACAACCATTGGGTCGAAAGAAGTAATTAAGGTCGTACAATGACATGACACAATATGACAGTTAATGTGGCATGACTAATCGTTAGTTCATCATTTTGATCATCTGATCGGATCCAACTAGCTGTACGTTGGTTAGCTTAAGCATGTTTCACGGGAAGAGAGAATATTAGCGGTCGTTAAACATAACTGAAATCCAATGCGAGCGTACAGTTGCAACTTGCACGAACACACGTCATAATTAGTCAATTATCAGGCCGTATATATAATCATTATTTGTTTTGTATCTGATGCGATGTCATGCGTGGCAATCCTACTAGCTACTCGCTTGCAAGCTAGCTAGCAGGGCTGATACGTATACACCGTATCATTTGCGCCCGACAGCGGCATGTGTACCCGAATCATGGTACCCCGGCGTGTGCTAAAACAGCTTGCCGATGTACTTTACGCATAACAAACTCCATCACTGATGGACCATCAGGGGCATGCTTTTACCATCTCTGCAGATCATGCAGCCGCAGGGGAGATCACCTCAGCTAGCTAACTGCTGCGTTGCATTGCGGCCGCACATGGCGATTCGGTATATATGTGGTGACGACGATGATTGTATCGTTGCACCACACGAATGATTATTCCCGGAATGTCCACCATCAACTGTCGTCGCCCGGTTGTAGTATATAGCAGCTTGCCCTTTATTATGTTGGACGAAGAAAATGATTATATGGTAATAATGTGCAACTTACATTTCACTGTTGACGCAGGCACACGTAGTAAGCATTGTAAAGAATTGGTTTGTGCAAGTTTCACCGGACGAATTGTAATGAATTGGGCAGTGATGCATTTCAACCAATTCAATTGCAGTAACAATTCTAAAATCAGCCATAACCAAAGCTTACCCCCAGCTCGAACAAGAAGACGATTTCGTGTAAGCAGCATGATTAATTCCGTTGGACATCTGAGATGGTGGGGTGGTAGTTAATTCCCTCCCAGATCTAGCCAGCCAGCAAGACGCACGATGATTAAAGAGGTAGGATCACACGGTTCCCCAATGATTTCTCCATGTGGTCCTCCTGCGCGTAGTTCAATCGCAGCGGCGATGATGGTGGCTGCCTCTTCCTGCAATGCATCCACCGCCGTGCCGGCCGCACGGGGCAAAGCAAGCTAGGCAAGGCAACGCGACGCCCATGCAGCGTTGCAGCGCCTCCGCGACTGGAGAGCGAGCGAGCTCACGTGGGCGCATGTGGCGCTGAGCCGGGATCCCCCGACATGCCAGGTGGGTTTGGTTGTTGGTCGTACGACGACGCATCTCCTCTCCTCGTGCGCAAGGGTGCGGTCAGAGCTAGTAACCATCTCGTCCATCGATCGCCTGCTATTTTTATTGTTTTCGCCATTTCTCTCGGCCGGGGTCTTTTCTTGATTTCGCATCCGACGATCTCTATTTTCCGAGAAAAGAAAACAATGGTTGGAGATCCTCGTACCGTGACATTTTCCTAGGTTGGGGATTCGTTATCCTCGTATCGAATGTTTCCCGAGGATTTGCAGCAGGTTGATCTCCCGTATCAGGGGTGGGATTGTTGCTCGATCTTCACTACTGGCGGAACAAGAAACCGTCGAGCGGACGGCGCTGGAGTATCGTGTAATTGGGGTGTTCGATACTGCTTTGTCGTGATCGAGGATAGGATACGTTGGCTGATGCTGCTTCGGCTTTGCCAAGAAACTTCCTGCCACGCTCGGCTCGACTTTCCATGCAGTTTTGAGCACGGCAGCCAATCAACAAGCCGTTTTCATGTACGCGGTCACCCGGCCGCCCGGCCTGCTCGGTGCAGCTCACACGTTCGCGTTGATCCGCTTAAGAACTTCTCGTGCGACACCCAGAAGCTCATGAAAGCCGGCGGCTGGTTCGAACTTCACATTTGTATATCTTTTTTTTAGATCATTTGTATATCTTTTTTAACCCGTTAGTTTTCTTCGAAGGCGAAGAAGAAAATGCGCGCTTCGGTTTCAATTCAACGTTAGTGAGGAGAACGGTTCCGGGCTCAATGTGAGCCCGCTGATACGATTGGGCCCATGCCAATCCAGCCAGCAGGTGCAACGTTGGCCCAACACCCGTCCCTTCCGTCCTCGGTGCGGTCGAGCCGATTCGCGTCGGACCCGTGCCGAGCAAACCCCGTCTCGTCGACCCGGCGGAATGGAGGCGGCGGCGTCGGCAGGAGGATGTGGGGGTGGCGCAGCTGCCGCGCGGAGCAGCCCGGCGGCCGTGCAGGCCACCAACGACGACGCCGCGGCAAGCAAGCTGTAACCCTCCTTCCTTTTTCTCCCCAGCACCTGCATCTCTCCCCTGTCTCCCCAACGGATTCTGCCGTGTGTTGTCCGCTGTTCTGTTCCGTTCTCGCCGCTGGTAGAAATAGGGTGCGACTAGCTTGTTGGGACGATTCGTGTCGCACTTTTGTTTTTCCTGCAAGGATGCATGCTGCAAACACAAATTCAGTTTCATTTTTCTGTCTGTAACAAGTTATGAATAGTGTGTGTTCCAACTAGTACCAAATTTTTCCTGCTTGTGTTTGAAGTGAATTCATGTCATGAGTAGCAGATACTACAAGATAGTGAGGACTGAGGGCAAATTGAGTTGGCTCGGCGGCAACCTCTTACTTTTCAGTGACGCACATAAGCGGAATGAAACATTTTGTATGATACATTTTCATAAACACGGGATGAAACAATATGAGTATCTTTTTCAAGTCCATTCAATTTGTATGATACATTTTCTGAATTTCGATGTTGCTCTGGTTTCAAACTATAAATTTATTGGAACATTTGTTGCTTGCATCATATAATTGCCTTGTCTTGTAGGTCCTGTGTTAACAAAGGATATATGAAGGATGATTACGTGCGCTTTTTTGTCAGGCGAGCAACAAGGAGGGCTCCAATAATCAACCGCGGTATGTACCCCATTTGTGAATTTTCCTTTTTTTGGTTCTCTAAACATCAAATTTTCGGCAACTCTGAACCTTTTCCCTTTCTAAATGGCTGCGAAGGGTACTATGCACGTTGGTCCGTTCTTAGGAAGCTTCTGCATCAGTTCCTCAATGCGGGGAACAACAGTAATGATGAGAAGAGGAAACAGATATTATCTCTTGGCGCTGGTTTCGACACAACATTCTTCCAATTGCAAGTTAGTCTTGAACTCCATTGTCCCCTGCAGATCATAAATTCGAGCCTGCTTCGCGTCTTGAAATTCACTTAACTTGTGACTCTATTTTAATCTGAATAGGCTCCAGTATGTCATGTGTTCATATAATGCTTACATTGACAACTCGATGAAGATCATTCAACACATTGACCCCTTTTCCGTTCTTGTGTTGTATTTGCTTTTGTAGGATGAAGGTATTGCTCCATACCTTTATGTAGAGCTTGATTTCCAGGAGGTATTGAATTTCTCATTCTGATATGTCACATATGTGCAGTTAACTATTCAAAGCAATATGTATTGAGATTGAGTATGCGAGTTGTTTAGAATCTTCCCCGCATGCATATTGGTACCTTTGCCCATGCTAGCATTGTCTCTCAAGATGTAATTGGCAGGTAACCAGCAAAAAGGCTGCCATCATTAACCACTATAGTGAAATGAAGGAGAAGTTAGGATCAGAAGCTTCAATTTCAATAGGTAATTCTCTTCTTTGCTCTAATGTTTTTGTGTTCTACACCCGTTTGCGTGTTGGGTCATAGCTCCTTTCTCTTTGTGCGAGGAATTGATCCAAACTTCTAAACGATTCCATTCGCTCAATTAAAGATCTCTTTCATAACTATCTATTTGTTCTCTTATCCTATTTATTGTCTCTTAGCATACTTATTTGTGTTTACCATAGGTTGTTTTCCAAGAAGTGGTAATTAAAACCTTGCAAGTCTTAAATTAAATATGTTGCTTTTTGCCTGCTTGAACATTGAAGTTTTCTGTAGCATATGCTCCATGTTTCTTTCGAATTTATTCAAGTTTAAACTATTGTAATGCCTCCATACTGACATGTATCCATTGACTTATACTAATTACCAAGTGGATATCAGTGGCGGAGCCATGTTAAGTACTTACCATATATAGTAGAAAATTTCCATTTTGTCTGCATTAGGAGGTAACCTTCCACCCTGTTTTGAAGAAAAATATTCTCTTTGGCTCTTAGCTGTAACTTATGGGACTTATGGGATAGCTGGATTATTTGAAAAGTACTCACTCCAATTTTATTTACATGGCGTTTTGGACAAGAAATTTGCACTAATACCGATGGAAACTCCTTGTCCTAAATGTCATATAAGTATAAATGGGGGTAGTAGTTTTGTGTCCTTCCAGAAGTTGTAATGACGCTTCCATACTACAGTATTTCCTGTGCAATAATGTATCCTACTCTTTCAGAAAAGGGCGAAGTGAAAAGTGCACATTACAAGCTATTTTCTGCCGATATTCGTGACATACCAAAACTGGATTCAGTTATTCGCATGGCTGAAATGGATCCTAAGTAAGCTCTTTTCCTATTCTCATTTTTATGATGCATAAAGCAGGATGCTTCTATAAGCTTAACCATAAATTTCTGTCCACTATGTTTGACCCATGTCAACTGATATGAAAGTATACTCTGAATTAGAAATTATGCCGCTCATTATAGGGGTATCATTAAGTAGGATACTTGCATTTTGTACCTTTTATCTCTAATAGTTTAATGTTAACTGATGTTTCAAGTGTTTGATATATCTTTCTATTGTCATCAGCTTGCCGACCTTTATAATTGCAGAGTGTGTGCTTATTTACCTAGACCCAAGTGCCACTGCTACTATTGTTAGTTGGGCCTCAGAAAAGTTCTCCACTGCCATTTTTTTCGTGTATGAGCAGGTTGAATCATTCTCATGATGCACTATTTTGCTTTTCTTATATATGACTACCCTTGGAATTGTGGACTTATATTCTTTTATGCAGATCCATCCTGATGATGCATTTGGGGAGCAAATGATTAGAAATCTTGAGGTGCCATTTTACATTCTAAATGACTTCCTTCAATCTTTATTTCGTTGTGGCATGTGATTGTTTGGCTTTGCATTCAGTTGTAGACTTGGACTAAATTTGCATGATAAATACATGATATTTAGCGCAGGTTTGAAAGGATTGAGTGCAGAAGGTTTGTACAAAACATTGTCACCAACTAGGTCGTAACTGAAAAAAATGAATTCTTCACCTTTCTACATCCAAAAATATTAGATAGGGACTCCTTTATGGAGTAAACGAAACATCTAAACAATTGTGGTTATGTTGGTGCTTTTCACAACTTACGTAAGGGTTGCTGGGCCGTCCCAAAGATATTGATCTGAATTGGGTACCTTCATCAATCTGAGTTGGTTTTTTTTTTTTTGTGTGTGTGTGTGGGTGTGGGTGTGGGGTGGGGGGGGGGGGGGGGGGGGGGGGTTACCCCGGAGCGGATATGCATGAAAACTCACAGAGTTTAGCCATGAGCATGAGGGCCATACAGGGCAGCATCCAAAATGATTAGAACTAAAAGGAGAGTTCATGAAGTTTAAGTGTGTGGTGACATATTAGAATCATTTGTTGAACTCGCTTGTTATTGTGAACCTCAAATAATTGAGTATATGCGAGCAGGTGGTCCCTGTATTTGGTAGTATAGCACTTGTTCTTTTCTCTACTGTCCAGTATTGGTATGGGGAAACTGTTTTATTCATAGCATTAAGTCACTTCATGCCATCTAATGTCCTGGTAATGCAGAGTAGAGGATGCCCCCTTCTTGGTATAAATGCGACACCTACCTTGAGTCACAAGGAAAATCTTTTTCTCAATAACGGGTGGCAGGTATACACTTGAACGTATGAATAAAATATTAACATACTAACATGTTAAAAAATTGTTCATTATATGATTTTTATGATCTATTCTTCAGAGAGCTGTTGCATGGGACATGTTGAGAATCTACAATGACTTCATTGACAGTGAAGAGAGACGCAGGTAATATATCTGGTAATGTCTGAAAAATAGTACTGAAACATAATGTGCCAGCTTTTTGCATATCGAAAGAAGACTTTATTTTTTTCGTTTATGTGACTACAAAAGGCAATTTACCTGAAACAATGGGGTGCTCCCAGCTCACCTGCAGTAAATAATATTCTGCTGCCTCAAAACTCAAATATATGACATTTAGGGCAGCTAATCTAGATCACTTATTTGATTATAGAGTGCGTAATTGCTCTAGAGTTTTAAATTTTAAAATTTCATACTGGCATGGAGGACACAGTTTCAAGTTTATTAATGTTGCCCTGTTCCTTGATGTCATTGCTGATGATAATTCTTGCAATGGTGCAGGATTGAACGATTAGAATTGTTTGACGAATTTGAAGAGTGGTACATGATGCAGGTAAATGTTCTACCTAAGATAATTGTTGCTTAGTGTTTAAGGAATACCTTTAGTAGTTAAAATTCTCATTTGTTGTGTTTGCTGCTTTCAGGAACACTATTGTGTGGCATATGGAATCAATGACGCCGAGGTTAGTCGGGTTGACTCTTATGGAATGAAAGTGTCACTTTTCGATTATGTTTGATACTAAATTTACAATCCCACTTTCAGGGCATATTTGATAATTTTGGGTTCGACAAGGAATAGCATTTGGCGCGCCTCTTCTTTTGTGGGCATCAGTGGCACTTGTTGTATCACTTGTATGATATGATTGAAACCAGAAAGTTTAAAGAGTTGAGTCTTCATCGGACAAACTTGGCCACGAAATGTTGGGTCGCAGCTCTTTATGTTGCAGCTTGCTTGATACGAAGGGAGTAGCCTTGATATTTACTGTACTGTTTCATCTGAGCCATGTGCCTCGCTCACTTTCGTCTATTGAGTAATTGTCAACAAATTAAGGCTCAACGTAAGCTTTCGGGGCAGTAAAGCGAGTTAAGACCACGGTGGTAACAGGGACACGCTTGAGGGCTTGAGCGGCTCCGAGTCCAACAGGAACGTCTCAGCGTCCTAATAAATATGAGACGCAATTTAATGGAGATTTGGTTTTTTACAATGCAATAAGTGTACCATTATTTTTGATGCAACGTTGCTACTATACTACTAGCCTATCAACTTGTTCTGCGACTGGATGATCCTACTGATGAAAAGGTGAGCAGGAAATTGGTGGAAGGAAAAAATCAGAATTCAATCAGTCGAACTTGCAAGAACCCAAATGACAGAAGAAAACCGATGCTTTGCTTCTCTTTTCTTTACCATGGATTTTTTCTTGGAGTATAGAATCTTGAACCTGCCAATGCCCGAACTGAAAGAATCAGTAGTAGCGCAAGTCCGAATGATAAGTGAGCTATAGTGGCGCTTGACATGTGGCAAATTTTGCCTGAACTTATGTTTTTTACATTTTCCATGGAAGAAGGGACGGTGGATACATGACTAAATCTTTTTACATCTTCTGTGTTCAGTGTGCAAACTGAATGGTGAGCGGCATGGTCGAATTGACATCGGTAGTGATGTTTTAATCCAAGGCATGTATGTGCCCTTGCCTTGAGCGTTTCAGCAGAGTATACAGAGGCTGTAGCTGTCGCTTCCTTCTATGTTCGTGAATGAGTAATGTCTCCTTCATGTTGTTACCTGCATAATAAGTCTGCCATATATACAAATTTTTTGCTCAGTTGTTCTAATGGGTAACCTCCAAATTGAGATTGTTAGAGACCTGACCTGATTCTGCAGAAATTTCACTGTAGTACCTGTGGCTTTGTTTGAGTCTCTGGCATGGACGCCGGCCCTGCCATGGATCGATGTAGCGGCTTCGCCGACGAGGAAGCTCGCGGGTGGCAACTGATGGTGACTAGGAAAGATGGCCTGCGCAACAGCAGAAAGCTCTCCACAGGCTCCGGTGCAAACGACGGCGAGCACTGATGAGAATAGCTGCGCCACGACGACCATCGTAAGGAGGAATACGATGCCGCTGCAGATCGCCCTGCCGGACCTCCTGCAGCGCGGCGGGGAGAGCGGCGGCGAGGCCTTCCGCCGGCCAGCAACGGAGAGTAGGTCCGCGATGAACAGGAGGCGGCCGGTGGTCGAAGAGACGCCCAGGCAGTGGAGAGCATAATATGCAAGATTAGGGACCTATATGCAAAAATTTGGATCGCGATTAATAGTCGCTATCCAAAATAGGGTCTTATATGCAAAAAAATTGGATCGTGATTAATAGTCGCGATCCAACTAAGGGGTTATTTTGTAAAATGTTATTGAATTCGTTCTAACCGTTATCAGTTTGTGCGGCTCGGATAGCGATCTGGAAGCAGTCAACAGATGGATATTTGCAGGGCAGGCCCTTCTCTTCGTCTTCCTCCCCTCGACACGGTGGCGGAGGTCCGGTGAGCCCTGTCCTCGGCGGCCAGGGGATTGAAGTTGCGAATACGCGTGCGCGCGTACGACCTGCATCTTGAACAGGCCCCGGCAGGTGGCTGCCGCGGCTTCAACAAGGAGACCCTACGGCGGTGGTGCGCTCCTGATGCAAGCGTTCCCCCTCCCTCCGCAGACATCCGAGCTGCCGTCGGGCGCTGTTGCTGTGGGCAGAGGATGCGCCGGAAGCTGCAGACTTGGTGAACGTGGGTGCGCCGCGCTGTCGCCTTCTACATTGCCAGGTCCATTTACACTCGTTCTATTTTTCATTCAGACCTGCTTCTGTAAATTTCAAATCATTGCATAATCCTGTCTCTGATGCCGTGTGGGGCGTCATTTAATTTTGATCCTGATTTTGGGAGATTAGTCCTAAAATATTTTGCCCCAAGGGACTGGGGTGTCTGATAAGAGCGTAGGCAGAGAACTACCTTCTTGCAGTTGCATATAGGTTGCTGATGATTCCATCAGAACCTACAGTGTAGACTGTTTTCAAACACCAAATGTCGACATGGGTGACTTGCTTTTATTTATCTTGATAGAACCTTGTCATGGTAGACATTATCTGATGGATAGTCAACTTACAGCATGCTAATTTACATAAACTGGATTGGAATAAAACATACCCATAAAAGAATGATCGATGGTGGGATCAAACAGAGTATACAGTTGTGGACTCTGACAATTTTGGGAATGATGGCCAGTATAACTTGGACCGATGTTGAACAACAGTACCTGATATAACAGGATCATTTTCATCATTGTTCATAAATATTTTTGGCATTTAGCTCCCATTTCTTAAATTCTGAATGATAAAGTACCTTAATGCTATAACTTCAGCTTCAGTTCACAAAACACACTGTTTCTGCCAATTTCGACTTACCAAGCATAGACTTTAGGTGCCCATATCTTCATAATACTGTTGCCATTTTAGTATCGCTCACAGCCTGCTCATGAGTTTTAACACTCAGCATCAACCGCTAGTTCAACTGAAATTTGGTACCTCATTCACTGCAGCATTTTCACCCCCTACTTGTCCTTTTGCATGAAAAGTCATGCTCTTCTTACCCAATGGTCATGCTAGTTTTATTATGATATGCAACGATAAACTTAAGTTTGGTAACGAATGGTCATATAATCCCATACTATCTTAGCATTTCGATGTGTGTGTTTTTTTTTTCTTGCTTCCACCAGAGCATGCTATTCAACTATTGCCTTTCACCATCATTAGCTACGTGACTACGAGTTGAGATTTTAGAGGAAACTGAATACGGATGTTACGGGTGCTCTTCTTCTGATTATCGCGCCACACGGGCCCATTTTCATACCTCGGCAATGTAATACTTCATCTCATCAATGGCATTGGATTGATGCATATGGTCCATTTTGTTTCTTCTAGCTTTGAAATGCAGTGTTATTTTGACATAAAAAAAAGCTCCACTGCATCTTGACTCTTGAGAATGGCTCATCCCCGAACGCCTTCAGTGGTAGCAGGAGATACCAGGAGAGTCGCTGCTGATTGTCCTTTATTTGCTATGCTTTTGTATTTATTCAAAACAGAGGGAAAGCACTCTGTTTTGGGTTTTGGCGGCTGGCTCGATGCTATGAGTTTGTTTCCCCGCCAAGTAATGCAAGGTCAGGAGGTGATTGCCAATGGGTGGAACATGAAAATTTGGTTGTTCAACACTTTTCAAAATGTCTATCGAGCTCTTCTTATTTTGGATGTCAATTGATTCAATGCTTTCGCTCTTTTTGTTAGCGAGATTAGGCGCTGAAGATTGATTGCATTCCATCGTGTGAGGATTACAAGAGTTATATAGCCAGGCTGAGTAGCCTGGGCGCCGGCCCTAGGGTGCAAGCATGCACCGACCTAGGTTAGCCCAATGGGCTGTTACAAATAATTCTAACAACCCCCCCCCCCCCCCCCCCCCCCCCCCCCCCCCGGGCAATCGGAACGTCTCTAGCCACACGGTAGGACATTTAGACTGGATCTAAACTCAACAAAAATTGTAGTCGGAAGACCCTTGGTGAAAATATCAGCAAACTACGACGTTGTAGGAATATGAAAGAACTCGCACATCACCGATGGAGACACGCTCACGAACGAAGTGGAGGTCAATCTCAACATGCTTTGTCCGTTGGTGCTGCACCGGATTGGATGACAAGTAAACTGCGCTGAGATTGTCGCAATACACCACAGTAGCCTTCTGGAGAGGAGTGTGAAGTTCATGGAGCAACTGCGCAACCAAGTAGCTTCGGCAACAACATTGGCGACGACACGGTACTCAGCTTTGGCACTGGAGCGAGAGACCGTGTGCTGACGCTTAGATGACCAAGAAACAAGATTGCCACCAAGAAAAACTGCATACCCGGAGGTGGAGCGGCGTGTATCGGGGCATCCGGCCCAGTCAGCATCTGAGTACACCACCAAGTCCATAGACATCGATGCACTGAGGGAAAGGCCAAGCTCCAAGGTGCCACGCAGATACCGTAAAATCCTCTTCATGGTGATGAGATGAGGTTCCCTTGGATCATGCATGTGTAAACAAATTTGCTGAACTGCATAAGATATGTCAGGGCGGGTGAAGGTTAAATATTGTAGAGCACCAGCAATGCTATGATAGTGTGTGGCATCGGAAACTGGAGGACCATCGGCAGCAGCAAGCTTGGGATTGATATCGACCGGAGTAGTGCATGGTTTGCAGTCCATCATGCAAGCACGCTCCAGGATGTCTATAGCATACTGCTTTTGAGAAAGGAATAAGCCAGATGCACGCCTCTGTACAATGATGCCCAGAAAATGGTGAAGTTCACCTAGATCCTTCATAGCAAATTCAGCCTGCATGGACCCAATGATGCGGCGGAGAAGATGAACTGAGGAGGCAGTGAGCACAATATCATCCACATAAAGTAACAAATAAGCCATCTCAGAACCCCGGCGGAAGACAAATAGGGAAGTGTCGGCACGAGCTTCAACAAAACCTAACCCAAGGAGATGAGAAGCGAAGCTACTGTATCATGCGCGAGGTGCTTGCTTGAGGCCGTATAAGGACTTGTTGAGGCGACAAACATAATCAGGATGAGCACTATCAATGAAGCCAGAGGGCTGACTGCAGTAAACTATCTCCGTCAGTGTGCCATGCAGAAACGCATTTTTGACGTCGAGCTGATGAATGGGCCAATTCCGAGATATTGCCAGGGAGAGAACAGTACGGACAGTGGCGGGCTTAACCACCGGACTGAAAGTCTCATCATAGTCAACGCCGGGCCGCTGAGTGAAACCACAGAGGACCCATCAAGCTTTGTAGCGATCAAGACGACCGTCTGCATCGAACTTGTGCCGAAAAATCGATTTGCCAGTCACCATGTTGACACTGGGGGACGTGGAACCAGGTCCCATGTCTTGTTGGACAGAAGCGCCTCAAACTCTTCCTCCATAGCCGCCCGCCAGTGGGGATCAGCAAGGGCGGTACGAAAGGTCCTCGGGATCGGTGAAAGAGGCTCGGCATGCAGGATGCGGGGCTGCCGAAAGCCAAGCTTGCCGCGAGTGACCATCTGGTGCGGGTTCTGGACCGGAGTCACTGGAACAGCACCTTTGGGGGTTGCCGGACGCGCTGGTGATGGCGCCGCAGCTGCTGGTGGAGCAGAAGGTGCGCGGTGTATGTACATCTGTGTGACTGGCAGTTTGTCGAGGTACGGGGCCACGCGTAGCGCAGCGAGGGGTGAAGGGGCCGCCGCCGCGCGGGGGGCGGCAGGCGACGTAGCCGCCGGCGTCGCGGCGCGCACCGGCGAGGCCGCGCGTGGCGCAGCTGGAGGCTCCTGGTGGGGGGCGGTGGGCGCCGTCGGCAGCACTCGGTCTTCAGCCGCGCCGGGCGCGTCGTTGGGCGCAGCAACCAGGGGCGAGACCAGTGCAGTGCATGGCGCACCGCTGAGACGAACAGGACCTGCATAAGAGAGGCTCCTAGAAACACGAGGAGCAGGCGCATAATCCAATAAAAAATCAAAATCATTAGTGGAGAGGGAGGGGCTAGAATCGGCAAATGGAAAGGAGGACTCGTCGAAGACGACGTGCCGGGAGATCAAGAGGCGGTTGGAGGAGCGATCAAGGCAGCGATAGCCTTTATGCTCCGGAGAGTAGCCAAGGAATACACATCGAACAGAACGTGGAGCGAGCTTGTGTGGAACTGTGGCCGACGTGTTGGGGTAGCAAGCACACCCAAAAACACGTAGATGGGAGTAAGAGGGATGAGCACCGTAAAGGATAAAATGTGGTGTCGAAAACTGAATGGTTTTGGATGGGAGGCAGTTTATGAGGTAGGTGGCGGTGCTTAAGCTCTCAACCCAGTATGATGGAGGCATGGCGGCTTGAATGAGCATGGTGCGAACCATGTAGTTGATGGTGCGTATGATGCGCTCGGCTTTCCCGTTCTGTTGTGAAGTGTAGGGGCATGACATGCGAAGGGTGACGCCCTTTGTGAGGAAGAACATGCGGGAGGAAGAGTTGTCGAACTCCCGCCCATTGTCACATTGGACGGATTTGATGGTGCTCCCAAACTGCGTAGCCACATAGGAGAAGAAATGTGTGAGAGTAGCAAAAGTATCTGATTTGAGGCACAAAGGGAATGTCCAGTGATAATGAGTGAAATCATCAAGTATGACCAAATAATATTTATAACCAGACACACACACTACAGGAGATGTCCACGTCGCAATGCACGAGATCAAAAGCTTTAGCAGCTCTAGATTGTGAAGAATCAAAAGGAGACCGTATGTGGTGGCCAAGTTGGCAAGCATGACACAAATCATCACTAGCATGTTTATTACAATTTATTGCAGAAGAACTAGCAAGCCTAGAGATGGCGTCGTGTCCTGGGTGACAAAGGCGTCGATGCCAAATGGAGGAGGGCGCCGTGACAAGGAGGGCGCTCGGAGTGGAGGTCGTCGAGGGCAAAGAGATGGTGTATAGCGGCCTCGAGCTATTGCACCTGACGATCACGTTCCGAGAGCGAAGGTCCTTCACAGAGAGGCCAAACGGGTCAAACTCAATAGAACAAAGATTGTCAGTGGTAAATTGGCGTACTAAAATAAGGCTCTTAATGATGTCAGGGGCAACGAGAATATTGTTAAGGTAAAAAGAGCCAGGTAGAACAGTGGAACCAGAACCAATGACGGGTAGAGTAGAACCGTTTCCGACAACGATGGATGAAGGAATATTATAATGAGGAGAATGAAAAACATCCACGTTACCAGCAGAGGGCGTCATGTGAGATGAGGCGCCGGAGTCGACGACCCATTCCATGTTGGCAGGCGGCGGTGTCAGGGACACGGTGCTGAACGCCCGCGCCAGCGCAGTAGGATCCCAGGAGAGCCCAGCGCCTTGGTGCTAGGTCAGTGGTGGCACAGGGGCCTGGAGCTGGGGCGCGGAGGGTGCTGGGGCTGTTAGGAACTGGTACGGACCGGGCGCCAGCTGAACTGGTGGCGCTGGCCAGTAGTGCGCCGGGAGCTGTGGCGCAGGTGCACCGGGGTAGCTGGCCATCATGGCCTATGGCGCGGCCGCCTGCTGGGGACGAGGAGGGCCGGGCAGGCGTGGAGCAGACCCGGGCCGAGGTGCAGGACCTGGCCAGAGTGGAATCCTGCCAGTCCAGGGGTCGTAGAACGACGGCCAGGCACCTCCGTTGGCGTTCCAGCCGCCGCGGCGACTACGGCGACCGCCCCCACCACTGCCGCCAGATGGCTGTCCAGGCGGGGCAGGGGGGCGGCTCGGCGTAGCGGCTCGAGCAGCTGGAGCTGGCGCGCGCGCACCCTGTGCGCTGGACGTCATGGTGGCAGGAGGTCGTGGTGCACACAGCTCTTCCAGAAGAAGGTCCGTGAGCAGGGTGCGGTAGTCGGGGAAGGGGCGTTGCCGGCATATGAGAGCCGCCATGTACTGGTACTTCTCGTTGAGGCTGCGCAGAATGTTGAGCCCGAGTGCGGTCATTAATTACCTCCCCGAGATCGCCAAGCGCGTCAGCCATGGACTTTATCTTCCGGCAGTAGTCTGTGATGGAGAGGTCGCCTTGCACGAAGTTGCTGAACTCGGCACCGAGGAACAAGGCGCGGGTCTCACGGTTGCCGAGGAACTGTTGTTCGATCCCCAGCCAAGCGGAGCGTGCCGTGACGCCGCGGCGATCGTTTACCACCTCCATCAGTTCCGGCGTGATCGTGTTGAAGATCCACGAAACCACGACGGCATCCATGCACATCCAAGCCGGGTTGTCGGTGTAGACGGCATCGGATTGGACATGATCGTCGAGGGCGTAGCGGCGTAGGGTGAGCAGCATGTGGCCGCGCCACTTGTCGAAGTCGGACGACAGGGGGTCGAGGGTGATCGGCACCAGCGCGCGGATGTTCTGGACCGAGGACGCCTGCGCGTGCAGGTTGGCGACGGTGTTGGCCTCAAGGTAGGCGTCGTCCTCGTCGTCCAGTGGAGGGGACTTCATCGCTTCCAGGGTCGCGCTCCAGAGCCTCGGCGGCGTCACGCTCTTGCTCGAAGGCGGCGGCGCGGACTCGGGCGCGGGCAGTCTCTAGGGCGAGAGCCTTCTCTTTGGCGGCGGTGGCGGCTTCCTCGGCTGCCTTGGCAATGGCTTCGGCAGAGGCCTTGGCAGCGGCAGCGCGTTCGGCGGCGGCCTTGGCGGCGGCGGCCATGGTGGCGACGGCTGGGTGGTTAGGGTTTGAGCGGAAGCAAAGAATCCACCGGGATCGTGTGGACTCGTGATACCATGTTAGCGAGATTAGGCGCTGAAGATTGATTGCATTCCATCATGTGAGGATTACAAGAGTTATATAGCCAGGCTGAGTAGCCTGGGCGCCGGCCCTAGGGTGCAAGCATGCACCGACCTAGGTTAGCCCAATGGGCTTTTACAAATAATTCTAACACTTTTTAAGCTGGTTTTTGGAGACTACATTTATGTATTTCATAATTTTCGATTAAAGACTGAATAGCCTTAGTCGTGTTCTTCTTTTGTAGTAGCAATAGCTTTTGTTGTAAATTGAGCGGAAATTCTTGAACAGCTATCGACGGCTTTTTTCTTGATTACAGTGGTGTTGCGCTTTGATTTAACGGTTCATGGCGTTTTTCTGTGCCGTTTCGAACACGCGGCATGTGCCTTTCCGTGAACTGTGATCAGTCTCTCTTAGTCGCCATATCCACATATTAGTCTCGTCATATAGAACATGGTTTGGTGGATTATTCATTCTACTTTTGTTTGCAGACTCTGGTGCCGACAGGAGCCTGAACACTGGAATCTGCGAAAAGTTTACTCTGCCTTGTTTTGAATCTTGGCTTTGGACCCAACTTTGAGCATCGAATCGAGATCGAAACAGCCAAACAAGTACAGGTGCTGGCCAAGGGCTCTTCTGCAGCAAAGGCCGAGGTGGGTTGGAGCAGGGCCGGTTAGTAGTAGCGGTGGTGAAGGTCAGCCGTAAACCCAGCATGATCACGGTCACGGATGGCAAAGCGGCGCCATGGAAGGCCGCGAGGGAGAAGACGGTGGCCCCGCACGCGTATATATAGGCTACTAACGGGACGGTTTCCGTATGTACTGGTCCGTTGCCACGCCATAAGATACGCCGCCTTCCCTGCTGATCACCGAAACCGTCGACGACGTCGCTGCAGCAACCACGCGACGCCGCCGCGCCCAAACTGCTCTGCCCCAAGGCCCCATGGGCGACCTCGCATCACCATCCGGCCGCCGTAGCCACATGTACGGCCCCCTAAACTTTGAAGACGAATTCTATATGTTCGTAAAGAAAGACGAGATCAGACCGGTTCTTGTCAAGATGGAGGAGTTTTACAACCAGGTGATGAACTTGACAAGGAGGAGTCACCCGTGCACAACGGATTCTGCCTCGGCCTCCTGGACCCCCGCCTCCTGTCCGGGGAGCCATGAAACGCATCCTCCTCGAAACAATCCATGGATTCTATCTAGAAGCGCTGGCCAGGCTGCCGACGGACGAGCTGCGCGCTCGGTATGACCGCAGCCAGCTCATGGGCGGCCACTGCTAGGGCCCGCTGGATCCCGTCTCCAACATCATCGTCAACACGCTCTTAGAGATGATCAGCACCAAGTGCCTGTGGCGCGTCGCGGCGCGATAGCTCTACGGCCTCGTATCCTTCCTGTGGCCACACGCTACCCGGACCTCACGCCTGACCTGGCCATGAAGCGCCTGCAAGCCTCCGGGGCCAACCTGCGTCTTTCTGATCCGAACTTTTCCGCTTATGATGATGTTCGGCTGGCTGCATTGCAGCAGGCTGTAATGCAGCAGCTACAGTGTTCCAGTTATTTCTTCAGCAGCCGCTAGTTCGCAGTTATTTCTTCAGCAGCCGCTACAGTAAAACAGCTGCAAAACAGCCTGCCAAACAAGCCCGATGTGGTTGAAGCAGGAGGAACCGCCCCATCTGCCAGTATAGCAGAAGCATACGTCGCTGCAGCCACCGCGGCGTTCACACCAACCCTCTTGCGCAACAAGAGTTTCTTGATCACCTGATGCACTGCCTGATGCACTGCCTAAGTTGAAACTTGCGTCAGAGGCGATGCAGGATGGTCGCCAACTGTCGTCCAGGGATCTTGAGTCCATCTCCATGTTGTTACGTCCTGTTGGCAATTCATTCCAGCAACAAGAGCCGCCAGCTCCTTTAATGCTAAAAAAGTTGGGTCTACCCTGAAGCATGTAAGAGCAAGCCCAATAAGCTTGTCTTACCGACAAGCTAGAGCCAAACTTGTAGACAAGCTGTACAACAACTTGTCTCCACAACAGCTCCAACAAAATATATTTTATTTCCTGTAGGGCCCACCTTCTCCTCCTCCCCTTATCCATCCGCGCACGCTCCGCCGGGGATGGAATCGAGCGCCTCTTCCTCACCTCCCGCCCCTCCTCCGCCTCTGTCGCCGGCGGCGCCGCGCCGTCCTCCCTCCGCCAGTCCAGCTCCTCCAAGCTGCTCAGCCCCGGCCGCAGCGGCGGCGGCGTGGGCGCCACTGCCGCCGGCGCCGACGCGCCGGCCCCGCCCCTCCACCCCTCGCGCAGCCGCCGGCTTTGGAACAACGGGAGCCTCAAGGTCGGCAAGGGAGCCGAGGTTGTGCCCGCCGAGGAGATAAGGACGCGCCACGCCTGCCATGGATGCCGGGCCGAGCTTGAGGGGCGCGAGGATTCGAGCAGCATCTCGTTTGCTTCGAGCTCGTCCTCGATGGAGGCCGTGGTGCACGGGCTTCATGGCCTGGTCGCGGCCAGGGGAGGGCGCGGCGTGGTGCGATGGCTGCGGGAGTCCCGCCGGAGTTGAAGGAAGAGGTTGGGGATGACTGGGAGAGAGGTGCGCGTGGGTGCGGTGAAAGGCTGGGAGAGAGGTGGCGGGCCCCACGCGCGGCGACGCGATCGTTGCTCGCAGACGCGACTAGGTGCGTGTCAGAGCTCCTTTCTCTCTCCTTCGTATTGATTTTTTATTGATGCAGTGGTCGACCAGACAAGCCGTTGGGCTTGCTCTAACTGCGTCTTGAGGTTCTGGGAACAACATGAGCGAGTCAGCACAAAAGTGAAAGCTGCATTGGACGCGTACAACAAGAACATGGTTGGTTTCTTTTATTATTTGCTTTTGTGCTCTCCTTAGATTACGTTTCAAATATTCCCTTTGTTTCTCTCAGAATTATCTCTGTTGTTCCTGCTTAACTCCAGTTTTAATTTAATCATGTTTAAAGGTGGCACAGGCACAATACAGGCTTCATGTCATCTGCGGCGTCAATGAGCTCGTATCTGGTCCAGCCATCTACGCGTGTTTAGCTCATGCTCCTAAACACAGCCTAGCTGTAGCACCTATGGTGCAAAACTCTGCTTCTTCTTATGAATATATACGCCGGCAACTTGCCGGATCTTTCAAAAAAGAAAAAAAAAAGATCTACGGGATCGATACAGATATCATCACTCCCATGTCAACTTTCTTGCGACCAGCCAGGGTGACCCGCCAACCCTCTTCTTTGCCGAGTGTAGCAACGACAGCACTGATGATGAGTCGTGTTGGTGCGTCCCTATGAGTCCGCCACATCTCGATGCCAGCATGCATCCACAAGGCGGTATGCTCTTGTCCTTCGCTCACTCTTTTGTGTTAGGGCGTGTTTGGCATGGCTCCACTCCACAGTGGAGCAACTCCACTCCAAAACTCCACTCCGGAGCTGCTCTGCTGTGGAGTTGGAGCTGCCTGTGAAGGTGTTTGGCTAGAAGGTTGCCTCAGCTCCAGAAAAGAGAGTTTTGAGGGTGAATTGACATCATTGCCCTTGGTTTGCTTGGCTGTGTATTATTACGGATATTGAGAGATATGTACTTATTTTTGGTCATGCAATGTCAAATGAACTATATTTTTTCGAAGGAAATTTAATTTGTCATCCAACCATAAAGTAATAATAAAGTGATATCCATTACATGGCTTCGGTCTACATCCAAAATGACATGAAAGTCTAAGCATCTATAGATATTACAATAATATTTTGCATTAATTCCACGCAAGAGAGAGTGATGTTGCTATGCTATCACGAAATGTGTCCATTGTAACCCAACTTGCTTCGGTAGTTGAATCATCAGAGGCATGTGGTGACACTGCATATTTGTTATATCTATCCGGAATGGTAGGCACAAAGTCAGGATCTCGATCACAATTAGCAAAGTCCACATCGCCACTTGAAATGTTCACAAATAATTCAGACGCAATGAAATGTTCATCGGTCTCATAGCTGGCACCACAAGCAATCACATGCTGCATCACTTCATCAATAGAAAATTTTCCTTCTTTGTTGGAAGCATACGAGTTGGCCGAAGTAGCCATACTTGTGACTAGGGCTGGATAACGAGCCGGCTCGGCTCATTAAGGCTCAGCTCGTTAAAGCTTGTTCTGTTAACGAGCTGGCTCGGCTCGGCTCATTATGATAACGAGCTAAAATAGAAGCTCGGCTCGGTTCATTTAGAAAGATCGAGCTGGCTCGTTAGGCTCACGAGCCAAGTATGTTAAAACTTTTATGACAAAAATTTTAGTGATTTTAAGCGGTTTTTAAATATTAGCATGTGCCAACAACACAAAAATCATAATATAGCACAATATTGCAGAAAAAATATCAATCTAAGCCAACAAAGATGAAAAATAAATGAAAATAAAAGATGATCCAACATTTAACATGATTTTTATCTATACTGAACTTGGTTTATTTTTTAGATGATAAATTGAGCTTCACCCAACATAAAACTACCATCTTATTAGAGAATTAAAGTTGACATTTATATATAATCGAGCCTATCGAGCTAATCGAACTGTTCGCGAGCAGCTCACGAGCTGGCTCGTTAACAAACGAGCTATTTTGGCGGCTCGGCTTGGTTCATTAAGACGACCGAGCCGAGCCGAGCCGAGCCAAAATTAAGATCGAGCCGAGCTGGCTCGCGAGCCTCGAGCTTTTTTTCCAGCCCTACTTGTGACAGCCTCTTGAATGGTCAGAGCAGTCCCGGTTTTAGCTTTCTTTCCTTTATTTTTGACAGCCCTTGGTGGTCTCTTGTGGTTTGCATTGACATGAGAGAGCTCCTCAACTTCATGTGTACCACCTCCCTCGGCTTGAGTATTCTCTTGGGTTGTCAAGTCAATGAGTGGCTCCTCTTGTTCCTCTTGCGTTTCACCTTCCGCGGCTGCAGTTCTGGCCATATGAGGAGACCAATGGTCGGCACCAATATTAACAATTTTCCCAAAACACTTTTCCATTTCATCCGCATTTTGTAGGCCCAACTTTCTGAATTTCCCACAACCAGGAATGTCCTGAAAATTTGGGAACAACATGAGCATGACTATGAAAGGCAAAAACTGAAGTAAGTCATAAATAAAGAGAACATTGGACAACACTTACGGCTCTAGCTTTGGCCCACTACTCATCATCCATATCAATTGTGCCTTTTATTGGACACCAACCCGTTCCGGTCTGTCTCATCAAGAGTGTTTTCCATGCCTTAAACTCTGCTTTCAGCTTGTCCCACTTGTTCTTTATTTTTTCCTTGGGCGCATCAAGACCGATTCTATCTTTCAATCCTTTTTGAACCTCAGTGTATCCAAGAGTGTTCAAATAGGTGTTTGGACGATTTCCCCTATCAACTTGTTCAGCGAACAGTTGCATGAGCACTCGAGTCGCCTCAGTGTTCCAGTCAATTTCCGGCATCTACCAATTTTCAACTCACAAAATTTTCTCAGTTCAAGGAAAACAAATCCCCATTTGTACAGACAACATGATATTAGTATTCTCTTCAATCGATTTAAGTATCTACCTACATGGACGCATCCATTTGCACAACATGCATGGCTATTTCAGATAGAAAAATAAATAGGCAAAGAAAGGATTGGAATCTCACCTTGGCAAGCACGGACAAACAGCAGCAGCAGAGATGCGTGAGGCAAAAACAGAGGATGCGCTGGATGCGGACGAACAGCCCCAACAGCTAGCAGTCGCGTGCAGCAGGGAAGGGATGCGGACGTACAGCTATCAGTTTACTTCTACATCAGTCAACATGAACATCAATTAAACTGCTACGGACCTATTTTGACCAATTACCAACTATTTCACATAGTAACGAAAGGGGAAAAAACAAGAAAGTGGTGCTCTCTGACCTTGGCGTGGTGGCTTTCCTAGGAACGAAGGCACCTGCTCCTCCTTGAGCGACGGAGGCCGCTGCTCCTTCTTCACGCGACAGCTGCAGCTGCTACTTCACGCGCGTCAGGGCAGGGGCCAGCTACTGGACATCGATCTTTTGCATTGTGGCGGCGGAGCGTTGGAGCGGGTGCGGCGGCGGAGCTTTGGGCAGGCGCGAGTCGGGCGCGGCGGCGAAGCTTCGGCGGCGGAGATTTGGGGCAGGTGCGGCGGCAGAGCTGGTGGCGGCTAGGGTTGGGAACGCGGGCTAAACTGGCGCGCGCGCGAAAATGAAACCATGGATGCGGGGAAGAAGGCGGGACGGAGAGAAACAGAAAAGAACGAAACGTTTTCTTGTGTAATCAGTGGCAAAGGTGGGTAAATATTTCAGAACTCCGCGAGGACTCTTGTTTTATCAGTTTGTGGAGTTGGTTTTGAGGTGCTCCACAGAAATGAACTAGAACTCCACCAAATCTTTGGAGTTGGCCAGCTCCAAGAGTTTTCAGAGTTGAGTGTTTGGCTGGCTTTGGTCAGCTCCGGACTGGAGTTGAGCTCCAGAGCCATGCCAAACACGCCCTTAATATTTGTCATTCATGTGATTTTGTCTCTTTTATATAGTTCTAATGGCATTGTATTCTAACCATATGATGACAGAACAAGTCCGTTGCATTTACTGTGAGAGTCAAGGAAATAGGATTGTTGTTGTTGTTTTTTTTTTGCTTAAATTAACTCCTTATTGTTCTGTGGCCCAAGTGCCAAAAACAAGATTGTATTTTTACGCAACGAATTTTCATTTTTGCATAATGTCGAGGGGATTATAGTGTCAGATAAGAGCATAGCTAGACCAGCAGGGATCCGCAAGCACAGAACCAGCAAGTGCTGCTAAAATGTCAACGGATTTATAGCAAATGCCTTTGGTCCTGAATATGCCAATTCAAATCATACAACCAATCATGTTTCTCCACATCAGCGGTGTGTAGAATTTAAGAGTTCTTTTCTAGATGTAGCCACTAAATTTCACATACCTTACAAGTTCGTGTATCCATAATGAAATTTACCCTTACTAATAATAACGACATACTGTTATCATTTTCTGGTTGGTGTAAGTAGGGCAGTGGCGACCATGGAGGAGCTTCAACGTTTCAGCAAGCAAAGGGGAGGGTAGTATGACCTTTCACGTGGATCTGGACAACCACGTCAAGGCTACGGCTGTGCGCCTGATAAAGAACCATCCTATCCTCAAGGAACAACGTCTCAACTAACATCGACAGCAAGGACGACAAGTGGCGGAGCCAAGGACTTGCAAGGGCTATGGATCTCAGCACCAGGAGGGGAAGGGGCGCATGCCCCTGCCAGACCCTGGCTCCGCCACTGACCAGGACTTTTTCTTTGTCCATTCTGATAACCTCTAAATCATCGGCTTCACCGACAAAAACGCTAGCTTCCAAGGAAGACCAGAGAAAGACCTTCAACTACCTCATTGATCTCGTGGTCAACTTGCTCAACATGTGTTGTGCCATACTAAGCCGAGACAAACATGGCCAGACACTGGCGGCCTAGAAGAGAAACTCGGAGGCCCAAGAGATGCGCCTTTTTGGTGTGAGGACGCATTGCAAATGTCCAAGTTCTCCTGGACTTAATGGGTTGAGAGCTTGTGTGAAGTGGATTGAGGGAGGAGAGTGAATGAATAATCCCCATTGCTCTACTTTGCAAAAAATAAGGAGAGAATAATTCCCATTTTTCGTGGGTGATGTACTGCTGTTTCTGAGATTAATCCGAGTTAATGTTGTTTTAAATTTCTTCACATCATCATCATCAATAAAAAGAAGGTAAATCAATAAAACAAGACGAACTTGATCCAATCCAGTGGCCTCCTCCAGTGGGGAGAAATATGCGTCAGGGCCTTGAACTGGCCAACCAACCTCTCCTCCCCTCCCCCTTCTTCTTGTTTGGTGGATCAGATATACTAGGAAGTCTGGTGCGCTCCGCCGCACCCGTTTAGTTAAATCATATTTTACACTGAATTCTATTGCTGCTGAATTTGCAGGGAAAATTTGTCTGTGTGCTTTTAAGAGTCGGTTGGCTGCTGAGCGTGAGTGTATGACTACCTATTGTTTGAAGTGTAACTACACAGAAAAGCTTGGGGACTTTTCAAAAAAATACCAAAAACTATCATCCTCACACAATGAAAAACTTCACTTGGAATGCAAATACAGAGAACTTAGGGGACTTTGTCAAAATATTCCAAAAGCTCAGGACGTGGACGCGTCTGTTCCACATTTTCTTCCCTTATCTCTTTCGTTCCGCATCCTCTCTTCTCTTCTTCCTCGGTTCACTCTGTTCCCTCCGCCTCCATACATGTGAGCTCTTCCCATTTGGCTTTAGCACTCGCTCTCTTCCTCTGTTTAGCCTCCGCACCCCCTGCAAGCTGCAACTCCAATCCATTTTTGCCGTTGAAAATCAGTCTGATGCGAGCTCTCCGCCCCCTTGCGACGCCTCCATGCCGCTACTACCACACCGCCAACTCGCATGCATGTACGGCCGTGACAGTTCTCCTCCATGCGTTAGCGTCGTGGCGGGCGCCGGAGATGGCAACGTCTGGCGGGAAGGCGACGCGGCTGTACGCTGTGCGTCATCACTGCATCGACGGCGGGCACATTTCACGGCCGACGGTGTGTGGGCCGGCTGGCCATGGGAGCATCGTCTGACACCGGCGAAGGTGCTGGCATGAAAATCATGCCCAGACACGGGCTGGTCTCTATGTGGGTTTCCAACGACGGAGGTAAAGTGCGTCGACACGAGGCTTGTGCGGAGGCAGCTGTTGCGGCCCGCGGCCTGTACAGCGCCGCCGATGTACTCGTCCGCGGCAGGTGTTCACGCCGGCTAAAGATGGCGGCCCACACGGGTCGACCTCGCCGTGGCCATCTTTGCCGACGGCCGGCCCACAGCCCGGCAAGCGAACCGACTTCGGATCAGGGATGTGCTCGCCGCTGAAGGTGGCCACGACGATGGAAATGACGTTCTCCCACAGTATGCGTCCACGTCGGCCAGAATGCTGTCGGGGGTCTTAGGCTTTGTGCTATCAGAGTATATATAGTTATGGATGATAACGGGTAAAATATTCACAGATGGTGCATGCTCAAACACATACCCGGCCGAGGAAATCTCTACCCGCCCCGCACCCATACCCGCTTGCGTGTGGAATTTAATTCCCATACCCTAACCCAAGTGGGTACCCACGGGAACCCTGTACCGGTGACCTCGTTGTACTCTTCACTGCTGCCTGACGACACGCTGCCCTTGACGTGTCGCTGCCGCGTGGAGCACCAATGAATTTGCTTGCAAATCTCTATCTATGTGCTGCGGCGTTTGCACATAGATAGAGTTATAACTCGTCAATTACAGTTCCCAAAAAAAAAAAATGACTTGCTGTTATGTGGATTTTAACAGAGTTATAACTCGTCAATAACGGAACACTGCTCTCCTTTAATCATAAAACCCGGTCCTTGAACCAAAAAAACATTTTGTAGGCTGAATGATCATGAGAGCGGTAGCTATGCACGTACATTGACTTTGTTTAAGTTCCTCGTGAGAAAATGTTGCTTTAGCAAAGAGTGGAGAACAAAGCTAATAAGCAGAAAGGCATATTGTACCTCCCGGTCGTGTTGTCAAATAAAGCAAAATCTGTTTTCTCAAAAAGAATGCCCTGAGTTCGTCAGAACAATTGGCATATCTGTAGTGGCGACGCGCGGCTGTAGTGTATCATCAGCTAGTTTTGGCGACTGGCCTTGTTTACATCAGGTTATTTTACATTTGTTGAGCATGTATATCAAGGAAAGCAAAAAAGATCCTAAGGAGCTGTCCGCCTCGGGAATTGCAACGCTACTGGGCTGACTGCTTCCGCTCTATGATATTCGAAATGATCAGTGTAAAAAATCAGTTGCCACGGGCATACCCAACTACACTGCATTGGCAAGCCAAGCTGAGAGCGGAGCAATTTAAGGATAACCATGGTATTGGTCTTAATGGCTGCCAATGTGGTTGCCTCAACAAACTTCATTTGCAATGGCCACGGAACCATCACAAGGGCACGCACACTCTGGTATTGCAGATGTTGATGAGGGCAGCACCTCCGAACAGAGGAATGGATTCCGCGTGGGCGTGCTCCTGGACCTGGAACGTCAGCCATTTGCACGAGGGAATCGAGGACGGGGTTGAACTCGTTGCGACTGACTGGGGGTCTGCAAGCAACGGGAGGAGAATGACGACGGAGAGGAAGATGGCGTCGCAGGAAGCGGAAGGCGGCCACAGCGTTGCGTTGGTTGCTGCGGCATGAGCAGACGACGGAGAGGAGCCCGTGAGGTAACCACCCTGGCCACGGCACCGGCAGCTGAACTGAACCGACCGGAACAGGCACGACGGCGCGCGTGAGGCGAAAATGCGATGTTTGGTACGGTCTGCCGTTGGGTGGGGAGAAACGGAAGCAGGGGGCGGGTATAGTAACTATAGTTTCCATACACGCACGGTTCGATTCAGTTTCGACTCAATACGCCACCGCCTTCCCTGCTGATAACTATCACCCGAACCGTCATCGAGACGACGTCGCGCCGCAACAAGCACTCCGCTCCCCAACTCCCGGCGCGCGCCATGGACATCGACCGAGCCAGCGGCAGCGGCATCTACGGGCCGAGAAACCTCGAGGACGGATTCCTCATCGGCGTACGGAAAGACGAGAGCAGGCCAGTCCTTGCCAAGATCGAGAAGATCTACGGCCGGATAGTAAACCACGACAACAACAACGGCCTCTGCTTCGGCCTCCTGGACCCCGCCTCCAACGTCCTCGTCAACAGCGTCATCATGTCCAAATCCACCATGGTTGAAGGAGGAGGCGAACAGCCTGCTGCCGGTGGCGGCGACATGACCCAGCGATCGTTCGACGGCCTCGTCGCGTTCCTGACCACCCTCTTCCCGTACCTCCCCAGGAGCGAGGCGACGGCGTACCTGGGCGCCGCCGGCGCGGACCCGCTCGTCGCCGCGCTCCTCATCGTCGACCGGCGCGGGATGCGGCGCTTCGGCTTCTGCTCTGGCACCACCGTCGCGGCGGTCGAGACCGCGCTCAGGTGCGCCGCGGCCGCCGCCCGGCACCCCGACCCGCAGCGGCTCGTGCACGGGTGGAAGCTGCTCGCGCCTCACCTGAAGAACCTGGTCTCCGAGCTGTCGTCGTCAACCTCACACACCACTGGGCCTGACGACGAGGCCGTAGTCCGCCGCGTGCTGACCACGATGTACTACCCTGCCGGCTCCTCAGCAATCCCGTCGTTTCAGCTGGAGCAGCCGTGGGAGCTCGCCTCGTCACGGCGCGCCGTCAACACCCAGGTACGCAACAAAGCGCTGCCTCCTGTCCGTGGCGCCACGAAACGCATACTCCTCGCGACGATCCACGGCTTCTACCTGCAGGCGCTGGCCCTGTTCTCCACGGACGAGCTGCGCGCCCGGTACCACCGCGGCCTGCTCATGGGCGGCTACTGCTACGGCCCGCTCGACCCGGTCTCCAACATCGTCGTCAACGCCGTCTGGCACGAGCACAACTTCTTCCCGGCCGCGACGACGACGAGCAGCGGCAGCAGCAGCAAACAAGTCATCACGCTGCACATGATCAGCACCGCGTGCCTGTGGCGCGTCGCCGCGCGCTCGCTCTACGGCCTCGTGTCCTTCCTCTGCACGCGCTACCAGCGCCTCACGCCCGACCACGCCTTGCGGCGCCTGCTGGCCGCCGGCGCCGACTTGCGAGTCGCCGATCCCGACCTCTTCGATGATCCTGACAACAACAAGAAGAAGCCGAGTTGGTTTGGTTGCTTGTTGCCGGTTGGGCGGTGCGGGAGCGGGAGCAGGCCGTCCGCCAGCGCGGTAGAAGCGTACGCTGCGGCGGCCACGGCCGCGTTCCACCCGGACCCTGCTGCGCACAAGGAGTTTCTTGGATCGCCTGATTCTGTGGACAGGCTTAAGGTGGCCTCTTGTACGGTGCTGCAGGAAGAAGGCCCGCTCACGTCCTGGCTCCTTAACCTCCTCTCCAAGATCTTACTTACGTGTCCCTCACCTAAGCAACAGGAGCAAGTGCCTAGAGAGAAGGTGACCGGGAGAGTTCGTAGGTACCAAGCACAATGCGACGCTACGTTTTGGCAGCTACATGAGCGCGTCTGCAGCAAGGCCAATGCTGCGTTGGACGCATTCAACAAGGACCGGGTTGGTTGCCTTCGTCTACTGTTATTACTTTGTTTTGCTCACATAATTATCCCTCTTTTTTAAAAAAAATTTGTGGCATATGTATGCTCATCCTTACAATTTGACATGATTGGAGCAGGTACCCAAATTCAGGCTTCACATTATCTGCGGTGTCAATGAGATCGTATCTGGACCGGAGTACAGCACGGACCCAGAAGTCGAAGCCTATAACCATACAAATACCATCACTGCCATATGAATTTCCTGGCTTACGAAAGCTCTCAAAGTGGCAAGGACGACGGTGCTCCTCTTCCGGTTCTCTTCTTTGCTGAATGTAGCAACCACGGCATCGACACAGAGACTTGGTGCGTCCCTGTAGTTCCACCACATCCAGACGCAGGTATATATGCTTGATCTTGTGATAATTTCCGTGTTAATGTTTCTGGTAGATTTGTCTCTTTAATTCATGCTTCTAATCTGATGCGGGTCTTGCATATGCGAGTGCAGAACACGCCCGTTGCATCTACTGCGAGAATGAAGGGAAGGGCAGGATTGTGCATCCAAGCATGGAGAGTTTCCATGGGCGTGGCATAGAGTTTGAGAAGGTGCTGCGTGGACAACTTTTTGATGGGTCAGACAGACAGGAGTACTCAAACGACGACATCATTGAGCAAACAGATGTTGATCGGGTGCATCAGTTGGAAGACGACGCCATCTATTCCATTGGCGACGATGTTGCTACTGATGATGAAGAGGAATGGAACATAGATGACGAGGTTGCTGGGATTGGGATGTGTTAGGTAGCAAGCGCCGCTGAGCCGCAATTCTGGCTGTCTGCCTTTGTCTGAAACACCATTTATAACACTAATTGAGCTCATATTTGTGTCATTTCTACTGTTTGATTAATATCATGTGCTGCTGCTATTCTTACACGAATATTACTACTAGAAAAGCTTAATTAGTGAACGCATATATTTCAGAAACGTCTTTATTTGTGCTAGCAGAATTCAAGCAGGATTGGGTTACATAGATTTTATCAGAACATTGGGGACGAGCTTATTCAATCTGTTTATCTTGATAGAAATACTTATTTGGCATCGCCAGCACCGTAAGAGGATTCAGTGACCCAATAGCATGCTCTAATTAACCAGAGCGGAAATACTAGCAGGCTATTATTATACTACTAAACTAGCTAGCAGGATTCCCCGGCGCGTTGCCCCGGGCTGTCGAATTCACAAAAATATTGCCTTTTAGAAACAGGCATGTTAAACAAAACGTTGATGACACCATTTTCTTAATAAAACCAAGATGGGTTTTTAATAAAATAAAAAATACATAATACTAAGTCTACAACACCAAGCTATGTGTTTTCTTCAATCATCATCTTCCAGAATCAAGACCCATACCAACATATTTTCGCTTTTGCTTGGCTAAAATGATAAGAAACATGATGAAATATTCAAAGTAAGGTGTCATTCGTACATTTTCGATAGAAGGTGAAACAATTACGTTGACTATGGCACATTTAATCACCAGAGAAGCAAGAGTGCCGATTTTAGGAATTTCAAAGCCAATATACTCAAAAGCAGAACATATAGAATACCAAGCCAGGAATAAATAACCACATACTATGTACAGTTCAAGAGAGAAATTACAAAGCTAGGTAGACAGAGCTTTCAGAATATCAAGTAGCTGATCCTTACATATGGAATTAACATGATAAAAAGTATGTGAGATTGGTCATGCAGTAGACTTTAAACTTGTCAATGAAATTGTGAGCCAGCTAGCGACTGAAAAATCTGGAGGGGATTTAGTAATACAGCTGATATAAAAGTGTACAGTACCTACAGTTATCATCATCAGTATAGAAACTTACACTGGTACGGACTGTTGAAATAAAATTGTACAGCTGACAAAACTTTAGTAATACAGCTGAAATAAAATTTTACAGCTGACAAAACTTTCAAGTGGATATGGACTGAAATATTTCAAGACAGCTACTATATGGTACAAAGTAATGCGGAGCTGTAGCTCAAAGCAAAGAACCAAGCATGGAAAACAACAGTTCTAAAATATAAAAAGCCCACATACATATGCTAGGCAAGCATACATATGCAAAATCAACCAACACAGTTCACGGTAAGAGCCTAGGATTGTCAGGCTGCTATAACCTGACGCTTTGGTAGGAAGCAATAACCATAAAATATACATGATGGAAGCAGAATGGAACTATTTGTGCATAATCATCAGACTGACACCTACGTACATATCAAATGGCGATGTCCATGCAGGATGGAGGTATTGGGGGGGGGGGGGGGTGGGGGGCATGAGCCCTTCACCCCTGGCTCTTCTCCTTCCACCTCCAGTCGCTAAACCCACTGGAAGCTCACCAAATCCTCACCACTTCAGTGACCTACCAAAGCATGAGAAGTGCACCGTCGCCGCTACGTTAATCGTGCCGTCCGTCGTCCTCGTGATCGCCGCCGGGTTGCTGGTGCACTGGTGCCATCGCATTAGGTCGGCGGAGGGAAGCTAAGGACATGTGAATTTATAAATACATATGTATATATGTATTTTGAGCTATTGTTTTCGTAATATTAATGATTATTAATATTTAAATCATGTGGATGGGTATTTGGGCAATCTTTTTCATATTGGCATTAGTGTGTAATTCATGTGATTGTTATCTTGCGCTATTTTTCTCATAATGGAATTGGTGAATAATTTTTCTCTAATTATTGTTGGTAATTTCTAACCCTCAAAAACG
Organism: Eragrostis nindensis; assembly: GCA_012490785.1. Taxonomy (NCBI): domain Eukaryota; kingdom Viridiplantae; phylum Streptophyta; class Magnoliopsida; order Poales; family Poaceae; genus Eragrostis; species Eragrostis nindensis. Next base: position 1,403,710 of record JAAXCT010000076.1, on the reverse strand, counting down.
AAAGTGGTAAACTTATGGGATCAGATGCAAAACTGATGCTAATCATGCTGCTCAAATGACGGGTTCGGATGTCTGTGGTAAGTTGTATATATATATTATATAGACGCAACCCAATATCACTCATTGATTGTTATAAAGCTTGATTCTCGTGCTTCCACGTCATGAGATAAGTTTGGCCCGTTGGTTCATGTTTTATAATGCATCCTGTTTGTCCAAAGTCGTATATCTCCACGCTCTAACCGTTCTATTCAGACTTCAATCCCCACCGCCCCCCTTTACAGCAAGAAAAACTGCCCATGGAGAGAGCCGGAGAGACCAGGCATGCAGAAACTGCCACCTTCATTGGGCAATCAAGAGACAATGTCATCAATGGAGTTATTCCTCTCTCGGTCATTTTCCTCCTCAGAAACTTATCCCATACTTGCTGCTTAAAGTCGGAGCAACGGCTCCACCATCTCTTCCCTGCTGCTAGGATGCTGCCTCATTTACCGTACAGACTCATTCATAAAACCATCTCTGCAGCTATGAATCTTGCTTCATGTAATTAAATTGATATTCTTTGCATGCGTACAGGTTCATAAAAATTGATCTCCCCTCCTGAAGCTAGCTTCTGTAATTTTTGTATGCATGTTGATGCATATTGCTTTTGGATCATAAGGTTGGCGTATCTTTGGTCTTCTTAATCATTCAGGTTACACATTACTCAAAAGCTCCCCTCTAGATTTCAAGTCTGGGATATGTAACTGGATTGATCATTTAGGTAAGTGTAGTAAAAAAAATGAAATAAACCTCCACAGTTTGTTTAAGCCTGCACTCAAACTCCTTTCGTGTGCTCTTTTTCAAATCATTGTTATTTTGGTTCTGCAGCCAATGCAGAGTGGACAGATTTCAGGTGGTCAAGCACTACTCTTTGAAGAAATCATTCAGAATTTAGTTGTTGCATCATCTGTGATACTGATGCAATTGTCCAATTTTCTGTCAGGTAAGATTCCTACAGAATCATTCTGCTAATGGACTAAATACATTGTGATTAGTTTACTTATCTTGGTTTATGGGGTGTTAATATTATGATCGGTGCACCTTTTACTTGCCTGAGAAAGAAGTATTCCTTTTCATCCTTCACTCTTATCACAACCTCGCTCCACGTTCATCAAATCCCTGGTCATCTCTGCCACAGATCCATGGTATGTTCGTTTGTTTCAACTTACCAATAGCAGATTTGCTAGACAGAGTCGCAACTGTTTTCCTAGGTTATCTGTCCTTGATTTAATAATTTTGTATATACTTTATCTTACATGCATTTCAAAGATAAAGTACCCTCTTATATGTGACAATGTTTAATGTGCAGGTTAGTTGATTAGAATACAACTTGATGAATTGATGCAATGAGGTTTCCTGTTTCCATTTTCTAAAACAATTGTTCCACATGGTGTTCTATTCATCGAGTATTGCAGGTCGTGCATACACATCCGAGATCATTTTGTCCTCTATGATAGGCTCCCCATTTGAGTCATGTTTTATATACCTCATCAGTAAGTACTCTTAGCGTATTAAAGCATTTTTGTTCCTCTATAATTTCAGTGAATTTTGTGTAACCTTTAGATATCCTTCAATAAAATTTTAAATTATGTAATCATTTCGATTCAAGATTTAATGTATTCTTGAAAGCCCTGAAACACCGCAGCAACGCAGGGAACCACCTAGTAATTATAGATTCAGGAGTCCAAAACCACACAACTGCATATGAAACAAACAATTCAATTGGCTACATTGGGTCCACATCACAACATGCACGCAAAGCATTGGTCGGACAAAAGTCGGTGCAATTTGGTCGGATGCGAAGCATTATTTTGTTTTACGGAAGATGGGAAGCATTATTGTTCTATGAATTTCATGAACTTTTGTGGAGTCCAGCTGCAGCGAGTCTGATTACATTGGTGTTGTGCGCACAGTATATACTCCTCTTGGGCATGCTTGGATCCTTGACTTCTTCTTTCTGGATCGTGCTATATATCTTGGGCACTGGTTGAAGAGTCTTCGGCTCATACACCAAGCCAAGCGCTGCCACCTGATTGTTCTTCCAATTTTCTCCCATTGAATGGATAATAGTGTGCATCACTACTTTCCGTTTTCTCCCAAATCCTCGACGCCGTCGTGCCGCAAGGCGCCTCGATCCGATCCGCTCCCCAACTCGATCCAGGCTCCATGGGCGGCATCCTCGCATCACCGCCCGGCAGCGGCGGTGGCATCGTCTACGGGCCGAGAAACCTTGAGGACAAATTCAAATTCTACATCGGCGAAATGGATGATGAGACCAGACGGGTTCTCGGCAAGATCGACAAGATCTACACCAGCAGGTCGAAGAAGCTCCTCGACAAGGAATCGGTAATTGACAACAATGCTTACGCCTTCTGCTTCGGCCTCCTGGACCCCGCCTCCAACGTCATCGTCAACAGCGTCATCTCCAAAGCCAAATCCGCCCCTGCGGCCGCGCGGAAGGCCGAAGGAGAGCAGGTCGACGCGGACACGATGAGGAGCCGGCGGTCGCTTGCCGGCCTCGTCGCGTTCCTGACCACGCTCTTCCCGTACCTCCCCGTAGCGGAGGCCACGGCGTACCTGGACGCCGCCGGCGCGGACCCGATCGTCGCCGCGCTCCTCATCATCGACCGGCGCGGGATGCGGAGGTTCGACTTCTCCTCCTCCGGCGCCGCCGCGGCGGCCGTCGAGACCGCGCTCAGGTGCGCCGCGGCTGCCGCCCGGCACCCCGATCCGCAGCGGCTCGTGCTTGTGTGGAAGCTGCTCTCGCCTCACCTGAAGAACCTCTCCTCCGAGCTGTCACGCTCGCGCGCCACGCCTGACGCTGCAGTCCAGCGCATGCTGATGCTGGCCGCGACGAAGGATACCGAGACACCGCTGCCATATCTTCACCTGGATCAATCATGGGAGCTCGCCTCTTCACGGCGTGCTCGCCGCAGGTCGATACCCAGCAAAGCGCTGCCTCCTGCGCGGGGAGCCATGAAGCGCATGCTCCTCGCGACGATCCATGGCTTCTACGTGCAGGCGCTGGCCAGGCTGCCGACGGCCGAGGTGCGGGCTCGGTACCACCGCAGCATGATCGAGGGCGGCAACTGCTACGGCCCGCTGAGCCCCGTCTCCAACATCATCGTCAACACGCTCTGGTACGAGCACAACTTCCCCGTGACAAGCAGCGAACAAGTTACGCTGCGCATGATCAGCACCGCGTGCCTGCGTCGCGCCGCGGCGCGGTCTCTCTACGGCCTCGTCTCCTTCCTCTGCACCCGCTACCCGAGCCTGACGCCGGACCAAGCCTTGCAGCGCCTACTGATCGCCGGAGCCGACTTGCGAGTCGCCGACCCAAACCTCTTTGATCTTACTACTAGGACAGACAAGAAGAAGAAGCTGAGCTGCTCTGGTAATTTCTTCTTGCCTTGGATGGTGCAGGAGCAGGCCATCTGCCAGCGCGGTCGAAGAGTACGCTTCTGCGGCCGCCGCCGCGTTCCATCCGGACCCTCCGGCGCAGCAACAGCTTCTTGGATCACCTGATTCAGTGTCCAGGCTTAAGACTGAAACAGAGACGCTGCTTCAGGATGATCGCCCACTCTCGTCCGAGCTTCTCGTGCACCTCTCCAAGACATTACTACTCCATTGTCCATCCTCTGCGCAGAAGCATGAGCAAGCACCTAGGACGAAGGTAAGCAGGGGATACTACGCTCACAACTCTGAATGCCAAACTACGTTCTGGGGCCAGCACGGCAGAGTCTGCAGAAAGGTGAATGCTGCGTTGGACGCATACAACAAGGGCCGGGTCAGTCTCTTACTTTTACTTTGTCCAAAGTTTGCTTCAGAAAATTTCTCACATGTCCTTTTGTGTAGTATGCTCAATTCCCAATTTGTGTATCATCTTTTATGTTCGTATGGTTTGAAGTAGGTACCCCACTTTAGGCTTCACGTCATTTGTGGTGTCAACGAGCTCGTTTCTGGCCCGGAGTTCAGCACAGACCCAGAAGTAAAAGGCTACAATCCATGGACTCCATTCAAATACCACCACTGCCATATCAATTTTCTGGCAACTTGCGGAGATCTTCAAAGTGCTGAGGGTGCGCCTCTTCAAGTTCTCTTCTTTGCTGAATGTAGCAACCATGGCATCCATAAGGAGTCTTGGTGCGTCCCTGTGACTCCACCGCGTCATGATGCTGGTATGCCACATGTTCTTACGATAATTCTCATGTGTTAACATTTCAAGCGGATTAATCAGTATCTTGATTGGATTCTTATACAATTTTATGTGCATTAACTTTGTGTTCATGTGAGGGCAGGGCAAATCCGGTGCATTTACTGCGAGCATGAAGTGAGCATGATTGTGCATCCAGCCATGAAAAGTTTTCATGGGCGTGATATAGAGTTTGAGAATGTGTCGAGTGGCGAAGGGCTCTTTCATGACAGTGAACACTACACCAATGACCACATCATCACAGACAACAGAATATATATAGATTGGGTGTATGGGCTGGGAGATGATGCCATCTATTCCATCTGCAACCCTGATGACATTGATGTTGACGATAAAGAGGAGGTCGAATTGCGTGTTTGCTGAGTACCAAATTAATCTGGGTGCCCGTTGGAGGAAGCATCAAGTCTTTGTATTGTTTATTTGATGAGTGAATTTCTCGAAACTATATATTTAAATAGTCGTGTCACAAAATTTTAAAGCTTGTGTTGTATATTTAGCTTGTTCGGCTGATGTTTTGCACAATTTTCTAGTAGTTGGTAATTTGCAGATTCAGGTAAAATTGGGTGTTGCCTGGAGCCTGAATTGCAACTGCAAATATGCTACCGAGGTTCATTCACCGCGCTTCTACTATTTGCTAGTGCCTGAGCCTGAGCCTATATATCATCGTGAGAGGCTAGTGGCAAAAACAAAATTCAAATCGGGAAAACTTTTTTTTTCAGAATTAGTGGCAAGAAATATTGTACTTTCAGATAATTTGCTGCGGCACGCTTTCAGTGGAATTAATCTCTCATGCGACCAGCAAGAAATATGGCGGAGGAGCCGTGAAGGACAGGTCGAAGCAGGGCAGTGCGCGAGTTGCGGCGGCCAATGGCAACAGCTCAGTGGTGAACTGGGGCGCCGCCGGCACATGCTTCCAGGAGCTGATTTGGGCTTTTGGGGCATAGATCCCAGCGGAAAGCCCACAACCCCAGATATGGGCCCCGGACCCAGCCTGTCTACCGCACGAAGGCCCTAGCCCGACCACGACCCTGTTTCTTTCTTGCGGGGGAGGCAGAAGCCGAGCAACCAAAACGACACCGATCCGCTGGGTTGCTGTTGAATCACATCGAACCAGACCACCACCACTTCCACGCTCCGCTCCGACTCGACGCTAGGGTTTCGATCTCGCTGCCCCGCCATGGATTCCGCTTCATCCGCCGCCGGCGAGGCCCCCACCACCGGGGAGCACCGGATGGGCACCACCATCGTCGGCGTCTGCTACAACGGCGGCGTTATCCTCGGCGCCGACTCCAGGACCAGCACCGGTACGGTCCGATTCCTCCTCGATCTGCATGTGTTGCAGGAGATCTTAGTATTGCTACTAGAAAACTGGTGCGCAGGTAGCTCGCCTTGTGGTGCCTTTGGTTTGCGCTGCATATTTTTGTGAACGCATTGGATCAACAGGCATCATAGTTGTAATTGTACGTACGGGTCTATTCGATTAGTTCACCTATGCATGGGATGGATTAAATGTAAAATTGGTAGAGAAAATAAAGTGGCATCCTGTAATCAACAGCTTTTTTCCCTTTTGTTTTGCCTGAACTGTTCTTTAAATTGTTGGTTGTTTCCATTTGTTCTTCACTCATAGGGAAAGAAGGTATAATATTATAGCTAGGGAAGCTGTGGTAGTCCTCTGCGGCAAGGTTATATAGTATTCAAAAGATGATATAGGAAATATATATATCAGTTTGAAAACATATGTGCTGTTCATTAGGTATATTCAACCAGCATCCTAATAATCAACAGACCAAACGATATGTATTTTAAGTTGTACATGTTGGAACCATATAAGACAATTTGACAGTAGAACAACTTGGTAGTTTGAGTGTTTACGCACTAAATTCAAACTTGGTAAGATTGTGATTCATATCTGTTTGATTAATTGATTAAATAAACGCCTTTATTACCTTATTATCTCTCTTATTACTAAACTTCTGATTCCTAGTGCTAGATAGTTCTTATAGAATTAATTGTAACGTGAGTATTTTTTTTTTTTTGTTGGAGTTCGGGGTCAGATTATAGCTTGAGCTCACTGAACAGTATTGCAAGCATTTTGAAGCTCAACACGAGACTTGGTCTGAATTAAACTAAAAGAATGAAGCTATTGTTTCCCACCAGACTAACAAATTATAAACAGTGAAGATAATTATTCTGTAGGAAACCAACGCTTTTGAGTATATTTAGGTTAGCTCCCCTGAGGTTAAAGGGCAATCAGCTATTTACAATGTAACATTGCCTTGATTAAAAGATGAAGACCTACCTGTATATTAGTAGCTTTTAGTTTTGGCTTCATCATTAGTGAAGCACTCTATGTTTTATTGTTAGGTACATCGTTGCTGCTATTGTTTTGTGTGTCATATATATATGCGAAGCTACAGTAACACAACATTAGAAAGATAATATTAGGTTGCTCTGCAGTGCATCACTTTTAACCTTCAGTGGTTCTGACCAGCCTGGAGTGCTTGTGTCATATTGTATAACTGAAAAAAGAATCTAGTTACACTAGTATTTTGTAGGAAAACAATGAGATGTAACATTTGTGTTTTGCATTTTACATGATCTACTTGTGGGAACCAAATAGCTTGACTGTAATAAGCAATGCAAATTCTGCAATGTTGTCTGTTCCTTTGTGAGCACTGAAGCCTGAAGTGCGCAAACAATGAACTATTGAGAAGAAGATCTTAGCTGACATATTACAGAAAGTCTTCTATAATGTTGAAAGAACTATTGGGTTATCTATTTTATATTTTATTTTAAAGTTAGCACTGCTCTTCTTTACTAAAATCTACCATTTGCTAGCTTGGGAAAGTACCACTTAGCTACAATATTCTTTTCTGAGTTATATCAACGACAACTGAACTCTTGAGTAGAACTATACTGCTCTCTGTATTGCCATGTAATTAAAATAGAAAAACGTCCACCATTTGGGCTATTTGTGGCACTGAATGATGGGATTCTCACTTTGGTTTGAACTATATCTAGTATCTTTGGTGTTTTACGAATGAACCTTTTGTATCTTTGTGCTTATCTTACATCCTTCTTTACAACATGTTCCATTTTGTTTATTTTCTTTTTCTTTTTAATTGCTCCACTTTAATACCTTTCTGTTGCTTTGCTCTAATTTTCAGGAATGTATGTAGCTAACCGTGCATCCGACAAGATTTCTCCGCTTACAGACAATGTGTATGTTTGCCGCTCTGGATCTGTAAGTGTCTATGCTATTTTGAAGAAACCTTGTCTTGTTGTTTCTTCATGTTACTCTCATTCGAATATGTTTGAGTGGAAACCTTTACTGTACATTCTTCAGCAGCTTGTAGTTCATTCAGTGGGTTATTTGTTATTGTTGGTGGGAACAAGTTATTTAAGTAGTAGTTACGTATCGCTTTTTTGTTGTTGCCTTGCCTTTGTTATCTTGGTAGGAAAAAAAGTATCCTTTCAGTTTCTGCTTAGTACTAGTGATGTAGGTTCCTATTTAAATTGTTTTGTGTGTAATCTTGTCGCTCCTATTTCCTCGCAGGCTGCTGATACACAAGTCATTTCAGACTATGTACGATATTTTCTTCACCAACAAACGTAAGCTTGTTCTTATTTTATGTTGCCTTATGTCTCATTAAAAAGACTGAATGGCACTGTCACATAATATGGAACTATAAAGTGACTTAAAATGTTTTAAAGTGCGAGATAGCTGATGAAAAGTTTCCCTCCACGTGCAGGATTCAGCTTGGGCAACCAGCTACTGTGAAAGTTGCAGCCAACTTGATTAGGCTTCTAGCTTATCAGAACAAGGTACATTCTCGGACACCAGACTGTTATAATGCTTTGTTACATATCTCAGTGATGAGTGCATGACATTTAGCATTGTTTCTGTGACATATGTTGCAAAAATATTGTTTTAATTCTACATTGACTATTTGTTATCATTGTTTAGAACATGCTGCAAGCTGGCATGATAGTTGGTGGATGGGATAAATACGAGGGAGGCCAAATATTTTCAGTCCCCCTTGGTGGAACAATTCTGAAGCAACCATTTGCAATTGGAGGTATATATTTGCTCATAGACTGATCTGGTACCCTTTATCTTATTAAGACATGTCTGTGATGAAACATGAGTTACTCTATTTCTTGAGAAAAATGCTGTATGTTCTGGCTAATAATGTAGTACTTAATCACTTGCTGTCTGCATTTATGCACTATACAACATTTGGATGTTCATACTCTAAATATGTTTAAGAGAAAGCTTCCTGTACTGAGAAATATGGACCATATTGATTTGCTACACCTGCATCGGTTTGTTATCAGGTCTGATTCTGATGCGTATGGTATTGCCTCTGACTTGCAGGTTCAGGTTCCAGTTACCTGTATGGACTTCTTGATCATGAATGGAGAGAGGGGATGAGCCAGGAAGAAGCAGAGGTATGTTGTCAAGTTTCTTATCAGGGCCTGGATGCAAGCCTGAGATATTTACTTCTAGAGTAATAGAAAATATTTTAACAAAATTTGGTACAGAATAGAGAAGGAATTAGTTCCACTTTCTTAATCTGGTTCTTTTGTGTTGATTTTTTCAGAAGTTCGTTGTGAAGGTAGTTTCCCTTGCTATGGCCCGTGATGGTGCTAGTGGAGGGGTTGTTCGCACTGTTACTGTAAGTGCTCTTTTATTTTATGCAAACTGTCATGCTTCATTCCTTTGGTTGAGAAACATTAAAACATCATAGATACATAAACTAGTTGATGTTATGGATTCTATATAATCATCTATTTCTACACTTATATCTAGCATACCGTGACAGCTTGAAACCGTAACTACTGATCATTCGACTTTCATGCATGATGTGATTTATCCATCCACTGTGTTATGTATGAGTGCTGGTGGCTATGTCAAACCAAATTGGAATGAGAGTGCAAGATTGTTCTGCTTATTCTCTTGTTGCACGATTCATGTTCTTATAGAATCAGTTTTATGAGTTTCCTCTATTTGCTAATGTTTTCTCCTTTTGAGGTTCATCTATCCCATGAAACTTATGCTCTAGTTTGTTCAAAATAAGGAGTGTTTGATGTTTCTGTACTTCTTCTTTTGTCTCTTTCTATATTTCACTTCTAGTCCACTCTATATGCTAGTATTATATTGTTTAATGCTTGGTGGGTGCTTGGCAGATAATCAGAACTCTTGTTTTATGTGTTCAAAACTCACGGGGTTTGATTGTGCTGCAGATTAATGCCGATGGTGTTAAAAAGAATTTCTACCCTGGCAACAAGCTACCACTGTGGCACGAAGAGTTGGAGCCGCATAACTCGCTGCTGGATATACTTGCTGCGGGGAACCCTGATCCGATGGTTCAGTGACTTTGCTTTTCAGTCATGCGCCTTCCCTTGCGACTTTCTACTGTATCTGACTGGTTCTGGATTTGAACTGAAGGATGAACACATTTCCTCTTGAATTGTCACTCTTTCTTATTACTGTGTAGTAAATTTCTGTTTAGAAGAATTGTTCTCTCTGTTTGGTGGTAATGGTTCGCAACCTGATGTTACTGTGATATCTTGTGACTGCTACTTTGATTAGGCTCGTCAGATTGCATACGTCGCTCAAGTCCCTGGCTTATTAATTTACAAATTCATATCTCTAAACTCTCTAAATGGTTCACTGAGGTCTAACATTTCAAAAAAAAGTGTTTCATGTACCTAATTTTTTATCTCTGTGGCATCCTCACCAAATCATTATTAATAAATTATACTCGTGGTCGACTGGGACGAGAACTCCAAAGTCGGGGTCATGGAGGGTGAAGAGTGTAGCATCGAGAGGCTACAAGGGACTCGTTGGAGTGCTATATATGGAGGAGATATAACAGAGAAGGCCATGTAGACGTCATGTACGCTAAACACCGATATCAGACCTCTGAGTGACAACACTAACAATGTTTAGAGATCTAGGAACCCAACTTGACGACCTGAAGCGAAAACCACCGGCTAAGAATTGAGTTATATACTTCAGAGAAGGATGGAAAATTTTCCTTTTGGCAGCTGTTAACTTCATCTGGAGAAGGCTTCACCAAAACCATCATCTCATCCTACAATTTTTGACTTCTGGAGAGCACATATCCCTGAACTCGCCTCTTATTCACACAGTAACTTTTTGCATTTCATTCATTGCATTCGAGCTTATGGTGTAATAATGTGTACTACATGCTGTTAGCGAATCATTTGTACAGTTTCGGATTTCATTGCCAATCATTCTCATCTTTGTTCCACCAGTCAGTATCTATTTCATTTTGGGCTGGTGAAAATGCACAGAATAAACACGGCATGTTTCACCCGCTCTACTTTCTGTTGAAGTCATGGAATATAATACATCGGGTTGGGAAGCTTGAAGGAGCGAACTGCCACGGAAGAACCCAACAGATCACTCCACTGATCCCCGGAATTGCCTAGGATCCTGTATCCTTCTGCTTCCATTTCCTTCCTCTTCTCCGATTTGTAAGTAATCGCGGTCTTGTTGCGATCAACTGCTGCCCTGGTCATTGGGAAGGACAAAATTCAGATTCAAGGTTGAATATGCTTATTCAAGAATGGTGGGTGATACGGACATACGGTACTCAGGAGACAAATTGGACTGAGCTTATAAAATGTTGACTTCAGCATCCAACAAAATAGTTATGATTGTTAACTAAGAGTAACTAATCTATAGTTTGATAATAACAAATGGAAGTTTGGTAAACAAGAAAGCAACAACCAATGGCCAAACAGCAATAAACATTGATATCTGAACTCCTGAAGCACCTATTCAGGAGTATTCAGTACTACAAGTAATGTACTAGTGGAGGACAGTCTGGTAATGCAGGTGCATTGTGTATGCACTATAATGTTAATCACGGATGTTTCAGGCTATGAAGATACCAGAAAGAAGCTAAATCTTTTTGGAGAACTAATAAAATGGCAAGCTAATAGGAAATGGCCATGGATGTTCAGTGAATGACGAGGTGCCAAGCAAACGAAACATTCAGAGTTAAAGCGCTGTATTTTCTGAGGAATGTCAAGGGTGGTAAGTTAGGCAGATGATAAACAGTACCAGAGGATGGCAGCTAAGATTGCAAATCTGAAAGTACTAATATGCTACCTGAGGATGAGCTTGTCCCAATCATGGAACCCCTGTTTGTTGAGGTTCTCCACCGTGACGCCCCGGTGCGCCTCGCTCCGGCCGGTGAGCAGGAAGGTCTTGAAGCCGAGGTCGCGAACCTCCTTGTAGAGCTTCAAGCTGGAGGCGATCGCCGGCGCCTCGGCCCTCTCAACCCACTCGTCGAACGCGTGGTGGTCGAACAGCTCAAGCCTGGCATGCGAAATCAAGCACCCGTGTCAGAGCATGTAAATTTTGGCCTGGTGGTCGAACAGTTGACGCCTAACTCGCAGCAAAAGCTTGGCCATTTTGGACGGGACGCATCGGACGAGGATAGATCGTGCACCCGAACCGGTGCCTATCTGGGTTGGCCGCCTAATGTTTTGCCGTGACTCACCCGTATCCGTGGTCGGCGTAGTAGGGAAGGTTGGAGAGCAGCGTCTCGTCGATGTCGAACACCCAGGCGTCGCGTCCGTCGGCCCCGCGCGGCGCGGCGCGCGCGTATGCCGCGGACTCCCTCGCCACGAGCTCCAGGTCGGCGCGGTAGGCGACGCCGGCGACGTAGTCCCGCACGTGCGGCGCGCACTCGGCGGGGACCGCCCGCCACGGCGCGAGGTTGTTGGCCTCCGCCGCCAGCCGCCAGCTCGCGCACCGCACCTCCGCGGGCAGCTCCTCGAACGCCTCGTCCGGCGGCGCCGACGAGGGGAGCTCGATAACGAGCGGGCGCGGCAGGAGGTGAGCCGACACCGCCGCCGCCGCCTCGGACGCGTGCTGCGGCAGCGCGGTGGCCTCCACTCGCGCCGCCGGCTCCTCCGGCGACGCCGCCGCGGCGACGGCGGCGGCGAGGAGCGCGGCGAGCAGGAACAGGGGCCCGCCGAGGCGCCCCATTCCGAGGATTTTGACTACCAACCAACCGCTCGGCCGCCGGCGCGGGCCCGGGTCCCGTCGATGCGGTGCCGCGCGGGGCCCCCGGCGTGGAGGCGGGGAAGAGCGGGGGGCAGGCGCGCGGGGTAGGGCGTGCGGCGGGGGGACGACGACGCGGGGCGATAAATAGCGAGGATGGGGCAAGCGAGGAATGCGTGGTGCCGACGACTTCGGCGCGAGGTGAGGAGACGGAGCGGAGAGGAAGGCCGGGGTGGAAGGCGAGGCGGGTTAAATAGAGGAGAACGAGAGGGGGAGGCGTGCGTCGCGTTTCGTTTCGTGTTGGGGAAAGGGAAAACGAGGGAGATCAATGTGGGGAAGAAGAAGCGAGTTGGGGAGTGGGGGATTCGAATCTGAGGGAGGAGGATGCTTAGCGGTGGGGCAACCGGTGGTGACGTGCCGCTCACGGGTTGGCTCCTGTGCGCTGGTCGGGGTGGGACCAAGCGCGTTCGGTCGGTGCTGCCCTCTGCCTTGGCCGGCGAAAAAAAACCGGTGCGGCGCGGCAGGACGTCCTCGTCGCCGTTTGACGCGCAATGGATGCTCATTCCTTGTCTTGCCATTGCTTTGTTTCCCGTGGGGATTTCTCCGAAAGTTTCTTGTTTCCTGTTTCGGGCCATTTAAGCAAGATTATTTAATTCCTTTTTGGCTCATCTCCTTGCTATTCCTTCCACACGCTCAACCAAACCTCTGACTGGCGTCCTCCTCGGTTGCTGCACGCGGGGTGTGCAAATCCCTCGGCCGTTTCTAGCCTATTAGGGCCCTGTTCGGTTCACCTTCTAAAGTGCCCTCTAAACTTTATATCTCTCTAAAGTAAAAAAATCTTACTATTTAGGGGTACTAAATAAAATTTAATTGCAAAACCTTTCTGCAGATAGGCGTTATTTTTCGAGACGAATCTAATGAGTCTAATTAATCAATGTTTTGACACAGTGATGCTACAGTAACCATCGTCTAATCGCCGCTTAATTACCCTCATTACATTCGTCTCGCGAAATAGATAGGGGGTTCTGGACTTAGTTTTGTAATTTGACTTTGTTTAGTACACATAAATCGTGCCGGCATCTTTGATGTGACTGCTACAACACACTCTAAAGTGATCCGAACGGCACCTAGGCAACGCTCCCCACCATCATCCTTTCCTTTGGCCGTCGCGGACGTTTACACCACGGCTGCAGCAGCCGGGAACCACAATTTGCAGGAATATATCTCTATCAACGATCGTCATCACACCTCCATGCACCCCTTTGCTCTGCTTCGCCTTTTGCTTGGTAGTTGCCTGTGCTAGTACGGTCTTGGGCGGCTGCTGCTAGACCGAACGTGTAAACGACACATCGGATCGCACATGTTTTTTTTTTTTTTGATTTTTGAGAGAGACGTCGGATCGCACATGTGGATGTGGTTGCGAAGACAACAGACTCTCATCCGGGCCACTCCTATTAGGCCGTAACTCTAACCTGGGCTGGCCTGCTCCGCGATGTCAGCTCAGAAGCTTGGCCCGCTACACGAGTACAAACGACAGGGGATGGGAAAACAGAGCTGGGAAGCCCTCATTCGCGGCTAGATCCGATTCCGAGACACGGCGTGAGAGAGGAGGATGTCGACGCCGCCGGTGCAGAAGCTGCTTCATCGTCGTCGGCACATCCCAGACTCCCGTAGTAAGCTTCCCTCCTGTTCTGCGCATCTTCTATTCGATCATGAGTTGTGCAGATGAGGGCCAAAATTGGCGCGTAACATGGGCTACCTCTGCTATGACCGAGGAATGCATGCGTGCAACGCGATCCAAAAAGCGGGACAAGCTCTTGTCGTTTGCAGAGGCGATAGGTATTTACTATTCATAACAATGATGCTCTCATTGCAGATGGATCTGTTGCTTCCCTTGACGAAGAAGACAAGTCTAAAGTTGGCAAAACAGCGAGTTATTCGGGGCCCCACCTGCCGGAGGTAAGCCTACAGTTTTGAGGAGTTAACTTCTGCACATTAACTTTATTTCATGTGTACAATTTTATTGAACTCATTTTCATGAGTTTTAGATCCCAGGGCATATTGTTAATAAGGAGCACATTTGGTACACCTTGTCGGATCGGCTGTACCTTTTGTTCATTGTTCTAGATGCAATGACCTGCTGTTTACACTTGCCAAAACCCTCAGCGAGCAGCTTATCGCTAGCTTTTCTTTTTTGGTACAAATACGTAGCATCATCGTCCAGCTCAGCACCGACTTTTACAAAGAAGTCACATGCACTTCTTTGCTTGATAATTGAAGTGGAATACTAACAATTTACTCTTGCTGTTGCAATTAAGTTTCTTTCTCTGAAGGACTGATATGCTTTTGCGTGCAGGAAATCATGATGCATATATACTCCCTATTGCCAATGCGAGATGCTGCCCGTGCTGCTTGCGTGTCTCGCGCCTTTGAAAGTTCTTGGAGGCGCCGCCCCAACCTCACCTTGGATAAAAATACGTTGGGCCGCTTTGGTAATTTCATCGGGAAAGTTGACCGTGTTCTGAGGAACCACTCAGGCGTTGGCATCAAGACATTCGAGCTTGACTATGATGAGTGTTATAATCCCAACTCCCGTAACTATCTGGACAGTTGGCTTCCGATTGCTGTTACACCTGGGATTGAAAAACTCATCCTCAAGTTAAAATGATCGCGGCTTATTCAAGAGCGAGTTTCCAGAAGAGGTGAAATACTCATGGGGGTTAACGTACAACTTCCCATGCTCGCTTTTATCTGACGGGAGTGGAAGCTCGATTCAGCATCTCGAACTGGAATGCTGCGTCTTCCAACCAACAGTCCAACTTGGTTGCTTTGGAAGCCTGACGAGCCTGCATCTGCATTATGTGTGTATCAATGGGGAAGAGTTGGAGTGCCTTCTTTCCAGTTCTGTAATGCTGGAGCGGTTGGAACTCGATTATTGCCTTGAGATAATGTGGTTGAAGATACCTGGCCTCCTTCACCGCCTCAGCTACCTGAGGCTTGATAGTTGCGGCAGGATGCAAGTAATAGAGAATGAGGCTCCAAATCTTCGCAGCATTTACATTTTTGATGCCCCAGCAGGCCGCTCTCCGCGAGAGTCATTTCGATTCGGAGAGTTATTGCAATTGAAGAACCTAGAGATATGGTGTAACAATGCTGCCCTATTTTGCTCGTTCAGAGCTTCCATCAATCGCGCCGAACCTTGAAACTCTTACCCTGGGCTCGCCAAGTGGTGAGGTACGTACTCCCTAAAACTTAATTAAGGTGATTGTAGACTAATATTCATAAGTAGTGGCATGTTACATTAATCAATCTGTGGCATGTTTATTCAGATGGTCAATACGCCAATGGCTCCTAGCAAATTCCTCCACCTCAAATACTTGAGCATTGAGCTCCAGAGAATGAAATTCTCCCCAACATATGATTACTTTTCTCTGGCTTCTTTCATCGACGCTTGTCCATCCTTGGAGACTTTCAACCTGACGGTAAGTCGTTATTCAACTCGAAAATATATTTGCGACTATGGTGAACCTCTCGCTCAAGTATATATTATCCGTTTTTTTATCTTCAGGTGTCGCAGACACTCATGGCGCACGAATTAGTTTTTGGAGGCCCCTCGTCTCTAAGGCGGATGCCACAATATGGTCATCATCACAACCTCCGGAGTTTGAACATCACTGGTTTCTCCTTCGTGAAGAGCCTGGTTGAGCTTGTCTGCCATATTCTTGAGAACACAACATCACTCGAACGCGTCACATTGGACACAACTTTGGGTGGCGTGAGATGTGTTGCTGATGACAGTTCTGCTGCAAAGGCACTCTCGGCTATCAAGGAATATATTGAAGTGAAAGTTCCTGCTACAGTTGAGTTACGTGTTGTGTAGCCCTGTATAAGGTGCCATGCCATTTAAATACCGGAATCTTCAATGTTTAGCTACATAACATTACGACGGGACGATCTATTATTATTGATTCATTTGGAACATATATATACTGTTTCAATTTCCGTCACATCCCGTTTTCGAGGTGGTAAGAAGGCAGGGCAGGTGAAGCAAATCGATTCAGGTGACCCCAACTGCTGAAACGTTCCAGCAGGGCAGGCTGGGAGAGGGCTTTTGCGTTCCTTAGCCTTGAACCATGTACCTGCGCTTCCGCTCTTTAATCAAATGGAGATGAGCAGCTGGGAATCCTCAAGAGAAAAAAAGATTGGCACAATGTTGCTATTGCAACAGTCGTACAAGACCAACTTCCTAGTACCCTCTATCTCAAAATACTTGTTATTCTGGCTATATATCCGGTTAAAAAATGCTATGAATATAGACAATTATATGTCTAGATTCACAAAACATGCTATGAACTTGAACATAAAAAAATAGCCAAAAAGTATCAAAATAAGATAATGCAATTTCCTAGAGGCGTGGAGCTCTCACTCAATCTTGGGAGCATCCACACTTTTTGAGAAACCGGGATCCCTTACGAGGTGTTTTTGGGAACATTGAGAGCATAAGGTTTGAAAACCAGTGCGTCTCTCTGACAACTGACGTCCCACGGCTTCCACCGCTCTCCATCGGGACAAGGCTGACACGACAATACTAGAATTATAATTCTATATATTACATCGGATGACTTTACGGAAGATACTTTTGCGAGGGTAGGGGCATATGCCCCTAAGGGTATTGGATAGTACTACATTTCATCGATTACCGATTATGACGCAATGACTACATTAGGTAATTTGATCTGATATACTTAAATTTGATAATTGCATACATCAGTGATGCAAATTTTATAAATATGTATATGTATTTGAGCTATTTTTCCGTAATGGTAATGATGATTAATATTTAAAGCATGTGGATGGGTGTTATGGGCAATCTTTTTCATAGTGGCATTTGTGTGCAATTCATGTGATATGTATTTTGCGCTATTTTTTCATAACAACGTTGATGGGTAATTTTTCTTTATTAGTGTTGGTAATTTCTAGCTCTCAAGAGCGAAAGCGGTGATTTCTGTTATTTGCGAAATAAATTAGAGCACTTCAATTTCCTAACACCGCACGGAGCTCTCACTCAATCTGAGGAGCATCCACTCTTTCTAAGAAACTCGATTCTTTGAGGTGCTTTGGGAACGTCGAGAGTATATAGTTCAATGAATAACCAGTGTGTCTCTCCTCCGACATCCTTGCCACCGCTTCCACCGCTCTCTTCGACGTGTCAACCGCCGCCACCCATCCTCCGGGGAGCCTGCGGTTTGCTTTCGACATGAGGTAAAACACACCGTTGCGGTCGCACAGGGTGGGGACGAACAGCGGCACGTTCTCCGGAGAAGCCCCCGCGCCGCCACCGTCAGCAGGATGACGTCGACATAGCGGCGACAGCAGGCCCGCCGCCGTGTACCTCATCACGTCGCCGGCGAAGTCCACGACGCTGTCCGTGCGCCACCCCTCTTCGCCGGAGCTGGAGCCGACGGCGGTCCAGGTGCGCGTCACGGCTCTCCACCATTGGGAACGAAGCCGGGCTGATCGTAGCGGTACTCCATCTCCACGAACCTGATCGAGCCGTCCTTTTGGCCTATGGCGTCACGGAGGAACGCCGGGACGGCGATTGATTCCAGGAACTCCCTGTTCCCGTCGCTCAGCGGCTCGGGCAACGGGATGTACTCGGCGACGGCGTGTTTGGCGAGCACGTCGCAAAGCACGACGGCTCTCCGGAGGTCGACCCAGGCGATGGTCGAGCTGCCGGGGAGCGCGGTCACCTTGGACGGCGAGAAGGGAAGAGGCTTCAGCTGGGCCTGCTTGCCGTTGCCTTCGGCAGCTGATGACTCCGCCGGCGACGGCTTCCGCGGCACGACCTTCCTGTGCCACTGGCGTGTCTTCTCGCGGTACAACCAGAGGGTGAACCGCTTCGACTCAAAGTCAGGGGTGAGCGTGACCACGGTGTACCCGCCGCTGCGGCCGCCGGGGGCGGAGGGGACGAGGCCGACGTTGGCGCGGGTGATGTTGTGGCCGGGGTCCGGGAGCAGGTCCAGTGACGGGCGGCCGTCGGCGCGGTAGACCAAGTAGTCGCAGCTGGACTCGACGGGGTCGGAGCCAATGCTGACCAGCAGGAGGACGAGGTTGCCCTGCGACGCCAGGAGCTGGGGCTCCACGAAGAAGGAGGGGGCGGCGGGGCAGTGCACGCAGATGTGGGAGAGCGCCGGCGGCGAGGCGGCGCACCAGAAGGTGACCTGGATCGGGTAGCCCTCGCTCGTGAACGAGGCGGCGGTGGTCGCGTTCCGGCGATCTGCAATGTAGCCCCGAACGGTGAGGAGGGCGCGGTCGGGGTAATTGGCGCCGACGTCGGGCAGCGCCGGCGGGCAGAACGACTGCGGCGCCGGCATGGTGATCACGGCCGATGCGGAGGGATCTCCCTTGCGAGTTGCGACGCCGAAGCGGTTTCGAGCTTCAAGTCCCTGGGCCAACGGGCCTTTCCTTTCTACTCCTACTCGATATATTTGAGCCCGAAGTTAAGCACCTGGGGAACTCCAAATCGGATTCTATTGCCTCCGGGCTTTTTTCTCGTTGTCTGCTCGGACAAATACGGCCCACAAAATATGACAAGTTACCAATTCACAGGTCAAAATTATACTCGCGCTTTTAAAGACACAAATTTGAGTTCAAATTTCACGATTTCATGTTTCTTTTTCTTTCTTTTTTTTGCAAAGGAAATTACATGTCTGCTTGCTCCTTGGTAAGATGGGTATAAGTTGCCTCAGTGTACATACGGCACAACTGCTGCTATGGACCGATACATTTAACAGCAACAGGGCAATATCAAGACAATGATGAACAATTTACTCAAAAATGAAAGATTCACACTCGCATAACAAGATAAAACCGTTAAACATAAGTTATCTCGACTAAGAAGGGGCGAATTAACATAACTGGTTCGTACATGCATCACTTCCGATCAAGATCAAACCTTATCTCAGAAGATTTTTTTTTGTTCAAAAGGCTACCTCAGATGAAACATATGTACATGCTAACACTACTGGTTTCTGAACATAATTAACACAGATGATGATGCATTTTTGCTTCTAAAACTAAAACAGCACCCTGTAGCTAATTAATCTTCTTCGAAATACTTCTCCTCTGCGTCATAGTTGGCTTCTCTGGACTAATGGTCATCCAACATCTCATCATTACCGATCTGAGAATAGTCCATATGCTCAGTGCATTGACCAGATAGGAACTTTTCTTGCATCACATATGTAAATTGTTCCAGCTGATCCTGCATTTCTTCAGAAGATAAAGTTTGTATGAAAGTCCCAGGAAGGGCACCCCCCAACATTGTTGGGTTCTCGGGGAACGTCCTCATCTGCAACCACTTGAAATTATGTGAAGGAAGAAATTCATTTCCTGCAAAGGTTATGTATCTTAAGGAATACTTTTAGTTAGATAATGCTTAAAAAAACAGAACCAATCTTGGCTACTTCGTAGAACAACAATGATGAACTAGCTACAATGATGAACTAGCTTTTTAACGTATCATCGTGTTACTAGGGACGGAATATGACATCAGATTTGGACTTGTTATACTTGATCCATTTTAGTCCAGATACAAGGAAGACAACTCAATCCGGGTTCAAAAAAAAAAAAGAACTCAATCTGCCAAGGAAGTCTCTTAAAGATACAAACTAGCAATAAGTTTCATTTCGCATTGTCATTTGCAGGTTCAAAAAACCAGAATATTAACTCCTTCCTCTATCAAAATACTCAAACATTTCACATCCAAGAGAAAAACAAACATTGTCCTATCATATATTCCTATCACATAATTTTGTGCTAAGAGAATCTGGCGGTATAATCTGCTACCAGATGCATATCTATCCAAGAACATCCAGACCAACCTGGAATGGAAACAGTAAATCATCATCATGACTCGCATCAGTAGAAAAAATACATAATTTTGTAGACATATTTTCACTTTTTTCTTGATGCATACTATAGTATATAAAGTGGCTTCATGCTCGCAATTCTGTAACACCTATGTGTATATTACAGAAAGAGAGAGAGAGAGAGAGAGAGAGAGAGAGAGAGAGAGAGAGAGAGAGGGGCATGAACTCCTTCCAGTCCACCTAATTTCTCCACCCGCGCTCATCCACCCCCTATACCAAGCCCATGAATGATTCACCAAACTAAATGTCCGGCATAATCCATCCATTTTTCTTTTGATGTCGTTCCGATAAAGAAGTTTAGTGCAAATGAACTAGCATCTAAGTTCAAAAAAAAAATGAACTAGCATCTGTGGCTGAAATTAAACGACATCATTTTGCAACCGGAGGTAGTAGCCTGATGGACTTATATGTATCTTTTTTTACAGCTGCAAAAATTGTATTTAGAGTTACACGAAAATAGCCGGACATGAGATTTGTCCTTTCGTGGTGGATCGTATATGATATGATTCATATCTCTACTGAGTGAAGGGTTCCACTTGTGCTTCCTCGGGGGGGGGGGGGGGGGCATGAGCTCCTTCCCAGCCTCTCCCTTCATCTTTCCGCGCGTGCGATAACATACCCACTATTCTATCGTGTCTGTCTGTCTGAAAGCTAGTCTACGAGGAGGAGGGCGCCGATGACGGAAAGCGAGGAGACGGTGGCCTTCTCCCTCGACGGGAGCTTTTTGAAGTGGCATGGGCTCGTACTGCCATTGATGGGTGTTGGAGGAGGGAGAAGGGACGACGGCGGTTGAGGGGCCGGAAAAGGGGGTGCCGGCACGTGCGGCGGTGGGGAACGCGGGATCGGCCGCCCCATGATCCGGATGGATGCTTCTGCTACTGCTACTGCGATGCGAGTGCGAGCTTCAAGTGCTACTGCGATGCGAGTGCGAGCTTCAAGTGCTACTGCGATGCTTCCTCCCATGCGAACCTCCCCTTTAATAGAGTTCAGTTCCAACCCAAGCCACCATGCACCCCAGAGAGAGAGAGAGAGAGGGGGGGGGGGGGGGGGGGGGGGCGGAGGGGGCATGTGCCCATTCACCCCGTCTCTTCTCCCTCCACCTCCAAACACTGAACCCACTGGAAGCTCACCAAATCCTCACCACTTCGGTGATATATCAGCGCGCGATGAATTTTGAACATCGGTGAAACCACCGAAACACAACGATCCCACCATTTGAACCCTCCGGCGCGTGAGCAGGGAGGCGTATCTGCTGCCTTCCTCGTGCCATTAGTGTGGAATTCATGTGATGGGTACGTATTTGCGCTATTTTTCTCATGTTGGCATTGGTGCTTAATTTTTCTTTTTCTCTCTGATCATTGTTGGTAATTTCTAGCCTTCGGGAACAAAAGTAGTAACTTCTTTTATTTGCGAAACATATTTGAGAACTTCAATTTCCTAACACCGCACGGAGCTCTCACTCAATCTGAGGAGCATCCACTCTTTCTAAGAAACTCGATTCTTTGAGGTGCTTTGGGAACGTCGAGAGTATATAGTTCAATGAATAACCAGTGTGTCTCTCCTCCGACATCCTTGCCACCGCTTCCACCGCTCTCTTCGACGTGTCAACCGCCGCCACCCATCCTCCGGAGAGCCTGCGGTTTGCTTTCGACATGAGGTAAAACACACCGTTGCGGTCGCATAGGGTGGGGACGAACAGCGGCACGTTCTCCGGAGAAGCCCCCACGCCGCCACCGTCGGGAGGATGACGTCGACATAGTGGCGACAGGATGCCCGCCGCCGTGTTCCTCAGCACGTCGCCAGCGAAGTCTACGGCGCTGTCCGTGCGCCACCAGTCTTCGCCGGAGCCGACGGCCGTCCAGGTGCGCGTCACGGCCCTCCACCCCCGGGGAACGAAGCCGGGCTGGTCGTAGCGGTACTCCATCTCGACGAACCTGATCGAGCATTCGTTTTGGCCTATGGCGTCACGGAGGAACGCCGGGTCGGCGATGGATTCCAGGAGTTCCCCGTTCCCGTCGGTCAGCGGCTCGGGCAACGGGCCGGGATGTACTCGGCGACGGCGTTCTTGGCGAGCACGTCGCAGAGCACGACGGCTCTCCGGAGGTCGACCCAGGCGACGGTCGAGCCGCCGGGGAGCGCGGTCACCTTGGCCGGCGAGAAGGGAAGGTGCTTCAGCTGGTCCTTATTGCCGACGTTGCCGTTGCCGCCGGCAGCTGATGATGATTAATTCCGCCGGCGACGGCTTCCGCGGCACGACCTTCCTGCGCCACCGGCGTGTCTTCTCGCGGTACAACCAGAAGGTGAACCGCTTCGACTCAAAGTCAGGGGTGAGCATGACCACGGTGTACCCGCCGCCGCGGCCGCCGGGTATGGAGGGGACGAGGCCGACGTTGGCGCGGGTGATGTTGTGGCCGGGGTCCGGGAGCAGGTCCAGCGCCGGGCGGCCGTCGACGGCGCGGTAGACGAAGTAATCGCAGCTGGACTCGACGGGGTCGGACCCGATGCTGACCAGCAGGAGGACGAGGTTGCCCTGCGACGCCAGGACCTGGGGCTCCACGAAGAAGGAGGGGGCGGCGGGGCAGTGCACGCAGATGTGGGAGAGCGCCGGCGGCGAGGCGGCGCAGCAGAAGGTGACCTGGATCGGGTAGCCCTCGCTTGTGTAGGAGGACGCGGTGGTCGCGTTCCGGCGGTCGGCGATGTAGCCACGAACGGTGAGGAGGGCGCGGTCGGGGTAGGTGGCGCCGGCGTCGGGCAGCGCCGGCGGGCAGAACGACTGCGGGGCCGGCATGGTGATCACTTGCGAGGCGGTTTTGACACCCTGGGCCGTCGGGGTCTTTCCTTTCAACTCCTACTCGATATATGTAGGCCCGAAGTTGAGCACCTGGGGAACTCTGAATCGTATCCTACTGCCTCCGGGCCTTTTCCTCGTTGTCTGCTCGGACTAATACGGCCCACAAAACATGAAAAACTTGCCGATTCACATACACATTTTGAGTTCAAATTGCATGCTTCCCCGGTGTGATGGGTAAATTTCCTTGGCACTGTACGGCACAATATTGTTGCGCTTGCGCCCAACACCAATGTAATGGACAGTGTTCTCAACTACGCCACATTTGATGCCATGGAAACGAGACATTAACAGCAACAGGGCTATATCAAGACAACGACGAATAATTTACTCAAAAACGAAAGATTCACACTCGCATAACAAGATTAAACCGTTAAACGTAAGTTATCTCGATTAAAAAGGGGCGAAATAACAAAACTGGTTCGTACCTTGCATGACTTCCCATCAAGATCAAACCTTCTCAGATGTATAATTTTTTTGTTCAAAAGACTATCTCAGATGACATATATGTACATGCTAACACTACTGGTTTCTGAACATTTAACAGAACAGATGATGATGAGTTGCTTCTGCTGAAACTAAAACAGCACCTTGTAGCTAATTAATCTTCTTCGAAATACTTCTCCTCTGCATCATAGTTGGCTTCTCTGGACCAATGGTCATCCAACATCTCATCATTGTCGATCTGAGAATAGTCCATATGCTCAGTGTCTTGACCAGATAGGAACTTTTCTTGCATCACATATGTGAATTGTTCCAGCTGATCCTGCATTTCTTCAGAAGATAAAGTTTGCGTGAAATTCCCAGCAAGGGCACCCCCAACATTGTTGGATTCTCGGGGAACATCCTCATCTGCTGCAACCACCTGCAATTATGTAAAGGAAGAAATTCATTTCCTGAAAAGGTTATATACTTTAAGGAAAACTTTTAGTGAGATAATGCTTAAAAAAAGGATTAAGTCCATTTTACTCCCCTGTACTATGGCCCTTCTCTGGATAACCCTCTCAACTATAGTGCTCTGGTTTTCCAAAGAGTGGGGGTTAACTAGACCAAAACATAGTATAGGGGGTTATCCAGATAAGGGCCATAGTACAAGGAAGTAAAATGGACTTAATCCTAAAAAAAGAAAAAAATAATAGAACCACTTCGTAGACCAACACCATACATGAAATAGAGCAACTCTATGAAGAAAAACGCTTCAATTATGAACATATTAAGTTCTGCACAAGATCAGCAGCATTTTAACATATCATCGTGTTACTGAACATACACTAGGGAACCAAAAATAACATCAGATTTGGACTTGTTATACTTGATCCATTTTTGTCCAGATACAAGAAAGAACTCATGTGCATGTTTCCTTTAAGCTGCTTCCAATAGAATAGCACAAAACTATAACGTAAAGCTATTTCACAGCAAAAGGATACGAAGCGGCAGTTGGATCACAAGAACAATAAAGGTTAAAGAAAGGTTATGCATGATCTTCCAGCAACAAAATTGGCAGTCCAAGGAAGACTCTCATAATATAAACTACCAGTATGTTTCGTTTCATAGCATTGTCATTTTGCAGGTTCAAAAAATCAGATTATTAACTCCTTCCTCTATCAAAATACTCAAAACATGTTCACATCCAAGAGAAAACCAAACATTGTCCTATCATATATTCGTATCACATGATACATAGCTAAGGGAATCTGGTATTACAATCTGCCACCAGATACATATCTATATCTAAGAACATCCAGATTTCCAGACCACCTTGGCATCAGTAGAAAAAAATACATAATTTTGTAGACATAATTTTCACCTTAACTCGATGCATAGTATAGTCTATAAATTAGCTAATTTTCTAGATCAAGGTATTCCATAAGAGTGCAAACAAAAAGCAAATAACTGTATTAAGTGAAACTTAATTTTGTAGACAGCAAAGTAAGACCAGATCACCAGATCGATTGATAGGTTATTTGTCTTCAAGTTATTTACTTAATGGTATCATTCAACAGGATCACACCCTTTCAAATTATTCCACTTCGAATTAATGAATATGAATATGCGAATAACTGAATAAACTGCAAACAATTTATCAGCAAAACTAGCACAATCAAGTATGAAAATGTAGGGGCAATTGTAGAGAGTAACATTAATCGGCAGAATGCAAACCTCAGTGGCACTGGGCTTATCAGCCTCAGCCCTCTTTTCCTTCATGACATCGTCTTCCTCTTCCTCTTCCTCTTCCTCTTCCTCCTCTTCCTCTTCCTCCTGCTCTTGCATCGGCTCATCAGCTCCCCCTCCCACCCACTCGCTTGGGTCGACCCCTCTCCTAATCTGCTCCCCGCGGATCTTCTCGACGATGACGGCCTCCTCTGCGCGCCGCATCAGAGTCTCGGACCACCTCTCCCCGGGGCGCGCCATGGCCCTGCCGAGTGGGTCCTGGAACCTCCCCAGGTACTCGTGGTGCAGGTAGGGCTCCCGCTCCCGCATGGCCTCCTCGGAGAAGTAGTCCCCCTCGCGCACGAGGCGGTCGAGGTACGCGCGCCGGCGGTTGCGCACCTGCGAGGCGGGCCGGGGTTGCCCCGCCGCGGCGGCGCGGAGGCGGCGGAGGTGCCAGTCGACCTCGTAGTCCGGGCTGAGCGCGTCGAAGGCGGCGAGCTCGTCGGCCGACAGCGAAGATCCGTACCTCTCGAGGAAGAGCGGCGCGTCGCGGGCCAGCAGCGCGCGGAGCTCCTCCCTGCGCCGCGGCGGGGAGGGAGGCGGAGGTGGGTGGGATTGGGAGTCGTCGACGCGGGAGGAGGCGGCGGGGGCGAGGAAGGAGGAAGGGAAGTAGAGGCCTTCTACGGCGGAGAGGCGGGTGGCGATGCGGTCCATCGCCGCGGGCTCCATGGCGCCGACCGTGCTCTGCTCCTGTCGCGCGCGAGGGTTCGACTCGCCGGGTTGGTAGGCCTGGCGCCGTGCGACGGTGAGCGTGGCTGGGTCTGGGTCTGGGCCCTGCCCCGCGGGCGCGGGCGACTCGATCGGTTGCTTGTGTCGGTTTCGAGTGGGCCACCAGGCACGGGCTCGAATCAGATGGATTTATGTGCCACGTGAGGAGAAGCAGGCGGTACATGCGCAAGTTCCCCGATGGATTGCTCCGCCGGCGGGTTCAAAGATCAACGGTGATGCAGCTCTATAAAAAAACTCTAATATTGCGATCATGGCTACGGTGGCATGAGATGAGGCAGGGAAATTTATAGGAGCATCAACTGTTGTTGTCGAAGGGGTTTCAGACTTAGAGATGGCAGAAGCGATAGTTTGTTGGGAAGTTTTGCTCTTGCGAGCGATCTAGCAGTGCAGAAGATGAGGCTCGTCACGGGCTGCGTCAATGAAGTTCGGAGTCTTTTGAGATTAGAAACGTGGTTCAGTCTGAGAAATTTCAGCGAGAAGATAAAGCTTTGCAGTCACAGTCTCACAGAAATTGTTCATGAAACGTCGAGGATATAATGGTGACGCCTAAAGACTTGCAAAAAGTTCAGTTCTTTTACGGTTAGAAAGGCATGCTTGGGTTTTTACTTCACCATATGGAGTGTGTCCCCTATCGTTACCAATTGATTAATAAAGTGCGGATAAAAAAAAAACAGATGGATCTGTGATTTTTTTTTTCGAGAGAACGAAAACGTTCGAATTGGTGGCGTATCAAAAGCCGTTCAATTCAGTTCAGCCCAAGGCCTTGCCGTGGATGGTGAGCATGGTAGTCGGCCAGGTGAAGTCAGCAGGCCGCGGTCGCCCATCAGGTTTCCACGGTGCCACCGGTGCTCGGGATGAGAACGGGACTTGTTTGTGCATCGGTACAAGATTACTCATGGACAGCTTCATGTTCGTTCCTTTGGTTAGATGTCTGTTCAGCTAATATATAGAAATGCATTGCCGGGCATGAGCTCTTTCCATCCCATCTCCTCATTTATTATTAGTTGTTTTGCACATTTTATTTCTCCATCTCACGTGTCTTCATTCCGCTCTTTCACCTCCACCTTCTGTCGCTAAACCCACCGGAAGCACACAAAAGTCTCACCACTTTAGTGACCTCCAACACGGGAGAAGGCGACCTTCTTCGTTTTGTTTGTTGTCCCCTCTTTCCTCTTGCTGATCGCTATATGAGCAGGGAGCTTAGCGGGGGGTCTCTTGCACATTTATGCGGCTAATATTATTAAATTCTATATATTACATCAGATGCTTTTACAGAAATACTTTTGTAAGTGCAGGGGCATATGCCCCTCCAGGTCTTGGATAGTATGACATATTATCAATTATGACGTGGCTACATTAGTTACTTTGATATATACTCAAATTTCATAATAGCATATATTGGTGATGCAAATTTCTAAATATACATATGTACGTGTATGTATTTTGTGATTTGTTTAATAATACATCTTCTTCTTTTCAATACATATCTATCTTTTTTTTTCGTTTTTATTGCACCTTTATTTCCATTTTTTAATTATCTGAGTATATTGAGACGGAAAGAGTGAATCATATGATGTGCTATTTTCATAAAGCACCTAAAAATTAACCACACATTGCAAATTTATGATTATTATTGGAGTGTGGCCGGTACAAATCCATTCACCAAAAGTTTTGTTTCTCCTTAACACGTGCCGCCAATTTATTATTATTATTATTATTTATTTATTTTGCTCAAGTGTTCCGTGGCTGATGGGTCTTCAAGGCCACTGTTTTTTTCGCGAATCAAAACTTCAAAAGGCAATCCGGGGCATGAGGCATCCATTCTAGAACTACAACTCTACAAGCATAGAATCTACTACTACTGTTTGTTCATGTTATTTATCCCGTACGGCGCATCTGATTAAACAGAGGTTAATCACGGGCGCCGTCCCAAATCCGACAAGTATCCAACACATTCTTGGCCGTCTCACACACTCGGTCACTCAGACTGACTCCAACAGTCTAGCATACCTATACCCAAATAAGGTGTTGAAAAACTTCAACATACAAGCCCATAAAACTTCTATCTCCAACAGAACACCTTTTTTTTTTCCTACCCAAATCGCCACCATCCGCCGACGCTCCGCCGCCGCCGCCATGGGCAGCCGCCCCTGCCCCCGCGCCCCGCGCGCCCCTCGCAGCCGCCGCCCCTGCCCCCGCGCCCCGCGCGCCCCTCGCAGCCGCCGCCCCTGCCCCGGCCGTCGTCAGCTGCCGCGCCTCCGCCGTCCCCATTGCCCGCGTCCCCCTCCCTACCTCACGCCGCCGCCGCGCACGCCTTCTCGCCGTCGCGGCCGACCACACCCCTCCTCCGCCGCCGGCCTCTTCTTCGGAGCCGGCGAACAGCCCGAGCCGCCTCCTCCGGGAGCTCGCGCAGCGGAAGAAGGCCGTATCCCCCAAGAAGAAGCACCCGCCGCGCCGCTTCATCCTCAAGCCGCCGCTCGACGACGAGGGCCTCACCCGACGACGAGCAGCCTCCCGCGCCGGCGCCACTCGTCGCCGTCTCCTGCCCCCGGGCCGTCTCGCCTCCGCCGCGCCTCCGCCGCGCCCCGGGCCGTCTCGCCTCCGCCGCCCCTGCCCCCGGCGCCGCGCCTCCGCCGCCTCTGCCCCCGGCGCCGCGCCTCCGCGGCCTCGCCCCTCGCCCCTGGCGCGAGGAGGACGACGAGCGCGGCGTCGGAAGAGGCAAGGTCGCGGCGCGAGGCGCCCTACCGCTCGGTCACGGGGGGAAGTGTTCCCCAAAATAGGTAAGTGTTTTGGTCTGCTGTTGGAGACAGTTTTTACATCTTTTTGGACCTATTTTTGGTGTAAAGGACCCTATAGGTCATCTGTTGGAGTCAGTCTCACTCACTCCCAGCTCACTGAAGAAGCCAAGCAAGCCAGCACACTGAAGCACGCACGCGGCGAACCCCAGCCCCATCGGCCGAGATCCCCACCCGCCGCGCCGGCAAAATCCGCGGCTCTTCCTCTGCTCTGGAGCAACGCCGCGGGATGGGGTCGGTGTCCCTGAACGTGGCGAGCTCCCGGCGCGGCGGGCAGTGCCTCTGCTCCCCGGGGCTGCTCAACCTGCTCGTGCTCCTCTCCCTCCTCTCCACCAACCTCCTCGCGCTCCTCGCCTTCCTCTCCCCAGGCGTCCGCGTCCCGTCGGGCCCCGCCTCCTCCGCCGCCGCCGACGGCTCCTCCTCCGCCATCTCCGCGCAGGTGGCCGCCATCGCGCGGGAGATCGACTCCTCCCGCCTCCCGTACCGCCCGCCCGACGGCAGCCTGCCCCCGGAGCTGCTCCTCTTCCTCTCCCCGCACGCGCTCCCGCTCGGCCGCGACGCGCGCACGGGGCTCACCCACATGCCCGCCTCCGTCGCGCACGCCTGCTTCCGCTCCCCGTCCACGCTCGCGCTGCTGTCCGCCTTCGCCTCCTACGCCCCGCACGCCGCGTGCCCGCGCAACGCCACCCTCCCACAGCGCCTCGTCTCCAAGGGCTGCGAGCCGCTGCCCCGCCGCCGGTGCCTCTCCCGGGGCCCTCGCGCCCCGCTCCCGGCCTCCAACATGGGCCTCGACAGCCGCCGCTGGGTGAAGCCGCGCCACGACCACGAGTTCCTCATTGACGACGTGCTCCGGCTCAGCAGCAACTCCGCCGTCAAGATCCGGATCGGCTTCGACGTCGCCGGCGGGGCGGCCAATTTCGCCGCCCGGATGAAGGAGCGCGGGGTGACCATCGTCACCTCCGTGCTCGACAACGCCGGGAAGCCCATGAACGAGTTCGTGGCGGCGAGGGGGCTGTTCCCGCTGCTGCTCTCGCCGGCGCACCGGTTCCCCTTCTACGACGGGGTGTTCGACCTGGTGCACGTCGGGACCACTGCGTTGGACGAAGGCGGGGCGCCGGCGTTGGGGCTGGCGGGGACAGAGGAGGCGTTGGAATTCTTCATGTTTGATGTGGACCGCGTGCTGCGCGTCGGTGGGCTGCTCTGGATTGACAGCTACATGTGCCGCAGTGAGGAACGGAGACAGATGGTCATAAGGCTCATTGGGAGGTTTGGTTACAAGAAGCTCAAGTGGGTGGTCGGTGAGAAGGCCGGCTCAGGGAGCACAAAAACAACAATGTACCTGTCTGCGGTGCTGCAGAAGTCGGCGCGAGGCTGAGACTGAATGGATGATGGTTCACGTTGTTCTTGATCCAAGGTACGAATGTACCTTCCAATTATTTGTAGTTCAGAGGATTTGAGACGAGAAATCAGCATGCGTTGTAGGTTTTACGAATCAGCCTGATTCTATTGTTTTGTTTAGAGAAGTATAAGTGAAGGGGGTACAATTTGTTCCCACTTTTGCTTGGTAGTATAATAGGCTGCTGTTGGAGGGGAAAGAGATACTAGTATGATGTAGAATCTGTAACTCAACGGGGGTACTCTTCCAAAGTGGGTGCCCAGTGATGTGCAATTATCGTTTGAAGTAAAGAAAAAGGGAAGGGAAGGATACTCTTCCAGCATTTTTTTTATTTTGTCCTTACATTAATCTGAAGCTATTCGTTTTGTGTTATTATAGTCTGGTGAATTCAGTTGATTTGTTCACTTGGAAAGTTGATCGGCTAATTCCACTCTTTGCTTTTCACTAGAGACATTGCATTTAGAATCCTTAGGATTGAAAAAGTGGGAAACCATCTAGCATCAAAGAACCTCTGTTCAAGCAAAACACTGTTGCAAACATTCCTCTCCAATTGACTTCTGAAAAATTCTGCCAGCCCTTATGCTTGCTTTGTATGTCCTAGAATGTATATTGCAGAAAAGTTTGGAAATATTTTCGTTTTTGCAGATATTTCCTGGGCAGACGTTTCGATCCTTCTGTATGTAACATGAATTTTTGTAGACGGGATTAAAGAGTTGCATCGACTTTAAAAGTGACATACACTTTTGTTCTGACCTGTTTTCCTGTAAAATGAATTGCTCTTATCCTGGTCCTTATTATATCAAAACCATATTAAATCAGGAATTGGTGCTAGTTCATTCTGATCTATTTACCTGCAAATGAAGGACAAAGGCTAGATTCTGGTAGTCTTACCATTTGATTTTGTGGAGTTTTGAGGTCAGAAAAGAAAGAAGAAAATAAGAGACTTCAAGCTCCCCAAGACGGATCCCTCCCAAAAAAGAAAAAAAGTTGGGCACCGATTTTGGATTGGATCCTGAACGGCAAGAAAAGGACCTATGGAGTTAATCTCTGTCAATCAGGTTAAATTTATTTGGATCAGGAGTCGGACCGTATATCTTGAATTCGTTGGTCTCACACTTGTATATCCTCGTTCCATTGAATCAAAATTACCGCATCTTCTGTCTCGTTCCTTCTCAGGGCATGGAGGTGTTTAGTGTGGAGTTTATGCAAGAAATAAGCTTACTCTTGACATCAAGTGGTTATAGGAAGGGTATACCGAAACCAGAGTTTAGACAGCACCATGCTTTTTTTTAGGGAATTAGACAGGACCATGCTTTGTACATACATTAATCCCATGTGAATTTTACCACCTGTTTACCAGATTTTGTTGTTATGACAGACAGAGTCACTGCTGAATGAAAGCAAACAATGATGTTGTGGTCGCGCCAGTGGCTATACCGTGTCTTTCGTTAACTTATTCTTAGATATGTATATACTTTTATCCTATACGGCACACGCCGGCATGGCTTAGTTCATCAGATTAGAGAGGGGGGGAAATATAATCAAAGCAGAACGACTATCGATCGAATCAAGTGGGCACATATCAGTGTTCATCTAAACTGTAAGTAATATGTACAAGAACTAACCCTGCAAAGAAGCATGAATAAAAAGCTACTACACTAAACCCACGATGGCTCCGGCGTGTGCGAGCACGTTCTTGTCCCGGAAGAAGCGATCCAACATCACCATGAACACGTCGCATGTGAGCAGGCTGTCGGAGCCGGCGCAATGCGCGCGCCCGACGGCGCGCTCCACGCCGAGCGCGGCGGCCACCTGGTCCAGCCCCCCGCGAATGCCCTCGCCGCAGAAGCGGGCGAGGCGCTTGACGTCGAGCACCGTGGGGCCGAACAGCGCGTGGACCTGCGCGAGGAACCCCTCCACGGTGTCCGGCAGCGGGCGGCCGGCGCCGAGCACCTTGACGAGGTAGGCGAAGTCATAGGCGCCGGAGAATGCGGCCCAGGTGAGGCCGGGGCAGGCGAGGCCGCAGCGGTAGAACCCGGCGGCGAAGGCGTTGGGGTCGACGCCGTAGTCCTGGAGCGCGGCGAAGTCCATGCCCTGGGCGCGGAGCATGGCGACGGAGGCCGGCGCGTGCGGGTCGCGGCGGGCGTCGAAGCCCCGGAGGTTGAACTGCCACGCGACGGGGCAGCGGCCCGCGGCGCCGGAGAGCGCGATGCCGACCTGGAGCAGCTTGAGTTCGTCCACGTTGCGCTTCACGATGGCGTAGCTCTCGCGCGGGCCGCGGAAGTGGCGCGGCGTGTCCGAGTCGTGCACCGTGCCCGGGAACTCTGTGTCCACCGTCACGCAAGGGTAGTGCGGCAGCATGGCCGCGAGCAGGGACAGCTCGTCGTGGAGGTTCGCGGCCCACACGTCGCGCACCTCCGAGGTGGCGGCGGCGGCGCCGCACACCAGGAGCGGCGGCGCCGCCTGGAAAAGCATCTGCATGGGCTGGTGCACGGGGACGATCTGTACGAAGCTGCAAGGCGGTGGCGGAGGCGGCGGCGGTTGTTGCGGCATGAGGAGGACGGCCGGGCCGCCGTCGCGGGAGGGCATCGTCGTGGCGGAAACTACCGGCGGTTAATTGCGGCTTGCAAGGCGGCGAGATTGCTTGGGAACGTGGGCGTGCGGATCGTAACCCACGCGGGACCTAATAGATATAGAGGCCAGGCAAACGGCAGGAACTTCCTATGCGGACAAGAGTTCTAACTGCAAATCGGACTCCAAGACTCCAACCCGGTTATTTTTCTCTCCTCGAACAGCACAAATCGCATTAGTCCGTAGAACAATCGGACTCTGTAACATTGGTGACAAAAAACTTTAACTGCACACGCTTCCCCACAGCCACAGCCATTGATCACATCGGAAAAAGGATTTGTATGTCCCAGTTCGTTCAACTAGGTTTGTACTATAAAATTATTGAGTAGATAGACATCAATCATCAATGCATCAGCCACAGTTACAATATTCGGGAGGATGATCTCTTATCTACAAAGCAGGCGCCTCAGTATCTTGCAAGAAATTGTCTCACTCAGTCAAATACACCTCTACTGGGACAAGGTTTACCTATCTTTTAGGATGCCCTGGTAAATCCTAAAGAAATATACAAATGGAAGTATATTTTCAACTCTCCTCCAACAAACAGTTCACAGGGATGATCACGCCTCAATCATCCAGGATCACTCTAGTCCTCCTTGGCTTGTTGTATATGGTTCGCCCCATAGAGCGGGGCGGGTCGGCTGACTCACGGCTTGACACTGAAACAGAATCCATATCATCTTTTATTGTTCGGTTTATCAGTGATATCTGCCTATGCTCCATCCGCTGTCTCCTTTCCCTGGATTCCACACCATCTTCACTGGAGCTCATGCCATTCCTCTCTTGTGCAGACCGATTTAGCCACTGCCTGACATCAACCTCAGACTGCGTACCAGGCACATTCAAATGGTCTCTTGATTCTCTTGACCTCCCAGCAGAGTTCCTTTCAGCACTTGCAGCAGAGACATTGTGTTGGACATGCAATCTTTGCTGTGATAACACATCTACTGCAGGAGTTTGCGCATGCCCAGGAGGTTGGTCCCCAAGAATTCCCGCTTCAGCTTTTACAGCAGATGTTCTTCCTTTAGATCTCTTGCTTCTTGATATTTTACTCAGATTTCTAATCTGTACATCAGATACCTTGCTCCTGCCTTGATCTGATGATCTGCCAGCTTCTTGTACAACTGTCTCCAGAGGAGCAATGTTAAGAAGTTCTGGATCGTCTTTAAAATTGAATGGACGCTTTGCTGGGTCCATTTTTCTGAAGGTAATGGATATCCTGTGTTTTAGTAAGTAATGGATCAGATTTTGAATTTGAAACAGCCGAATGAATTCTTAAAAAATAAGAAAGACAAGTGGAACCTTTTGGTTGGGACTGCCGGAACACAATGCTTAGCTACATCAGCACCATTGCCATTCAGGATAAGCACAGACCTGCGAATATCAATCTTAAGTAAGAGACCACACAATGCGGATTAAAAGTGATAGTCATATATGATTTAGAAATATTGGCTCATGAACTACAACAACAACATAGCCTTTTGACCCAAGCAGGTTGGGGTAGGCTAATGAACTGTAAAAAAAAACTACACATTTTATATAAAGAGAAAATTGCACGTAGGTCTCTTAACTTCTGCCTCTGTCTCACCTACATCCTTGAACTTGCAATCTACTTCATCAAGTTCTTAAATTTGCACCCCCAAAACTTATACTTGCTTCCTCAGCCCCTTAACTTGCATTTTTCCATCTCACATAGCACCTCAAACTTGCATAGATGTCTCATCTAGCACCCTTGAACATGATTCTGTCTAGGGGCTGGATGGACAACCACATAAGTTCAAGCAAGAATGTAAAATGCAAGTTGTACAAATTCAAGGGTGCAAGTTAGACAAACGAACAAGTCCAGGGGACAGTGATGCAACCTTCTTCTTATATAAAAAATAAAAGATATGCCAGAAATAAATCTTGAGAAAATAGTCCTCTTAGTTTTTTTTTAAAAAAGAAAAAACTTCATGCCACAGGAGAAACTTATAGAAACTCCATATACAATATAGCATGAATTATATTTACAATATCCAAATAAAATACTAAACAGTCTTTGATGTCATATATGTTCTCAAGTCTGAAATGCCAAGAAATAAACCATTTAAAATTACCCATGTAGTATATAAGCAAGTGCAACTACCACAAGTAAATTATTAGCAAAAGGAAAGAGCAAGACAAGGTAAGCAACATACCCAACAGGGAGGGGGATTGCCATTGAACCAATAAATTCTCCAGGAGCTGCCACTTTCAGAGTTGTTCCAAAAAGGATGTTGCATTCGCTGAGGAATGAAACAGTACAAAATGGTCGAACAAAATCATGACTATCTATATGTGGTGGAATGCAATCTCCAGGTTCATATATATTTACAATGCAGCTATCCGGCACACAATTTGTAGGCAGAACATTCCATCGTACCAATCTCTTAACCATAGTTTTGAAAAGAGGAGGAAAAGGATCGGAAACAATAGTTTGTATAATGCCAGGTGGATTTCCCTTCTTATCCTGTCATGGCAAAATAGGCATGGGATCAGATTTACAGATAGGGTTCATCCATCCTTGAATGTAGTTTGCAAGATGACGTAACTAAGAAATTCAAATGAGAAAAGTACCGTAGCATAATTATAACAGCATCCAAATTGGATTGTTACACGGCCTTTACCACGCATCCATTTTTGGGGCTCTGTATATGTACGATCTGGCACGGGGGAAACAAAACTGGATTTAGGTACATGACAGATAAACAATTGCATGTTAAGAATCTGATAACATCTACATTTCAACAATATACACATAATAACAGGAAAAAAAAAACATAATAGTGATCTAATTGATTTTTCCTCATCTATTACATGTTAAGTTAAAACTGCACTTATTTGAAAATATTGCATTAACTCGATCAAGACACTCCCCACCCTATAGTAAGGAGCAACTAAAATCAATATAGTTGAATTCTAATTTATAATACCCACCAGCTAGACTCATCGTAAGAAAATATTAACATCGCATGATCAACTTCTCAAGAGCTCGCAACACGTATAGTTCACATATGATCGCATGCTATAGTGAATGCATGGGGTCACAAAAGTTATCTTGAACACACAAGCTATCATTGTTTCATGATAATATAAAGGCTTACAGTTTGCACAAATTCTATTTAGAACCTAGTGGAATCACAAAAACATAACTCCTAAGTGCTCCAAGGAGTCAAATACACTGAAATGTGGCATGTGCACTTGGCCCATAATAGTGAATAATGGTGTACATCTATGCATGGTTTCAGAAAAAAATAGGGATTTTTTTTTCAATTAAAGGCAACGAACAAATAGATTTAAGAACCATGAGAACCGAAGCTGAGCCTAACCCTACGAATTAATACAATTTAACTGTGGTAATCTAGGTCTGGAAAAGAAACACAGTAAGTTGTGCATGTTTATTAGCAAATATGCACACGGAACAATACAGCCGATCAAAGGGTAAAATGAGGATACCACGAAACTGTGCAGGAAATATTACATCATGCTGCACTAATGATACTGGAGAATGTATGTACGTCTGATAGATAGGCGGCAAAGACAAGAAACATGATTTTCCATACTATAAACAACTAGGTTTCACCACAATAGTCATACTCGAGGAGATAACTATTGATTAATCTCGTATTGTAACATGCAGATTACGCTACTTTGGTCTCTGACTGCTTACCATCATTATGACATTGCCCAAAACATACCAAATAAATAGACACAATACAGAAAGGAGCACGGTTAAAAATAAGAAACATAAATAATCTGAATGGGGGGTACATAGGGGATGTGGTTTTGTAACTACCCAACAAAGCTGAACTGCTATGTTTTACAGGTAAATTCAGTGATCGCCTAAGTAACTAAATTTCCTAGAATGTTTCGGTGAGATGACAAACAATATAACGGCTCCCACCGACTTCCTTTTGTTGATGTTACTTAGTGGAAAGGAGAACAGAGGGGAGTAAATGCTAAAGCTGAAAAAATGAGTTTTGCAAAATTTATGGCGGCTTATATCCACAAAACCTAGAGAGGGATTTGATTGAGAAGAAATTTGAGAATGGGGTTTATGGCGGCTATATCTCACAAAACATAGAGAGAGACTTGATACAGAAGAAATTTGAGAATGGCGTTTGATCCAGATTGAACCAATGGTTCAGGATAAGTCACTTAAGGATTCACGAATTTAAGTCTTACGACAGAACGGGCACGTTTGGAACGATAAATGTTCTGCTAACTAAACATCCTTTCTTTGTATACCACAATTATGCAATATATGGTCTGAATAAACAATTCTAAGTAGTCGATAACGAACTTCCCAAAATGGACCTGCAAACCTAACTGAGAGCCACATAATTAAATTAATCAATTCGAAACAAGCACCCACCTTTCATAATAAAGCATGGAAATCTGCACCCCTCATAATACCTAAAAGGACCTCGTCCAACGTTTTGGCGCTTTGCACTCAACGTCATGAGCTAAACATGATTTTATGCCAACACTACTCCAAAGTCGAAACATTACTGGAATTCTGTGAAAACCCTAACTTTTTACTAGAAACAAGATCACCAGACAATAAGGAGCATATGTATAGTGCAGAACTCACCTCCAAGCTCCCCACGTCTGCCTCTCTCCTGGAGGTCGTACACACATTCGACGATGCGCCGCTGCTCGGCTGAGCTGAAGACGCCAGTATGAAGCTCAAGGCCCTGAAGAATGTTGACAAGCCGGCCACCGACTCTCTCCAGGCATATGTAGTCTTTCTTCCGCACCACGTTCCGGTACCGCCTCTGCTCCCGCTGATCCCTCGACAGCTGCACTTTCTGCTTCCCCACCTCGCTCGCCTCCTCACCATCATCAGCTGCCGCGGCCGTCGCATCCTCCTCGGCCGCCGCGGCGAGCTCATCCTCCTGCGCCATGTCCGCCCACGACATCCTCGGCTTGTCCGCCGGCGGCGGCGTCTGCTCCTGCGGGGGCGGGGGCGGATCCGAGTCCCAGCCGCTCGGCTCGAACGACAGATGCTGCGGGGGCGCCGGATCCGACTCCCACCCCGACGCCTCAATCTGATCGATCCGCAGCGGCTGCGGCTGCGGCTGCGGCGGCGCGTCCTCAGCTGCGCGCGTTGGTTGGGCGTCAGGCACAAGAATTACGTAAACCCTAACAACACAGTGTACGGCGGCACGCAGGCCACGGTGGTCGGAGGTTACCTTGCGGGAGGAGCGAGTCGACGCGGGCCTGGAGGGACGAGACGCACGAGGGGCAGAGGCCGGCGGAGAGGAAGGGGAGCCAGGTGTTGAGGAACTCCCCCGCGATGGCGAGCTCCTCGTCGTTGTACCCCTGCACGAGCGCCATCGGGTCGGCGCCGTCGCCGGCGGAGGAGGAGGGCGCGGCCATGGCGGCGGACTCGGCTGTGTGTCACTGCCGCGTGGGTCCCCTGTCACCACTCACCGTCGCCGCCGTCTCGCTCTCCGATGTCGACTGGACGTTTCCCTTTCCGGGGGAAGGTTTGGGTGCGCTTTCGTATGGATAACTTGGGCCTTGGGCTTTTTTACCGTACCAAGCAAGACGCGCGTGGTCTCGTAAGGGCTCGTTCGCCGACTTAAGGCGATCGTAGCCGTCATCAGATAATCGGACGGCTGGGCGATGAAACATCACGCAACTCGCTGGCGCCAAACTGTGGGTCGCTTCGTCTCCCCAGTATGATAGCCGCGGCCGTGCTCCGCCGCCTCCGCTCATTGCCGCGGCTCCGGTTCGCTGCCGCCTCCGACTACGTCTCGTTCGGCAGCTCCAGTGCCATCGCGGATGCCTCATGGGTGGAGCGATCGCAGGACTGGAATAGCAGGATTGTAGAGCTGGCCGCGGCCGGGCGCGTCTGTGAGGCGCGCAGGCTGTTCGACGGAACGCCGGACCGGGACGTGGTGTCCTGGACGGCGCTGGTGTCGGCGTACGCGCGCCAGGGTATGCTTCGAGACGCGCGGGAACTGTTGGACCGCCCCGACGCTCGCCGAAACGTGGTCACGTGGACAGCGCTCCTCTCCGGTTACGCCCGCGCCCGCCGAGTCGACGAGGCCGAGGCGCTGTTCAAGCGGATGCCGGAGAGGAATGTCATCTCCTGGAACACGATGCTGGAGGCGTACGCCGCCGCGGGTCGCGTGGGGGACGCCTGCGAGCTGTTTGATAGCATGCCGGTGAGGGATGCCGCCTCGTGGAACATTCTTCTGGCCGCGCTGGTGCGATCAGGGAGCTTGGATAAAGCACGAATGCTGTTTGACAGAATGCCTGAGAGGGACGTGGTGGCCTGGACTACAATGGTTACTGGCATCTCAAGGAGTGGGAATGTTGATGAGGCGAGAATGCTTTTTGATGGTATGCCAGAGAGGAATGTGGTTTCTTGGAACGCCATGATATCTGGGTATGTTAGAAACCAAAGGGTTGATGAGGCGCTGGTTTTGTTCATAAAGATGCCCGTGAGGGATATTACCTCCTGGAACATTATGATTACCGGTTTTATCCAGAACAAAGATTTGAAGAGGGCAAGGGAGCTCTTTGATGAAATGCCTCAAAAGAATGTGGTTACCTGGACTACCATGATGAATGGTTACGTGCAAGCCATGCAGAGTGAAGTGGCGCTGGGGCTGTTTAGTGGTATGCTTATGGCAGGTGTCAGACCAAATCAAGTGACATTTTTAGGTGCCCTTGATGCATGCAGCAATCTCGCGGCAGTCTGTGAAGGAAAGCAGGTGCATCAGATGATATGTAAAACAGCATTTCAGTTTGATACTTTTCTTGAGTCCGCCCTAATGAATGTGTATGCAAAGTGTGGTGAAATTGGGTTGGCAAGAAAGGTGTTTGATCTTTCCAGGGAGAAGGACTTGATCTCATGGAATGGTATCATTGCAGCATATTCGCATCATGGTGCTGGCATAGAAGCAATGCGCTTGTATGAAAAGATGCAACGCAATGGATATAAGCCTAATGATGTTACCTATGTGGTGCTGCTATCAGCATGTAGCCACTCTGGTTTGGTTGATGAAGGGCTTAAGATCTTTGAATCCATGGTAAAAGATAGGTCAGTAGCAGTGCGTGATGAACATTATACTTGCTTGATTGATCTTTGTAGTCGGGCAGGGCGACTTGATGATGCCAAAAGACTAATTCAGTGGCTCAAGATTAAGCCTTCATCAGGTTCTGTTTGGAGTGCCCTTCTAGGTGGGTGTAATGCACATGGAAATGAAAGCATTGGTAATTTGGCAGCTAGAAATCTCTTGGAAGCAGAACCTGATAATGCTGGGACCTATACTCTCCTGTCTAACATCTATGCTTCTGCTGGTAAGTGGAAAGAAGCAGCAGAAATTAGGTCAGAGATGAATAATCGAGGACTAAAGAAACAACCAGGGTGTAGTTGGATCGAGGTGGCAAATAAAGTTCATGTATTTGTGTCACGTGATAAATCACATAGTGAATCTGAGTTGATCAATGCGTTGCTGCTTGATATTCATCACATTATGAGAATTGTTGGATCTGTTCCCAAGGAACAAGAGCTAACTGATGAGGAGCTAGTGGCTATTTAGTATTTAGTTACCAATTTACTATCATACATACGATCAACGAAATTGCGAGGATTTTTCAAACAAGTATATTCCAGCATCTGAGAAGGCCCCAGGGTAAAAAGGTCTTTGCCCTTTCAAAGCTCATAGTAATTACCACCAGGTTTCCTCTTTTTCTGGAACTTGGCTATTTTTTTTTCTGTGTTGATAACTTCTCTTTTGATTGGAAAAGGAAGGAGCACTGCTATCCATTAAACAAGAAGTAGAAGAAGAAAATGTCTTCCAAAGGGATTACATGCTACAGAGAGATATTACTGAGCAGACTACACAAATTTTGAACAAAGAAAAACATAGTTCAGCAGCTCAAATGATTGCCGAGGCTCCCAATCTAAAGAACAAGATAACCGATAGCTATTTTGCAGAAGATATAGGATGACAGGAAAGACCCAGCAGCTGTCGACATTTGATCTGAGTATCAGTGTTGATATTTCTTCAGAGGCTCAACATTCAATCTGCTTCTGGGTTCCTGAGTACTAGGAAAGTGACATGAAGAATTCCCGAGTCCCCTGTTCTGGATCCTATTTGGCATGGCTTTCTTGCTTTGCCATATTCGGGAGCATCAGATCTCCTTGGGTATGCTCTTTACTACTTTTGTAGTCTGATTGTATATATTTGTTCCAGATGATGTTCATTTCTGCAACAGGCTTTTTTTTTCACTTTCCTAACTCATTGGTGGGTAATACTGCCTCTGTCTCAGAAGAATGTATTTCTGTCTATGTAACTGGGCAGGATGGAGGCAGTTACTGAATAAGACTGATATTAAGGATAGTGTATCACTATTGTATTGTTTGAACTAACGCTGGTGCCGTCCCTACTTTAGGTAGGCTATGGTCCAAGAGGCTTCACTTTGATCATGGACTCTCATCACTACGAAATCCCTGCGAAACAGCAAACAAGTTTCCTTACATGCAGTTCAGCTTGTCCTTATCAATGAGCTCAGTACTGGTGACAGATTAGACAAATACTACGTCTGGTAAGTTTCAGGCCGAACTAGCCAAACCCCATACATGCAGTCTGGGGTTTGTGGTTGTCTAGATGATGTGATGGTTTCATGTGCTAGGAATGGGTGTTTGCTCTGTTACAGGTTTATACTATCTGTAATGCATGTCTCTGAGCTCTGAAGGATGCTTCTGGAGCATGTATTGTGTAGAGAGAGGAATTGGATGCTGCGACTGGAAATATTTCATCAGTATTATTCTTTTGAACATAATTGTATTGCGATATTTTCATGGAATGCAAGCAAAGCATATGGCTTCGTGACTCGTGAGTGATTTTTTTCGAAAGAAAATAGTGAAAAAAATAAGCTACCTCACAGCTTGAAAAGTCATCTTAGCCCAACTACTCGGCCTACTAAGCCTATTTGTTCGGGCCCATACGGCCCAAACGTTGACTCCTCTAGCCACCACTCGGTACCGTCTTTCCTGGAACAGTCCCGCACCGACGAGCAAACAACCAGCCCACCCGCCGGTTGTTCACCCCCTCCTCCCGGATCCCGATCTCCAGCCGAGCCGGCCGCCGCGGCGGCAGCGATGGGCGCCTCTTCCGCCGCTTCGAAGACCGTGGCAACGTTGCTCGTCCTCCTCTTCGTGGGGGCCTCAGGGGCGCGCCTCCCGGCCCGCGGCGGCGCCGTCCGAGCGCCGCTGCCGCGCGGAGGGGCACCGGCCACGGCAGTGTTCGCGCTGGGTAGCTTCTGGCGGTCGGAGGCGGCGTTCGGCTGCCTCCATGGGGTTATCCGCACCACCGTCGGCTACGCCGGCGGCTCCAAGGCCAACCCCGAGTACCGCAACCTCGCCGACCACGCCGAGTGCGTCAAGGTGCAAACACCGCCCGTTCAATTAGCCTA
This sequence comes from Eragrostis nindensis, assembly GCA_012490785.1. Taxonomy (NCBI): domain Eukaryota; kingdom Viridiplantae; phylum Streptophyta; class Magnoliopsida; order Poales; family Poaceae; genus Eragrostis; species Eragrostis nindensis. The sequence continues at coordinate 1,361,414 of JAAXCT010000076.1, read as the reverse complement.
GAGCGCTCTACTACTTACTCCAACTTAGCAACGCGGTGAATGTTTGTTAATTTAGTTCATTTGTAGACGTGTGCCTGAAGAAACTGAGCATGTTGGTCTTGGCGTGTTGTAATGTTTGTTATTACTAGTGTGCATTGTAAGTTTAGAAACATTAGGAACTGATGAAGTGTTTCCTGAGCAACAATGATGGCGCTGACACGTTTTCACCTCTTGGTCAATTTAGGTTGAATATGATCCTCGGTTGATTCACTACAAGCAGCTTTTGGATGTGTTTTGGGCAAGTCATGATCCGAGGGAGGTCTTTGGGCAAGGGCCAGATGTTGGCAACCAATATAGGTAATTGAATCTTTGTCTCACTCTGGCAAAGGAGGTACATTTTTCATGGTTTTTCATGGCCATTTTTCCTTATACTGGTGTGATCCTTCTGTTTGTGTCTCATGACCACCTCTTGTCACGCAGACGATGTTACAATCAGATGAAATTCACCATTTTTTTCATTGAAATAATAGAGCCTTGGAACTGCTGATTGATTGGCTTGACGGGGATTCATTTAGATCATGATATATTAGTTAAAAAATGATCTAACCAGTGTCGTATATAGAAAAACAGAGAGATTATTGTGGCATTATTTAAGACATAACATGTTTTATAATGATGATTGTAATGCATCATGACTTGGTAAGTCCGTAAGACTGTTTAGTTAATTGTGGAGTTACTCGTGTGGTTGCAGATCTATTATCTTCACTAATGGAACCATTGAGGCAAGACTGGCTGCTCTTACTAAAGAAAGAGAACAAGCCAAGGATCGCAGCAGTGTTATTACGACACAGATCCAGCCCTTGGGTGTGTTTTATCCTGCTGAACCAGAACATCAGGTAACAATGCAAAGGCTGTATGTTTTATGTTTTCTTCTCTGTTTATTGTTTGCACTTACGTGAGCTAAATTTTGATGCTAGAAATTTGAGTTGAAACGCAAACCGTTCCTCCTACAATTAATGGGGAACCTGCCAGAGGAGGAGCTCATTGCATCAACACTAGCAGCAAAGTTGAATGCATATGCTGCTGAACTTTGCCCTGCAAAGACCCAAAAGAGAATCAGCTCCAAGATTGATGAGGTTGCCAAGAAAGGATGGCCCATCTTGAGAGAAATTTAGCTTGATTACTGCATCCAATCATTCATCCATTCTTAACTTCAGTCACAAGAGTATATAGTTGTTCATAGCATCTTCATTTTCAAGGTTTGACTATAAAGTTGTGTGTTATCCATTGTGACCTGAATTCATGGTCTGAACTTGTAACTTTTGTTTTCTCATGTGAAATATAGATATTTTACATTCTTATTCAGCAGAGCTTATACTACTTGTGGTATATCCATAAAAATTTGGGTGTCGTTAGTGGAGATAAATTGAATAAACCGTAAATGAATATGTCAATCCTTTTTATTAAAAGAGAAAAGTTACTACTATTAGCTAAATCTTCCAGAAACAGGAGTTTGCTTCCGAGTTTTCTTTTTTTTTTTTTTTTACACTAGAGTTCATTGTTATTTATTGCAAAAGGAAGCCTTGGTTTACATAATTGCACGCCAGGAACATATCGGCCAGCATTATTTGCTTGACCAGCATTAAAGTGCTTTAAGCTCTTGTTTGCCAACAGACGTGGTTGATTCGTTTTGCGTAGACATTAGAGTGCATAATCCAAATTCCGATTGGAATTCTTGCATCAAATTACTTCAAAAGATAATAGCACTCTAATCAAGAACTAAACACGAGAGCTCCACAATACAACGTCGATGAGCTACCAGCCTAACTAAAAGTGCCGCATCACACGGCGTCAGCTTCACAGGGCACTGCCTCAGCATGCTGTTTATTTCAGCCAGGGCCGATCATGAGATTTTGAGGGCCCGGGGCGAATATAAAATTCGAGGCCCCTATATAAATAATTAAACTTATATGCCAAGTCAACTGGTATATTAAAAAATATTCATATCAAATGATTCATACATATCCCAATGTTTTTTTTTCTAAAAATCCTATATGCGAAGTCACTCTTAAAAAGATTTCCATGATTCTCTTTTTTATTATATAAACTCATCTACTCGTTTCCTCCTCTCTTTTTTTTTCGTTTTACTATGTGATGCATTTCCTTGTGGACATGATCTGGCTGAAAAATTGAAAAAAAATAATAATTAAACATACTATCAATTAATGGATCTGTATTCATGCCGTTAGGAAGGGCAAAGCAATTAGGGATTTAGGGGCAGACCGTATACAACTGTGGCCATGGAACTGTGCGACTCTCCTAGACTGCATTCACGCTCGCAGTAGACTAGGCGTCGCGGCGATAGCGATCAGCAAATCGCCGCCATGTGTTTCGCTGCTAATATTAAATCAACCGATGTTTGGGGACGATGAAGATGATCCTTTGCATGCCGTGGCCATCACATCAAACTTTTGGCCGGCGACACGCTTCACCGACATCTCCGTCAACTCCAGGCTCCAAAGCTCCCGGCGACGACAACTCCGGTGGAGACTTCGCCACAGCCACTACGTGGCTCACATGCGAAGCCTTCTCCAGACGCGTGGCCTCATACGTGTCCACTGTATGTGTAAAGCTCCTTGCTGTTTATTGCTTCATGCAGAGATGCAGGGACCTATGTGGCAGTCATCGATGATAACTGGGTCCTTGACGTCCCCGGCAACGGCAACATGCCGTGCTCGAGCCTCAATAGGCCACGACCGTCACGGGTGTCCCGGCCGATGTGACTCGGATCTGGTATGTCTGACCCCAAGAATTCTGCCATCCAGAGGTGGTTTTGCCTATCATATGCGTCCAGGTGAATTACAAACAAATCAGCATTCACCGACGATAATTCATCTTGCTGGTAGAAGCCCCCTCGATCAACCTCCGCTAATGCAGCGAGGCCCTCTCGGCAGGCCTTCGGTAGTCAGTCTGTTGTCTTTGATCTGTCTAATAGTTTCTGCTCTGTTCTTTTGGAGCTCTTGTAATCTAAAGGGAGGAAATTCCCTTATCATGTACTCTGGATTAACTGTTTAATGAATATGAGTACGCCTTTGTATCAAAAAAAAAAAAATCAACCGATGTAGATGTATTGGGCTTAGCTAGATGGTAGTGAAGCAGCAGGCAACAAAATTACAAGGGTGAGGCCTGCTTCGACTGTTGGACACGAGGCGGACACGAATGGTAGCGTTATCAGCCTGCTACAGCTCTCATTCATGTGAAGTTTTTAATTGGAAAAAGTCCATTTAGCCTCCCTCAACTCTTGCCGAAGTCCGATTTACCTCCTTCTATTATAAAACCGGGTAAGATGACTCTCTCAACTCGTGAAACCGGATTTTTTCCCTCCCTCGGCAGTTTTGGACGGCGGTTTTGCTGATGTGACAGCGGGGTCCACATGTCATATGCCACGTCACCAATAACAACAGATCTGGGCCTCATTAAATTTTTTTACTCAATCCCCTCCCAACTAGTCTTCTTCCTCCGGTTACAAATCATGGAGCACCGCCAGCCTCGCCGGAATGCTCGTAGCTGCCCTCCATCTGTGGGCCATCACCAGAATGCTCAGCCACCAGCAGCGCCATCGCCCCCTCCAAGATCCGCCGCCACCCTCACCGACCCCGACTCCAACGTCACCCCCTCCGCCGCCACCGCCCCCTCCCACCGTCGTTGTCGCAAACCGCTCCATTGCACCGGTGCGGGTGCGGCGGCCGCCGGCCAGGCTGTTGGTGTTGCGGCCGAGCCAGGAAGAGGAAGAAGACGAGATGCTGCTCGAAGCCGCGCGCGCATCTGCCACCATGGGACGTGACGAGGCAGCGAAAAAAACAGCGACGCGCGAGCTCGATGTTGAGGGCTCCGGCCTCCAAGCTTCATGGAAAGCAGGTATGTTAGGCGTCGCGGGCTCCGATCGACATGGCTGGCGGCGAGGGTGGCCTTGCGGGAGAGCTTGGCCTGGTGGGCGAGCGGGCGGCGAGGCCATGGCACGACGCTAAGCCCATGGCGAGCTCGGCCGGCGAGCGCGTGCTCAGGCAACCATGAGCCATGGCATGGTCTCGCTCAGCCCTAGTCGGGGTGGTGGAGGAGGCTGGGGATAAGATGGGACCCACATCTATTGTTATTGGTGACGTGGCTTATGACATGTGGGACCCTGCTGCTACGTCAGCAAAACCGCCGTCCAAAACTGGCCAGGGACGAAAAAAATCCGGTTTCACAAGTTGAGGGAGTCATCTTATCCAGTTTTGTAATAGAGGGAGGAAAATCAAACTCGGGTAAGAGTTGAGGGAGACGAAATGGATTTTTTCTTTTTTTTAATTTGCTGGACCGATGTCGCAAGCCTGCTTATACGTACGTGATAGGGGAGGGGCCCCTTAGACTCGGGGGCCTAGGGCGGCCGCTCCGGTTGCCCCATCCAGGGCCCGCAAACTTTATATACCGCACGCGCGATATTAGTGATCTACAGCGCACGCGGTTAAGGCCGATTCAGACGCGACTTCCAGCCCAATAACGAGCCCATTAACGTGACGTTGTCTTCCTCCTCGCTCCTGCAGTCCCGCTGCGAGCTCCATTGCCGCCACCGCCATTCGTCGTCGTCGTCGTTGAGCGCGCCTCCGCCGCCGAGCGCACCAAAGAATCCCTTATGTGCGTGGGTTTGTACCCCTAGACCTCGGCCTCCCTCCCGACGGACATAGAAAAGGGCGGTGGTGGTGGTCGAGCTTGGTCACGACGAGTTAGTGCCGACGGCGGTGGAGGGTGGCGGTGTTGGCGCCGCCGGAGCCGGGCGGGTGGCGGTCGAAGGCGGGGTAGCTGACACCAACGAGTTAGTGGAGCGGATGCCGATGATTTAGCGTGGGAGGCGGTAGAGGGCGGCGGCTGTGAAGGTGCGAGAGAGCAGGGAGTCGAGAGGTGGAAGACGATGGGCGCGGCGGCTTCGTGGGCCGATGGGCCGGTGTGCTTCACTAACTTGTTGTGAGCGGTGACTAACTAATGTAGCGTGTGCGGTACGGACGGTGTGTGGTGTCATATGGCAGCAACCATACACAATACAACTCCTTGTGTCACCCGTAGCGGCGGCGCGCGGGCGCGGTCAAGCAGACCAGGTCAAGTGGTCAGTAGGACCAGCTTGTCAGTGACACGAAGCAGAGGTCGCTGCCTGAGAATGCAGCACGGCAGGGCACGCAGAGAGCAGAAGGGCGGGACACAATAATACGAACTGTTTTGCTAGCGGAGCCAGGGCAGCAACAGGGGCAGGGCAGTGTGGTGGCGTTTGTTTCGGTCTTGCGGTCCGGCGCGCCTCTGGTGCGCGTTAGCTGCCTTGTCCCGTTACTCAGTTTCCTAGTTCCCATTAGCACTAGTATGTACTCGGTACAGTTCAATGCTCGATCAAGAGTGCCAACAACAAATCGGTCCTTAATCGACTAGGCAGGGCTACAGTAGCGAACACCTCCATGTGTTGCTACAACCTATACATGCATATGTCATCCTGCCCGGTCTCAACGAACAAAATAATCTCATCCATCATCTTAATTAGGGGATCAAGTTTTAATCACCATCATAAGTCGTACCTCAATGCTAATCAATAAACCTAAGCATAGCAGTATTTCTATCGACCAACTAGTGTAGACACTTAGCAACATAGGTCATTTGGGAGCATGCAATTGGGTCCCATTCAACTCCTACAACTTAAGTGCAACAAGCATACTAGACACACTAGCATTATTATTCCTAGAACCAAAAATTTGTAAAAGGCCGGGATGCACGGGGCTTGCCTTGGTTTTCACAAACTAAGTTAGCAACTTCTGTTTCAGGTTTAGCAGCAGATAATTCCTTCTGAAAATCCTCTTCGATCTCCTGATTGTCGTTTCCTATTGATGCAGGGAAAATATAATTCGACATGCAAAAGCAACTTAAGTGACTTGATTACAGGTCCAAGATGACGTAAGTTGTTCTGATTTGGTGATATGAACTGAGTTTAATTTATTTCTTTCATTGACTCCGATGAAGCATTGTTGTATTATTAAGGAAATCATTCATATTAACTTCAAACAAGTCCATCCAAGCATGGAAATCATTCCTAAGTGGACTCTGATCATGAACAGCCTACTGGTGATCTAAGCAGGCCAAAACAGTACTAACAACATTTTACACGAATTTTCCTATTAACAGAATTAAATCAAGCATCAAAATAAGGCTCAGGAAGAAAGAAATTCCTACGACATTCTCTAAATCATATCTGACCAAACCAAGAATCATGGTGATAGAACATCATCTAAGTGACATACATGCAGAAGATCAAGGTTTAACAAGCATTAGATTAATTACTAAAAAGATGACAAGTTTATCAAAGAGAAACTCATAACTACAGTTCCTTACAGAAATAAGGGGTATGGTTTGTACTAAGGAACAGAGCATAGCAAGGGGAGTACAACAAGCCTAGGTTCACATTTTTCTCAGCAGTAAATAATTTATTATGAATTAATTGGTTTTTAGCTTACAAAACATATATAGAGAGGTATGGTACTGTACAGAACATAACCAGAGGTTTCTAACAAGACTTAGTTTGAATTTTCCACATGAACAAATGATTTACTATGAATAAAAGGTGTGTAACTTCCATAAATGATACAGATAAAAACATACAGAAACATGGATCATCATGCTAATCAATGGATAGAACTACTCAATAGGAATCCAACACAATTTGGTTTGCAAAATTTTGGACATCTAGAACTCCAGATTTCGATTTTTAAAGTTTAAGCAGTTTCTGAGGGAGTTGCAACATATTTACGAAATATGAGGATATTGCAGAAGATCAAGATTTCGGCGCTAGCTTAGCTTGGATGGTGTGCAAAGCTGGTACGCATGCACGTCATAGGAAAGGAACTTTTCATTTGCTAAGCACATCGAATCTGTAGTGGGGTGGGTGGCGCAAAGGCTAAACCAAAGATACTACTTTGCACGAAGCTCCCAGGGCAGGCCATAACAAGAACCGACATGAGGATAAAGATCATTCGACTGGTCACTCGATCAGCGCAATGATTAGTAAAACCACATGTACGCATCGATCGTGGGATATGAATCGGGTGGATGCTTCCGTCGATGCGATGCCCGGTCGGTCAGTGGCCTTTCTTTTCGATGTGCGCACGCAGCCGGGAGGGGAGGTCGTCGTGAAGGGCATGCCCATCGATCGATCGGCGGAGTAGCCTACGCGCACGCGCTCATGGATATACAGTAGCAGACGGCATTGCAGATACAGTCCAGGGGTAGTTTGGGGATAAGTATGGCCGAGGCTTTGTGTTAGGATGGCGACCAGGCGCGGTAGCGTTTGGCGGGACCGCGTGGCATCAAGATGAGCTCGCCATCGTGCTCATAGACTGTCAATCTTCAGTCACCAGTTGCTTGCGTCGACTGACTGTGCCGCCCTGTTTGTTCTTCCGAGATCACATCGAAGATATTTATCCCCCTTATCTGTCCGTGTGGAAAATAATGGTCGGTAAAAGTCAACCTCACGCATCGAATTGCTACCATCCAATCTCCCAACTCTGAACACCAGAGAAAACATAGCTTGTGCCATGAACAGGGCTCCCACTGCTTGTGGATGATGCAGATGCTACCGGAAGAATCGTTATTCCCCCTTTTATATCACTGGAGGTCGATTCAGGAGCTTGGGCATAGCATCTTGGCACTCGAAATTCTGTTAGCTGCAACAGGGTAACAACGATTAATCAGTTAGCTGAAAGACAAACATGGATCAAGTCAATTTATTACTATGACGTCGAGAAAATTATCAAGTCAAAAAAGGATCAATATGCTCTGCTCGCCACAGGACACCACAAAGTCGACTCGTATTGGTATTGCTTTGCTGAAGCTTTGCTTGTTGCTGCTCGATGGGATCCAGTACCTGATGTGATGCTAGTAGAGATTCGATGCGAATTCCTTTGGCTTTGCCCGTAGACTATAGCTTTCAGACAGACATGAGAGAATTATTGGGCTTGTGGATAGCTAGCTAGCAGCACCGGTGGCTGCTGGGTTGGTGATGGATTATTGCGCACCGGTAGCTAGCTAACCCGTCCGACGAGGAGGGGAGGGGAGGGGATGGGATGGGAGTGGGCTGGCCGGTGGTTGTGCGTCTCAAATGAGTGGGCTCAGCCACTGGGCTTAAAACCCAGAGATGCAAACAAACAGTGAGTGGGATTGTGGGAAAGATGATGCAGCTAGCAGAGCATCATCTATGCTGTTGCTTTGTTGATCGGACAGACAGTAGACTAGAACAGTGGATGTGGTAGCTAGCGCACCACCGGCCGGCGGAAAGATGGGCTTGGCCCCTTGCATATTTGGGAAGGGTATCATTTGCTTTCCGTCCGACGATCAGTGGGCTGGTGGGTTGGTTATGCGTCCCGTCTGCCACCAGGCTTACTTAAGCTGGGCCTTTTAGCGATGGTCTCATTTGATTTGTCTCTGTGCATGAAGGAACATAGCAGGATGATATGCAGTAAAGAGTTTGAAGAAATATAATCATGAAGCTCCGACAAGCACCGGCGCTAGCAAGCTAAGCTAGATGATGCCGTGACTTCCCACCGGCGCTAGAAACTTGCCATTTCGGTCCATGGATTCGTGGTGGCGAGGAAAGCAAGACGAAAAACTGTCCATTTCGATCAGATGAGTAGAGTATAGCCAGCCCAGTCTTGCTGTCGATCGATCCGCGTTCGTTCGGGTCCCGTCCCGTAGCAGACCGCAATGCATACGGGTCGCAAACCAACTCACCGATTCGATCGATGCCACCTGTCCGCTTTCACCAATCTAGCGCCTGGGAGAGAAACCCTGGGAGCCAAAGGAATTTAGCCGAACGAGCCGTAGGCTGCGACTCAACATGTGCAAGCCTGGAAAAGAAAGGAAAGCGCTGCCTGCTCTTGGCTTGGGTTATTAGATAACTGAGACTCCTCTATAAATGGGTGCCTCCAATGGCAGGGAGGAAGCACAGAAGCCAGTTAAACAAACGAAGCTGACACTCCACTCGCATCGCAGTAGCAGCAGCACTCGCATCGCAGCAGCAGCAGCACTCGCATCATCGCAGTAGCAGCAACACTCGCATCGCAGCAGCAGCAGCACTCGCATCATGGGGGGTTCCCCACCGCCGCGCGCGCCTGCATACCTGGCCCCTACCCCGGCGCCCTCATCGCCTCTGTTCCCTCCTCCGCCGCCCATCGACGAAGTCCATGGCGATACATGCCATCCGTGCACCCTGAGCAGGCTCGAGCCGAGGGACAAGGCCACTGTGTCCGTCGTCTCCGTGATCGGCGCCGTCGTCATCGCGCTCGCTCGTGCACTGGCTCGACCGCCGCGCTGCACGCAAGGCGGCGGAGAGACAGGGCCCCGCCGGCGTGTTATAAACCGATGACTGAAACGACGACGAAGAACGAGAAATCAAACCACAGGGGACACAAGAGTTTAACGTGGAAAACCCTCCCAATGCGGAAGGGAAAAAACCACAGGCGCCAGCCAGCAACAATGCACTATCAAGAGTTGGGGTTACAACGCCGAACGGCGGCTTACAAGAGGATGACTTCTCATGGTAGAACCCTAAACGAGTATATGTACCGTACCGCGGGGGGCTTCGCCCCCCCGCACCCCCCAAACCGAATCTGGGTCGGGCCTCATGGGCCTCCGCTTCGCTCCGTCAGAAGTCGGCCGAATTTGGATCATAACTCAACACGGCGGACACCCGCCGGAAGACGTCGACCACGGGGCGCTGCTTCAGGCGGAGCGGGACCGCGGAGACCAGCTCCAGGAGGACCTTCATGACATGTGCCAGCGCGCCACCGACATCAAAGACGCCCTTAAGGGTGAGCGCCGCCAGAACTGGCACCTGGAGCGCGCGCTGCTGGAGGCGCAGCGTCACATCGACCACCTCGAGCCGTCCCTCCAGCTGCTGCGACGCCGCCAGGGCGCGATGAGGCGCTTCGGCGACATGGACCAGGCCCCCCCCTCGTCCACCTTGGGCTTCGACGGGTCGGTGGCGGAGTCGAGCCACCAGGGCGCGATGAGGCACCGACGTCGCCACCAGGAACTGATGGAGAGGCCAGGGGACACGAGCAGCAGCAGCAGCCGCCGCCGCGACATCGAGATGATGGCGCGGCCGGGGGACACGAGCAGCAGCCGCCGCCGCCGCCACGCCACCGATGAGGAAAACGCCGCCCTCCGCACCCGAATAGCCAACCTCGAAAGGGACCTGGACAAGGAGAAGACCTTGGCCGCCGAAGCCGCCGACGCCCTACGCGATCTTCAAAGGCGGTGGGCGGCGGAGAAGATGGAGGTGCAGGGGCAGGGCGCCAAGAAGGAGGAGGACGAGGAGACGCTGGTCCACTGGACCAGCGCAAAGGAGGAGCTCGAGGATGCAGGCAGAGAGGAGGAGGAGACGGAGACGCTGCTCCACTGGAGCAGCGCCCAGGAAGAGATCGAAGAGGACGAAGAAGATCGGATGCTTCCGAGCAGTGGCGGAGCTGGACGAGAATTCCAGGGGGGGGGGGGGGGGGGGGGTCGTCCATTGCATGAAAAAAAAAATGTTTCTTGGTTGCAAAAAAGTTCCAATTCGCATTGTATTCTAATATTTTACAGAACCATGTAATATATATTATAAAACAGATTGTGCATACAAAAGATAGTTGATAAAGGGTGAATATAGCTTACTTTAGAAACTGGAGACACTCATGAAGAAAAAAAATCCGAAATTGACAGGACCAAAACAACAAACCGGCTGTGAAAGGCAATGCACAAACATTCCCTTTTTGGTTTACTTGAGCATCATCATAGAACTATGAGTCAATCATGCGGGAGAGCTAGCTTGTTGAAAAGGATGATTTAGAACTGGAACTCACATTTACAATGCACAAACATTCCTTTTTTGGTTTTGGTTTGGTTTCCTGGAAACATTACCCCCGATATGTTTCCACACTTAAGGGCTTGTTTGGAAGACTGGCATTAGCGCCATTACACCTGTAAAATACGGCCCCTATATTTTTCCGACGTGCGCCGGAAAAGTGTGCTTGGATGACCGGTATCTGAGAAAAAATTACGCTCGGTTTGTGCGAATCAGGCGGAAAAATAAAATCGCGTCGCCCGGCGACATTTCTTATCCGGCGAATGTCGGGCTCGAGCGCTCGCTCGCCTGTGATTCCCCACTCATGTTTGATCCTTCTATCCCCTGCGTCCTCCAGAAATCTTCCGTACCATCTTCTGTCGCGATGCAGCGGCTAGTACCCTCACGTGTTACCTCCTCGTCGAATCCTGCCACCCCTGTTCCAGTTGCGGCTTCGCCGGCGGCGACGAGAAGAAATCCTCTCGAGTCTCGATGTACCCTACCTTCGCTCCAATTCAATGGTCTCGTATGAAATTTGGTGCTCCTATTGGAGATCCGATCGGCCAAAACAATTTGGTGCTCCAAGTGGAGATCCGATCGGCCGAAACAAGCTATCATGCATCATCCATCCCTGCTTCGATTTGAGTTGTTTGTAGGCACTGTTCTTCCGCTTGATTGCTCCTCCAAGTTAATAAGCTATCAGGCTGCTTAATCCGAAGGTCATGGACGATGTCGGCATTGATTGTGGAGTGCTTGCAGGCCAGTGCAGCGAATTGCCTCCAGGGTCCTCACTCATGACAATGCCCGCCTCCATGGAGTTCTGTTCACCCCCCCCCCCCCCCCCCCCCCCCCCCCCCCCCCCCCCCCAAAATTTTGAGATGCTGAAGTCGCTTGGTTTGTATTTGATTCAAATGGGATCAAGCACTGCGCAAGAAGGAACTAATGCATAGCATTACTTGCTTCAAATGCTAGTGAACTTATCTCTCCGAAAACTTCAAGTACAGGGTGTTCTTTTTTTGACCTGAAGTACAGGGTGTTTTTGATACAGAGTATCCAAACATTATTTTACAGGGGTAAAGTTTTCAGAGATTTTTCTTGTGCACAATAAATTACAGGTGTAATATGATTACAAGTGTATAACTTTTCAATTCTCCCAAACAGGCCCTAAAGGTACTAAAATGTATCATCCTATTGCTATACGAAACACCAATTTCAGTTTTTTGGATACAGAAATATGACTTTTGGGATTGGGGAGGAGAGGACCAGAGGAGGATAACTAGTGCGGACTTACATTCGTTCACTTCTGGATGCGAAGCTCGGGAGAGGTGCTCTGGTTCGGTTCGATCTACTTCTCCAGCGACGGCAACTGGAGCTGCCGTCCATCATCTCCACGCCGCCGCATCTTCGCTGGAGCAACCGAGCCGGCGTCGGCGCGTCGCTGGTTCGCATCGCGGTTCCTTCCAGCCGAAGCGACGAACGCGTTTCCTTCTTTCCGCTTGCTGTTCTTTTTTTCTTGAGGAGAATTGCCGCTGGCTGTTCTTTTTTTTTCTTGAGGAGAATTGCCGCTGGCTGCTGGCCGATTCCTTTCCTTGGGCTGTTGCGATTCCTTTCCTTGGGCTGTTGCAATTCGTTTTCTTGGGCTGCTGGTTCGATTCCTTTTCCTGAGCTAATGGGCTGTTTAGTTGGGCTACAAGGCTTGTGAAGATGAGGGGGTTCTCTGCGAAATTTCAGAAGTTAGGAGGGGGGGGCCCCCCCCAGCTCCGCCGTTGCTTCCACTGGACCAGCGCAAAGGAGGAGCTCGAGGATGCAGGCAGGGAGGAGGAGGAGACGGAGACGCTGCTCCACTGGAGCAGCGCCCAGGAAGAGATCGAAGAGGACGAAGAAGATCGGATGCTTCCGATCCGCCTCCGGAGCCACCACCTCCAGGTGATCTCCGAGCATGCACCCAAGGCCGGCGCAGGAGAGTAGTCTTGCCGGGGGAGGATGCGCCGCCGACCAGAGACTAGAGACTGTCTGTTATGTTCTCTGTTTGTTTCTTTGTTTGTTTTCTTTTTATTTCTTTTTGTGTGTTTGTGTGCGATCGCCTAGGACTAGTCTTGCCCTGTTCCCTCCCCTGTTTTCTTACTTCTGAATAAAATCCATGTTTCGTTTGTGTTCTCCCCTGTTCTCTGTTCTTCCCCTGTTTCAATTTTGGCGGGAGGAGGGCCGGCACTTACTTTCAAATGTCCGTCCGTCGGGCCGGGCCATCCCTTGCCTTCCACTACTGACCGGACGACTTGGGCCGGGAAGAAAGATTGTTTACCTTTGTGAATTGCAACAAAGGTGTGCTTGATTCTCAAAAAAAAAAAAAAAACAAAGGTGTGCTTGGCTGCTTCTTTGTAAACTTCTTTCAAGTACCGAGTTTGGAGCACCTTGTCAAGCTAGTGAGCAGTAAGGTCTCAACTTTGCAGGACTGAACTCAAAGAGGAGCTGCACAGATAAACTGTACCAGTCAGAGTATTTCTAGCATTAAGCATATCAGCTTAACTTCTAAAGAACTTAAAATGCCAGCCTGAGTACGCATAGCTCTCATAGAGTCGTCTGTGCGCTGTAGAGTCAAATTAGAAATCTGTTGAGGGTGCATTTATCATATGCTTTGCCGAATTCTAACATAGTACTACCAAGGAGTTCAATACGCATGCCCTGCTATTATCCTATTACTAGCAGTATGCCCGTGCTTCGCTACGGAAAGACAAAATCATCAAAAGATGTTGGCGGTTCATATTGGAAGAATTTTCACTTTAAAGGTAGGCAAAACGCATGTACTTATCTTTATTTTCACAAGCTAATTTATGCTATAAGCTTTCAGACTTGCAATGAATATGGTGCTCCTCACAAATACGATTCGTTTCCTCACCCAAATGTTTTAACCAAATGAAAATAAAAAGAACCCCTCATAAAAAAAAGGAACTGAAGAATTATAGACATAAATGAATATTATTATTGCAAAGCACAAAAGGACAATTATCCTAAAAACATTTGGAATGCACAAAATCTTACCTTAAAGATATACACACATAAATCATATGTACAATTTTTTAACATAAAACCAGTGACTGATGGGCATACTGAATCGAAGCTCACAGCCGCGGGTTAGCATTTGCTTTTATCGTGATTTTTTTCTTCAAATCATTAGATTAAAGTACTGCTTTGCACTTCTGGATGGTTCTCTCTGACTCTCTCTGCTTTTCTCGGTCACGGCCACTCTCTGCCATCCCAACAAATCAAAGCACCAGGAGTCAAGGCCTAGCCAAATCCAAGCCAAGATCTGGTCACTGCTCACCACTATGAGTGGATTCGTCTTTGTAACCCATCCATGGCTCTCCGCTGAATCTCTTCCTATTTGACGCCGTCCAAATCCATGGTGTGTGAAGCGATGAGCCATGGATGCCCACGGGAGTGCAGCTGCCTCTTAGAGCGATGGCAGGTGGCACTTCCTTCACCAGTGGCTGGATTATGAACGCTCGAAGGCGGGGACGGAGGCTGAGCTGAGGGACAGGAGAGTCTCGGGAGATGATGGCACGGAGGGAGGCTCAGGGCGGCCGGCGGCGGAGGCTGGTTGTGGTGGTGGCCTTGAAGGCCGCCGCTTCCGTCCCGTTGCATCTGCTGCGACTTCTTGCACTTCTTCTCGTAGCTGACGCCCCGAGCGGGTCAGGATGTGGGGGCGAGAGCGGTGAGGACGTCGTCGTTGCGGGGCCGGAGCAGTGGCTTAGATTGGATGCGGCAGAGCAGTGGAGCACAACTGGGAGCAGAAAGGCAGCGAGCCAGCGATGCGGCAGCAGGAGCAGGGGACGGTGGCAGGAGCGGGCGAGCGGCGGCGGCAGGTGGAGCTGGGGCTGGGGGCGAGGGAGCGGGCCCATCTGTCGGCGCCAAACATCTTTACGGAAGGAAGCATTCGTAGGCGTTCGATGGACATCCAACGGCTGAAAGTGTAAGATGGCAGGCACACCATCAACACCAACTGAATCTTTATAAGGAGTAAAGATGTTGTAGAGTGTTTCATGATAATAAGCATGGTGCTTCTGTTGATCAGTAAAAGAACTATTTAATCAAATTGATTTGCTTTCACAAAAGATTGTAAACACGCTCAAGACTAGCTGTTTACTTTCGTGACTAGCAAAACGTTATGGACAACTGATTGTAACCATTTCTAAAAGCGCAACTGCTGTGTTCCGAATTAATAACTGTGGTTACCGAGCCACGGGATTCGCCATTCGTGCGGAGAATATTATGCTTTTGTCGCCTTTATGTGTTGAGGGGCACTTTTCTTGCTACTGATTTTTTTTCGAGATAGGGGGTGTTAGCTGCCGGCCACCAGCACGGTTCTGCCTTTTCCCGATCGGCTGCGTGCGTGGATAGGACCCACGCATCCAGCACGCATCAACTTAATTTGGTCCTATCCACGACAACAGCAGCGCGCCCGGCTTGTAGTAGCTCTAGTGCCTTAATTCACTTCAACTGCCTGAAACCACGGTAACAGGAAAATGGCGGCATGGAGTTTGTCTTGAGCAGGTCAGCTGATGTCGAAGCACGGTACGCAAGATCAGCTGTTTATACGTTCACGTACGTACGCAAGAGATCAGCCCCGCTGCGTCCTGTGACCGCCGGCCGTCGACGGCACCAACGGCAGGTCGATCGACGAGGAGGCGTTCGAGCTAGAACATCGATCGGACCCTCGACGATCGAGGACGTCGTGGATGGACGCTGATCGAGCGGGACATGCATGGCGTCAAGGCAAGGAAACGCACGCGTGGTGCCTTCGTGCACGTACGTGTTGCTGTCGCGCTGCACAGGGAGGGAACCTGACGGGACTGAGCGGTGATCGAAGCTCTCTTTGTTTGGATCGAGCACGGACGGAAGCGACGATCAAGAATCATCGTGCCGGAATAATATTGGGCCATGGCGCAGATCAGCTGCATGCTGTCCGCCATGAGCGAGAGCCACGCGGAAGCTGCAGCACGAACCGTGTACGTAGGCACAAAATGACGAGCCCGTACGTACGTCCGTCCGCGCGCGCGCAGCCTAGCTCGAGCCCATGACTTGTCACTGGAGACTGGGTTATTTATTATTGTTGCTGCCAAAGGCTGCTGCGGAGGCGAAGAGTCAAACAGATGTTGCAAGGAACAGATGCTTTTTCGACTAGTACTAGTTCAAGTGCATCCTTCTATCATATCCCGGTAATTTGCCGTGCCTCCGCGCGGCTACGCCGCCGCATAGGCCAATCTCAGTGGAGGCTTTCATTTTGTAAGTTCCAAGCATGACACATCAGCTTTGTAATTTTATTTTGTCATATGAAAATACATCTCTCAGTGTATCTTTTCATTGCACAATTTCATAAGATAGCCAGAACATTAAATAGATGCACATGATTGGATCAAATTGTGGAGAATGAAAGAAAAGATGCTCAATGCACTTTCATTTCACTTTCATTGTCTAGGAAAGTGTGCGGAGAGCCTTTCATTAGGATGAAAGGCAAATCATCTCTCTCTTCTTAAAATTCTTGCTATGTCATCCTTTTATTTGATGTGGCAGCTGATTAAATGCCAATGAAAGGCCCATTGAGACTGGCCTTATCTGGACGGCAAATATGCGTGCGCTGGACACACCGGGATTCGTGTGGACTGTCGGCGGGGTTGGGAAATTTCCCAGATACGGCCATCTTTGGTGCAAGAAATACATGTTCGTCGGGCTGCTCTTGTGGACAGGTGGCACGAGATTTGTGGAACCTGGACTGTTGAAAGTCGGTGGAGAGATTTTTTACAGATAGGTTCTAGAGTTATCTGTTCCCGTTACTTCTAGCAGAGTTCAAGAGCAAAGCGTTATCCGCCGCTAGAACAGGGCAAACAGGAACAGCTGATATCGACTTTTTTTTGTTACAAAAACATATGCATCATGTAATAAAAGGAACCATTGATTTCTTTTTTGCCTTGTGCATGTTATGGCCCATGGTGCTCACGCAACTTTAGGTGTTCCGATGCTCTCGCGATGCATTGCACCATAAAATTTGCAAAATTTTAACAGATGTCTAGCAGACATCTGTTAAAATTTTTTATGCAACTATATTTTGGTGCATCTTATAGTTAACTACGTGTGCAAGACGCATTGAAAAAGAGAAAATGGTTTTGAATAGAGGAATGGAACTATTTATTTAGGCTCGCATTCCACTACTTTTAAATTGTAGATTTCTCTTTAATATTGCATGCTAATAATTGATCATATGCACCGTGTATCCACTTTCTTGGAAATTTTTTTTTCAAATAACATGTCCCGCTTATATTTTTTTTATTACACAGTACAACTCAAACACTCACAATGCACGCACACTCGCACATACGCAAACCTACCCTTCAAAGCATCTTCGAATATTGAGCAGGCAAAATCCTCAAGATTGACAAAGTCACCACAGGCGCCTCGCTGTAGACGACCACATTGCCTACCACCGAAAGCACATCGCCGTTCAATTCTAGAAATTTCGCTCCCACAAAGAGTCGAACCCCAGTACCTAATGAGGTTCTATTGAGGCTCTTGTAACCATTAGGCTACATGCCCTTCGAATGTGCTGCTTCTATGTGTCGCCACATGATGCACAAATTTAAGTGTATCTATTTTTTTTTTACAAAAAATGTATTTTAATAATATGTGCATCTTGTGGATGGAACCATTGAGTTATTTTTCTCATGAAGTATTTACTGGGTATATGATGCAAACAATAAGTGCATCCGACTCAATTTTTAGGATTCCGAGAAATATGTAAGTTGTGCATGCCATGGAACTTGATGCACAAATCTCAATGCACCCACTTCAAATTTTCAAATTTTTGAACTACAAAAGTATTTTAAATTTAATTGTAAGGATGTCTACTATTTATAATAGAAGTGGATGTGATTTTTGCATGTTAGCACATATATAATGCACAAATTTAAAAGCACACAATTCATTATTTTGGATTCCAAAAAAAAAATCAAATTTAGTTGTAAGGATATATAATGCCATTTTATAATATAGGTGCATGTGATTTGTGCATGTTAACATAATGCACAAATTTAAATGCACTTATATTGTAAAATGTGCATATTTTAAGTTACATATGATGAGGAAAAAATCAAGCAAAATTGGTTTATATTATGGTGATTTACTCATAATATCCTCTGAAATGTCTTGACAGGTGCTCAAGGGTATGCCATGGCCTGGTAATCTACATGCTCTAGTAATCTTTATTTGTTCTAACTGTATATTATTTTGAAATTACCATGAGTAGACGGTTAAGATGTAATTTTTGTGATTCATTTTTTTATGTTCAAAAATTTGAATGCAAGACAGAACGAATACATCAAAACTAAGCTACTTTTTTGTTAATGCGAAGAGTCCATGGTGATGTAGATTTGTTTTGTTCGATCTTATTTGTTCATGTCCGTGTTCACTTGCACATGCGTGTATTCAGTTAAAAAATAAATGCACGCATCACACTAAACCGCTGGATATTTATTTTACAAATATATGTGCATGGTGTACAAATGCATCTGCAACTACTTCACTTTGTTTCTGAACTATTATAAATATGGCTACTTCTCTTTGTTTCTGGACTATTATAAATATGGACATGCATCTTGTAGATAGAACCATTGAGTTATTTTTCTCCCGAAAATGTGTATGTCATGCATGTTATTGGGTATGATGCACAAAGTTAAGTGTGTCAACGCATATTTTTTGGATTATAGGAAATGCATGCATCTTGCCAAAAATGTGTATGTCATGCATGCATCTTAAAACAATAACGTGATTGTGCATGCCATGCAACATAATGTACAAATTTAAATGCACCCACTTCGGGATCTGGCATGCAATCGGGAAAGCTGGTACCTTAGCATCGTGTATATTACTCTCTCAGTTCACAAATAGATGTCATTCTAGCATTCTCCAATTTTCTCCAATTACATGTCCTTTTCGCTTTCCAATACACTTTTATCTCTTCCCAATACAATATTTCCTCTTCGCACTACACCTCTATCTCTATCTCTCTTCTCCTCGTTTTCAGTGCACCCACCTTTTTCACTTCTCCTTAATTCCCGTGTCCAACTCCAAAACGACATCTAAAAGTGAACGGAGGGAGTACGTAACATGGTGCACGAATGCGATACTGTATCATCGTGCATAACACATTGAGGGTGTTCGGTTGGAGGATGCAGTTGCAGTTACAGTTTTTTGTGAGAGGGAACACTGTAGCGGAGGATTCGCGCACTGTAGCAGACAAGTAGACTGTAGCAGCAGCAGCAGCAGCCGGAGGAATTTCCTCCAGCCGAACACCCTGATTATGTAACACGGTGAACAAATGTGCAGTCTGAAATTCCGGACTAATCCGTCAAAAAAAAATTCCGGACTATAAAAATATGGCTTTGCATTCTGCCGATGAAACCATTGGGTTTTCCTTTTCAAGAATATGTGCCTTGTATGTAAAGGAACAGATACACAACAAAAATTTAAGTGCCTCCATTTTCTTATTTCAAACATATGAGTTATTTTTCTCCCAAAAAATGTACTTCATGCATGTTATGGAATGTGATGCGCAAACAGTGCTCGATCTACACCTAAAACCTCAAATACTACTAAATCTAAGTAGGGATGGGACCCTCACCCTGGAACACGCCGCCGGCAAGCCAGAGACGGCAGGGGAGGGGCCGGATTAGATCCACCGGAGTGGAACTGTTGCGAAAGCTGTTGGGGAGAGAGAGAACTTTCGGGAGAGAGCTCCCTGCTATTTTCCTTCACGCGTGTCCTTGATGCTGCTCGCTCACTGAGACTGGCAGGTTATTCTTATTCCAATGGTTGTGATAATGGATTATCCGTTATCGAGCCACAGGATTCGCCGTTTGTGCGGCAAATATTGTGCTTTTGTCGCCTTTGGCTTTGTGTGTTGAGGGGCGCATGTCTGACTAAACACTCTAAACTGGTTACCTAGTATCATGGGAATCGGGAAATTAACAGAGTTATTTGATGAATTCGATATTACTACTGGATCCATCGCGTAGATAAGATTCGTCGTGGATCTGTCACGTGCAGTATGACCGACCAATCAGCCAGGAACGAATAGGCATGGCATGCAGCACGTTTGACGGTTTGAATTCCCGCAAAGTAAAAGCAACTCCAAGCCCATCCATGGGCCATGGCCCCTGCTGTTGCGCTTCAGAGTTGATGCGCGCACAAGGGTAGTCCTAGATTCCGTGTGCGCTCGGTTTTACGATGGGTTGATGCGCGCACAAGGGCCGTCGGTTGGTCGGCGATTCCGTGTGCGCTCGGTTTTACGATGGGTTGATGTGCGCACAAGGGCCGTCGGTTGGTCGGCGCTCCTAGTTTTCCGGCAACCGGTTCAGTCAGCGCCGTCAGCTGTCTCTTTTCCCATTCTGTGAGCTGATTTGGGCTGGGTTCGCCGACATGTACCGGCAAAACTAGTAGCCTCCATCATAGGGAAGTGGGCAAGACTTTGGGGCCGTTCTCCTCTTCCGATCGGCTGCTAGTTAAATGGATCCTATTGGGCCTGGACCGTGATGACCAACGTCAGTAGGGCTCATTTCGGCTTTAGATACAGCCCGGCCTGTAGTTTTCTAGTGGCCTTTTTTTTTCCTTATCGAAGATTTCGAGCACGGGGGCAGTCGCTGCAGTAGCCAGGGACGAACAAGGTGCGTTCATTGGAGCATCAGCCATCGTGTTTTCTGGTGTGTCGGACGTGGAACAGTTGGAAGCCTTGGCGTGTCAGGAGGCATTGGCGCTAGCAGCTGATCTCGGGCTGCAGAGTTTCAGGGTGGCTAGCGACTGTCTGAACGCTGTCAAGAACATTCATGGTGCGGGAGTGGGAGTGTATGGCCATATCATCAAGGAGATCAAGGCCAGAATGGCTGGTTTTACTTGTGTCGATTTTGTACACGAGGGGAGAGCTTCGAGTGTTGATGCCCACAGCTTAGCTCGTCAATGTATTTACGAGTCAGTAGGTCGCAAGTTTGGCTTCTGAGTCCACCTAATGGCATATGTAACTCCATCTCTATGATTAATCAATAAAGGGTGGGAGTTGTCCTAAAAAAAAATAGTGGCCTTTTTTTTCGAAAAGTTTTTCTAGTGGCCTTCACTTCACTCTTTAAAGCCTCCATCCACCAGCTCGGCAGGCTCCGGCAGTTTGGCACCGCCCACTGCGCGCGCTCGTGGCGACGCACGGTCGGGTACCCGCGCGCCGTCGTCGTCTACTCGATCGGAGGACGCGGCGGGAGGTATGGGCCACATGTTCCCTGGCCGCCTGAGCGAGCTCAGCTCCTGGACAGCTAACGCCAAGGACGTGATCGGCCAGGTCGTACGTGGTGGCCCGAGAAGCTGGACGCGCTAGCCGGTGGAGGAGAGCGTCGCGCAGCTGGACGCGTTCCACGTCGGCGACTGCTTCCCGTCGCTTGCGTGGTAGCCGCCAGCCGTCAGATCGACGGCACGAACGCAGGACGAGGCGGGCGTGCGGGAACATTGACAGAATCATCGAGGAGATCGTACGTGGATGATGCCGAGAGGGAGGCGCACGGCGTCGCGGCAAGGAACGAGCGCGTGATGATGCCTTCGTGCACGTCTTGCTCCTGTCGATGCACAACGAACTTGACGGAACAGAGTGGCCCCTCAACAGGACAACGCGTGAAGGCGCTCCCGCTTACAGCGGTAGTCCTACATATATATGCATGCACGTCCGAGTAATCAACACACATGTGGATGTTTGTTTTGTTGGCCAACACCAACATGTATGCATATGCAGGACTTGTTCGGAGCGAGGACGGAGACGACGATTCCATCTGGTGCTGGAATAAATAGGCCATGGCGCAAGCTGCGGCACGAAGTAAGGCAAGCGGTGGGCCCAAAAAAAATTCACAACTCCTTGCTGATCATTTTCTATGTAGTATATACGTACTGGCTGTCGACGTGCAGTTCGGTTACATAACTCTTCCTAAAAAAAAAAAGTTTCGGTTACAGAACTCCAGAGAAAACTGCATATCGAATTATCGATGGTCCATTTTACGTCTGTGCCACCCATGACTCAAAAAGGAGAATCAACCACAACCGATCGACAGTACGTTCAACACCGTACACCGACCGCCCTTCCCGTGCTGACTGGATCAGCAGCTGAAACTGTAATACACAAACTAGTAGTATTAACTGAATTTCTGCTATGATAATTTTTTTTTGAAGGAAATTCTGCTATGATAATTTCAGGTCTGAATCCGGGCCATCTTATCAACACGGGATTTTCATTTTACATAGTTGATGTAGCTCTTCCATCTCAAAATATAAGCATGTATGAAGTTCAAATTCATCACAAAATGTTATCACTTAAGGATTAAATTCAATTTCTTTCGAAAACTTTTCAAAAGAAAACCCGTTAAGTAACCTATGGTAATAGGTATTTGTGACATATAAAATCAAATTTGGACTCAATTCATCCAAATAGCTGACAAATTGATTTGTACTTTACTCACAATTTATGGATTATTTTGTTAAAAGATAATGTTTTGTTGCCGGAGCAGAAAACGACTTCAGCGGGGGCGGGGCATGAGCCTCTTACAGCCTCTTCCATCATATCAGCTATTGGTTGCTTTCCACATCTAGTTTCTCCGCCCGGTTGCCTCCCCCTAGCTCTAAGCAAACGCTTGGTGCTTCGTTTGTGTGCGATTGGTTTGCTGGTTGGAGGGACAAGAGCGGGAGGTGGATGCACAGCTAGCAGGTTGATGAAGAAAGGCGAGCGACATGTAGAAGGTGGGGTGGAGAAGTGGGAGGCGCGCAACATGGAGAAGCCATGGCTATATTTCCATCGTGAGCTGTTTTGAAGCCAAGCAGACAGTTGGTGTCAAGAAGGTTACCATTCACGTGAGTTGTTTTGAAGGCAAGCAGACAGTTGGTGTCAAGCAAGTTATCATTCACGAGCTCCAGATGGCCCTGCAGGCGCAGCCGCGCTCAAGGCAGCTCTGCAGGCCGAGAAGTACCTAAGCAAGAGCCTCGAGCGCCACTTCGGCTCGAGGAGGTGCCTTGGACTGGCGCCCTCCTTTAAGTAAGGGGAGACGAGCCGCCACGACGACCATTTTGGAGCCGCACCTAGACACCGACATCGCCGACCTCGAGGCGACCATGCATGCACACATTGACGCGAAACAGAGACTAGGTTTTGGGTTCAAGCCCTTGTGGGGCTGGAGCTGGAGAAGAAGCGCAACAACAAATTCAACGTGGCAGAAGGAAAAGGGAGAGGGTCCGTGCGCTCAAGATGGAGCTGAGGGCGATGAGAGCTCATTGAGATGGACAGCCCCGATAAAGAATATCAGCTCTTAGTGCAATGACTCCAAGGAGGAGAATATGGTCGCAGTGGCCAAACTGGATCAAGGAGAGCGCAGAGCCACCTCATTGTCCCGAGTTCTCGGAGGTGGTGGAACGCAGTGGAGGAGGTGCGGTTGGGAAGGAGGAGGAGAGGGCTTAGGGTACTCTTGGGCTTGGTGACGACTGGAGCCCGGAAAAATTAGCTGCAAAATGAAAATATTTCTAGTGATTTCCTTTATTGTGAGGATTTTCATGCTTTTTTCCCATCCGTCACTGTTGTTAGTGCCGTCAACAAAAAAGAGCAACAAACAACTGAGTACATTCAATTAGAAAACAGCCAACCTTTTCAAAATTAATTAGACAACTCCACGGGCAGCATGCACATATGGAGAGAAGTTGATGTGCTCAATTCGTGACCATGCATGCATGTTTAGAAGAGGAGCCTGCAAGCAAAGGTTTCATTTACCGACTAAACTGCAGAAACTGAACCACGTCTGCTTTACCAGTTTTCGATAAAGTCGAACCTGAAACAGCTGGTCAAATCGACGTCTTTCAGATTTGAACTCAGCCGGCCGGTAAACTAGTCGGTTTCACCAGAAAACCGAAGTCAGAAAACGGATAACCGACGGAGAAAATGGAAACCGACTGGGAAAACGGAAAACGTGCTATTATCGATCATTGGATGCGCGATCCGCCGAATCTATTCGTTGCCTGCCGCGTCGGTTTGAGGTTGACCAGAGGAGGACGGACGTGGAGCGTTCTTGGTGACCGCGCACACGAGAGGCAGCGCAGGGCGTCGCACTCGGTGCCAAGGCACAGGTGCCGGCACCGAAGCATCAGCAGCACGCACGCACGCCTTGCAAGCCCTCGTCCCGTCTCAGTCGGCGGCGCGATCGTGCTCGAAGAAGCAGCAATGCACTGCGCGCCTTCGATCTCGCCGTCGCCAGCGCATGCATGCAAGGCGGCGACCGCAGGACTGAGCTGGTGGAGCGGAGGCCAGCGGCCACGCCTGCACCTCTGCGCCCATCGCCTGCTCCGGGTCGGCGTGCCGTGCTTGGCCGCGACCAAAGAAGAGGCTGACGAGGCCGGCGGCGTACGTCTGCGGCGCGCGCATGGTGTACGTAGCCGCACGCCGGCCTGCGCGGCGAGGTGCAGCACGTGGGGGAAGTTGCAGCCGCCCATGTCGCAGTAGGCGTTGAAGTTGTCAAGCCCGAGCACGCTGTCGCCGAGCGCTGGCAGGAGACCAACCCCGCGGCTTAATTGCCGCCCCAATCCCTCGATCGGCGAGCTGGAGGAGGACGAGGCGCCGCTATCGGCGGCCGGAATCGGAGCGCGACCTATATATCGGCCGGGGTTGAGCATGGCATGCATGCGGCGCGTTTATTCCTGGAAAATAAAACAGTGTAGGAGGCCTGCATGTGCTCCAGCCGCCCATGCAAGCAGTCCGCTCCGCTCCTCCTCCTCATCATCTCACACGTACTGCATGCACGATATATCAGTGCCCGACGCCGTGGCGCCCAGTCCCTCCACCGGAGGCCGCGCAGGAGTTTCTTCAGGCGCGTGCAGCATCACGTGTTTGCCTGCCGGCCGCCCCTTGCTCACCGTACCCAGGACGTACACGCCCGCTCTTTTACGGGTGCTCGTACCAACATGGTCGTAATCTGAAAACAACGCTACTGGCCCGAGGCTGAACGCGTCTACCATAAGATGTACACATGCTTCTTTGGAGTATATCTCATACACACGCAAGCGCACGCGGAAAAACACACAAAAAAATTATCGGAAATTGACCGCAAGTTACAAGCAATCAGTAAGGT
This sequence comes from Eragrostis nindensis, assembly GCA_012490785.1. Lineage (NCBI taxonomy): Eukaryota > Viridiplantae > Streptophyta > Magnoliopsida > Poales > Poaceae > Eragrostis > Eragrostis nindensis. The sequence goes on along the minus strand of JAAXCT010000076.1, from coordinate 1,336,367 downwards.
AGATTTTATTGGTTTAATTTATTGATCATCTCCTAAATGGTTGAATCAATAGACTACCAACAACTTCAATCACCCAATCTAGTTGTTATCATTCATTATTTCCACGCAAACAAATGACTTTTCTTTGTCCTCGCAAAAAAAAAAAAGACTTTTCTTTGCAGACTAGAGGGATGATCAGCGTGAGCGCTCAGTTTTACACCGAGCACAATGTGCAATGCAATCCTTCTTATCTTTGTAACACGCGTCTGGCCAATTCGGATCGGGCACGCAGCAGTAGCAGCTGATAGTCCCGCCATTACAACTACGCTTGGCGCAATATACCAGGTCACAATCTTTGATCTCATCTAACACCGTAGAGTTAATCATCACAGCATTAGTACTTGCATAGGGTGCCTGAGGACGACCTGATTCAATATTTATATTCATCATCAGCATGTAGATCCATATGATAAACTTAAATCATGTGACAGAACATGAAGAATGCTTACCTTGTGCAGGCGATATAACAATCATCATGAACAAGAACCCGGTAACAATGCCCACCATTCCGCCGCGGCACTTGCTCATCATATTGAAAAGGTCACGACGACTAAAGAGTTTGGCTCGGCTTCGTCTGAGTTGCAGAGGATGCACATAATAGTTGACTTATATAGTCGGTTGTCGAACATGGGCTGTTCAGATTTTTATATACATTGAAACGCTAGCAATTCTCGTTTATTTCTTTCCAAAAAAAATCTCAGCAGTTATAGATACGTACTCAGCAATTCCCTATTACTCCTTTCCAAATTATCAGCAATTCCTTCTGCAGGACAGCTCATTCCTTTTGGCACCACAATCGTCAATATCAATGCAAATTAATTTCCATTATTTCTTTCCAAATTCTCAGCAATTCCTTCAGCAGGACCGCCCATTCCTTTTTGGCACCAATCATCGACAATAATACTAATTATTTCCCTATTACTTCTTTCCAAATTCTCAGCAGCGGGACGCTCACCAATCGTCAATCAATAGTAATGCTAATTAATTCCCTGTTTTTCTTTCCAAATTAACGCAGCAACAACACGTATGCCAGGATTTACTTCATTTTCCGTGGCACAAGCAAAGCTACTGCTGGGCCTAGGGATGAAAATGAAACGATACAATGGAAGCTGTTTTTATTTTCTCCGATCATTTCTGTTTTATTCAAAAAAATGAAAATTGAAAGGTATTTGGAGTAGTACATATGGAATCTGGTTCAGAATGATTTGGGCGCTCTTCCGCCTGTTTGTATCATATTACCATATTTACCGAAAATCACAACCAAAATTTCCGTATTTATCCGATAATAATCGTGCATATATGTGTGAGATTGATTATTAGAAACAATCCATTCAAGTACATTTGAGTATTAGACCATTTCATACTTTGGTTCAAGTATCATGTTCATAATTTTTGTTCCATGCAAATAGTATATGTGTATGTATAGAGTATCATTGGATGCAAATGTAAACATGAATGGTACTTAAATAGGGATGAAAGCAGTCGGGAAATGATCAAAAGAAGGCTAAATTGTTTTCAGTTTTAGATTTTTCTTTTTGGGTAGCGAAACCGATAGCTGTACAAATACGACGTACGTCGGTATTACGGGAATATGGAAAATGAAATTACCATGACAGAAGTATGTGGTATCGATCAAGAATCGTATTAATTAATATTGGTAACACAAATCACAGTCATGTATTTGCCATTCCACATAATGTATAAAAATATCAAATGTGAAGAGAATGCTAAGATTATGCTTAAGCCACTCTTGATTTATTGCCTATTTTAAATATAATATATATGAGTAAATTTCAAAAAGATACAACTATTTGCACCCTTATAACACAAAACTACAATTTTTGAAGTTCATTTCGCAAAGCTACAACTATTTCACCCTTAGTAACACAAACCTACAACTTTTGTAGTTTAGTGCCGCTTATCATTCACACAAGTGCCACATAGCCCGGTCCCACTTGTCAATGACACATATGCCACAAAAGTTATAGTTTTGTGAAATAAACTTCAAAAGTTGTAGTTTTGTGATACAAGAGCACAAATAGTTGTGGGTTTGTGAAATTTACTCAATATATATTTGGTTAGTTGATTTGTTGCCTATTTAGAATATAATATATATTTGGTTGACTAGACTAATATAAAATGGTAAAATATCAACGGTAATTTCCAGCTCAAAACGGAAATTGTCGGAAACAATCGATAAAGTCTAAAATCATTTTTTTTATTTTCACCAAATACTTTGACTTTTGTTTTCATTTTTTTGGTATCTTTTCCAACTACTACGGTCGGAAGAAGTTGAAAATGAGCTTCGGTTATCGGATAATTGCTCTTTTTCTTTCATCCCTATACTTAAAAAATTACACATTAACAAACCGTGCCTCTTGGCATGCTCGTACGTGGTCTGCGGCAGCATGCAGCTTTGCTTGCCTGGATTTGAGCTCTCTGGGTAGGAGGACTTGCCTGGATTATAGAGACGTACTCCGCAATTCCCTATTACTCCTTTCCAAATTCTTTCCAAATTATCAGCAATTCCTTCTGCAGGACAGCTCAGTCCTTTTGGCACCACAATGTTGAGCGTTAAAAAAAACGAGCGAAGCGCCATCCATCCACACAATGTTCAGTACGTTTTCAATAAGCTGAAGAATGAACACGCATGCTTTTGTCTGAGTCACACTCACTGAAGCTTTTAGAATAATAACATGATTTTTTTTAAACTGTGGGCTGCCACCAATATGGCACCGCACAACACAATGGAAGCAATGAATTGAGCTCGCTCGCCGGCAGCAGGATCCAGTTATATATGCTGTTCTCTGACTTGTATAGAACCAGCCACATATCATGCTGATCCTCTAACTTCTTATATTTCAGAATACTGACCCGTAATGGGCCCTGCCATGTGGAATGGCGACCCGGGCTGCAGGATTATGCCGGACAACGCGGTCGACCGCGATCATGTGCGTGCCGCCCGATCCTGCTGGGGGTAGGCCGGGAGGAACAAGGCGAGTTCAGGCATCTAATTCACCACGCGAAATGAAACAGACAAGGACAATCGAGATTGAAACATCACGGGATGACGATATGAAGCTTCAAGGAAACGAGGCCTCGCTGCCTCGGTGATTGTCGGGAGGTCTCCTTTGCTTAATCTAGATCGACGGATGTAGATTGAACGGTCCCGAGCCCAATGTCACCGCGCCGGAGGGCCAAGAGGTGGCGAGGCAATCGAAGACAAGGAACGAGCCCTTCTCGCGGAAGCTAGAGTTCCCAGGGGCCGCGCCGCGCAAGCACAGTTTCTGCAGACCAGCAGCGACGACCACCCCTGCGCCCTCGACGCGGCTCAGGACCTTACCCCTGCCGCGCCGCCGTTGTCCTAGGAACGCCTCCAGCGCGCCGTCGCAGCAAACACGGCGTGCACTCTGACTCAGAGCAGCTCCACCGACGCGGCGCCACTGCGTCTCTGCCGCCGCAACGGACCGCATCAGCTTCGGACGTTGAGGAAAGACGGAGACGTCGGTGTCAAGGAAGGCGCGTGCACGGCGAATTGGTGAGTCTGCATGTGGTGTTGTGCAATGTGCTACGTCTATGTGAACCACACGGTTGCATTGCACAATTGCAACTCTGATGCTTTTTGATGATGAATGCAAATGTGTTTGTCGTCGTCGAGACTTGGTGTTCCCATTGCTGTAAATAGGAAATAAACCGAATGCAAAACAGAGTTTCAGTTTACAAACCCGGTCTGCAAAGTTGTATACTAGCAACAGTAATTAGATATTTGGTTCAATGCAAAAAGTCTAATTTTTTTACTTTGAGGTTCCGAACATGCAGATGGGCCATTAAACAGCAAATGAGGCTTGTGCTCTTCAACTCTGAATACATGTAGTAACGAAACTGAGCACTTCACTACCTGGACAGCGCTGGGTTGTCAACTCTGAATACTCAGCAGAGCCCTGTAACCCGCCGGCTCAGGCACCGTGCTGTGCCTGGTATCTCTGCACCGAACCCGACGTAAGATCCTCTGCCTTTGCTTGTAGCAAAGACGACGGGACCCTGCCGGAGTTCGATCCCCAGCTCCGGCGCGGGACAGCTTCTTGGCCCGTCGCTTGCATACCACCGGTGCAGATTGACATCTCGTTTGGTGCTGACGCTTGCTCCGCCTTGATCATGGAACATATGCGATGCATTCGCCCTGACCATTGGTTGACCACGTAATCCTATTACCGGGGGATGTAAAAGAACCGCATAGGCACATCAGTCCACCGACGATCAGTGGCGCGATCCATGTTCAGTTTCCTCTAAAGTCTCAACTTATACTCTCAGTGTAATTTCGTTTTCAGACCAAATGAACCGATACCTCAAGATGGTTTTGGGGCAGAGGTTCATCTCATTCCTGAGGGAAGTGAGAAAGACATACAAGTCGCACACAAACACTGCCATGGTAATGGTATAAAGGTATGTGGTTACATAACGAACCAGAGAAACAACGCAGTAGGTCTAAATCATGAAAGATGCAATTCATGAACGGTAGGATTCACTATCATGATCAAATGAGTAAGAAGCGCATGAATTTCTCACAAAAGCAAACAGAGCGAAAATATGCGGTGAAAGGAGGACCAACATTTCAGTGAAGTAACCATACAACAGGTATGATGCTGAATGGTACAGCTCATGAGCAGGTCGTGAGAAATGCCATCAACTAGCGTGACCCTACTGTCAAAGAAACGAGCCTGCCTAAAGTAAGAACATCGTTATGCATGGCTTGTAGCACACACGAATAACAAAATAGTTGGACTTGGACCTCTGACCTGACATAAACAGAATAATACGGCAGATGTTGACAATGTTAGATAGACTCCACTCCTTCCATCGGTTCATTGATTAAACGGTAGATCTTATTCAGAAAATCTGGATCCTGTTGTTCCTACACAAAAGCAAAAAAAATATAAGCCATCAAGAAAAACGATTAAATGTTTATACCAAGCAAAGATATTCATACCCATACCCCGTATACACCCCTTACCCTCTCCTCCTCAGCTTCCACCTGTACAGTAGGGAAAAACTCGGTTAGCAAATAAAATGTTAAATGCTTGTCATGAACCTAAAAAGCAGGAAAGTTCATACGTCTTCATCGGAGCCGCTCAACTCATCATCTCCGTATGGCATATATTCATCCAAATGGCCACCAATGTATGCACTAGTATCACTGGGGTGCTGCAGACCAGGACATCCATAATTTGTACAGCCATAGCAGTGACCTTAAAAAAAAGGATGCATTTGTCACTTAAATGCCAACTTATTATTTCGCAAAAAAGCTAAGTTATTAACCACATTTCATAAGCAGGACATCTTCATATTACAGAAACGTAAACTGCAGGGGTTCTATTAAATGGACTGGCATGTCCATTTAATAGAAACTATGGATCATACATAGCTATGTCATTATCAAATACAGACTCACATAGTCCGTTGATTGAACTTGCAAGGAAAAACACAGCATATGCTCAGTTCTATATATGTCCATATAATGTATATGAATTACTCACTCTTCCGGACAACAAAACTTGAAATAATTATGAAGACATCACCAGCCAGTAGCATGGGTATGCATCAAACTGAGGTGAGAATATATAGTATACCTTTATCAGTAGAACCGATCATTCAGCAACACTTGACCTCCCAAGTATCTTCTCCTTGCATACATGACACTTCAGCAAAGAATAGAGTGCCAGAACCAGCTTTTGTCTTTGTTGTGAAATTGAAATGATAGAACCACGTTTCATTCTCAAATATCCATACGGACTCCACAATTCTTTCAAGCTCATGTGCAAGATCCTAAAATAAGATACAAGATGATAAGAAAACGTTGGATATGCATGTTCGCGTGCTTGTGCGTGCATATCCGTTCATGTGTGTGTGAGAGAGATGAACCTGTAATTGATGGTGATCCTCGTTATACTGGTCCACTAATGCTTGAACCAAATAGTACTCTTGTCTGAAATCAGTATTCTGTCTTTTCCGCACCTCACGGCCTCTTTTTGGTGTACCATCAGGATAGAAATAATAATGCTCATGCATCATCCTTTCCACATTATCAAGTTGAGAAAGTTTATCTTGATCCTTCAACCTAACTCAAATCACAGAATTCCACATTTCTTTAGTCGAACGTGCTCGCTTTACAATTAAAGTAGGCTCTCACAGTAACGGGAAATACGTAAGTGATACAAAGTATTTTGTGACTGATTTAGGTCGGATGTTACTACGTAAGGTTAGTCACAGAACAAATGTCGTTGTCGACTCTTATGCCTTCTGTACCTCAAATTCTTTTTGGGTGATTCACTAATTGAAAGAAAAAAGAAGAACAAGAGAAAGACAATCAAGGGTGAATATATCAGCACATGAACCCCCCGTGTAGAAGCAAGGAATTAGTTATATAATAAAGGAGTCTTGGTTGAATGTAAGCTACTCAATCTCAAGTAATCATGAAGAAACGATGAGCAGTAGTAGAGTCAAGGAACCATACATTGCTCGACGCCGCAGTTCATCAAGATGGCGGCTGATAGCACCGTCAGCTTCATCAACGCTCTGAAACGGTCCACCCAGATCAGGGTACATGCGAAAACATCTTGAACGATCCATCCTAATAAAATACACTTGAGACCAGTTCTTCGGGCTCCTGTCCAAAATTTTAGACATAAGATATGATTCTGATGGTGGAGCGCGTCGTGTGGCAGTCATTGCTTCTTCTGGTGATGTAGTGCCATTCTCCAAGGATGAAACATCCATGTATTGCAGTGCTGGTGCAGATGAGGACTCAGCAGCACCAGCCAAAAGCTTCTCAAGATTGAAAGGGAGAGTGCTGGATGATGAGCCGGTGTTATGCGCAACTGCTGGTGGACTGGCAGTGTTTGACTCTTCGGATGATTGAGTGTCAATCATCTTCCCCATGGATGAAGCATCTGGCTCATGCAGAGTTAATACAGATACAGGATCAGCAACATCTACCACAAGGTTGTCAGTCCTGAAAGGGGGGAAACGCGATGAGGACGATCATTGTGCAATGACGGGACGGTAATCGTCACAATGATTAACTTACTCGTGCGTTCGATACTTAGTCCAGTCTCAATGGCTAGTTTCATTTCACAGTTTCCAAGTGTGCCACATCAGCTTTTATGGTTTTGTTCTGTGGAGTGAAATTGCATATCTCAGTGCACAGTTTCATAGGCTTGTCAGAACTGCTGCATGAGGTTGTGATCAAATGTGCCATACAAATTTTGCAGCCACTTGAAATAGTATATTATATAAGTACTAGCATACAAAAACATGGTCATTTTGGCGTCCGTTCTTGTAGTGAAATAATGTCAAAACCACCTTGTGTATAGCCCTTGAGATGTTGAGTCAGACCACTACTTGATCAATTACAAACAATGTCAAATTTTAGAAACTGCATCAAGTTACATTGCAGATGGACAGAAAATGGTAGCATGTCATATAGTCCTATACAACAGATTATCAGAAAATGCTAGGGAAGAATAGTCGTATATATAACAGATTTATCTGAATTTACATTACTCAATGCTGATATGCACAAATGGGCTTATCTCTACATCTCTGTCACTAATATACATCATGTGTTGCATGATACATCTAACAGAAGCACAAGTAGCGCATCATTGTTCAGAGCAAAATAATGTTTCAGAAACTCTGGAACTCTGAAACTCCAAAATAACAATCAGAGAGCAAAATAAAGATATAGGCGCAACATGACTCAGAGAGCATTATTCAGAGTGTTACATGCCTACAGTTTCTGAAGAAACATTCAGAGTGTTATTAGTATTTCTAACAAAAAGAACAGAAGTATACCATGGACTGTTTCCAGAGCCGGGCCATAGACCAGCAACTGGCGGCGGCGTCCACGAACTGCCTGGTGGACGTGGAGCTTGACCACGACCACGAACTGCGCCCGCGCCGATGAACTGCCTGGCGGCGTCGGCGTCCACGAACTCCCGTTGATCCATGGAGGCACAGTTCCGGCGGGTGGAATCGTCGCGGACCTTCCCTCCGCCGCTAATGCCGCGCCGTGCGGAACTCGCCCCCACCAATGGAGCCGCGCCCCGGAGAGAGTCGTCTGCCTCGTCCACCGGCTCCATGACGGGAAGAGGTGGGAGCAGGAGGAAGAAAGGATGGATCCGAAGGGAGAGGGCGGGAGTCACGCGCGGGTGAGGCGGGAGAGGCGCACGGGATCGGCGACTTGGGTTGGGGACGACACCGGAGGCTCTCAATGGCGTTCTCTACGAGTTTCATCTGCTTGGAAACGGTGTCCACCGAGTTTAGTTGGGATCGATGAAACGCATCCCGTCTCTCTCCTACTAAAATCTCTGCCACGTCAGCTTTTCATCCTATGTGGCACCTTCTTAATTGCCGATTTGATCTAAAAAAAAAAAGTGCCGGTCCAGCCCGCCCCTGGTGGCCATCTCCGTCGGCCAACGCCACCAACCGGAGCGCGGTAACATGGCGGCGGAAGAGGAGCTTGTCGTCGTGTCGGCGCCAGAAGCAGGCATCAGCATCGCAGGTTCTGCATGGTGCCGCACCCCAGGTGCCCTCGCATGGAAAAGCAATCACGACGAGCGCTCTGAATCTGAGCAACCCGCGATCGAGCCACGCCGCGGCTGCGTGGTGCCTGGTGGACGGTGGTGGACATTCAAGGCGCCGCGCAGTCTGTTGTGCCTAGAAGACAAGAAAAAAAAATCACAGAACTTTAGTTCAACAACAAATAAATAATTCATGCTAACAAAAAAAAGTACCTTAGATTCATGGTCCAGGAACGTGCAGGCCAACAAGAAAAAAAGAACCGTAGGATGAGCTGGACGGTGGGATTGAGGCTAACTGCACCCTTGTGCCTTTACCCCTCAAGGTAGAGCAGCCGGTTCCATTCCCTGACGAGCTGAGTTTTTTTTTTCCTGAATTTCTACTGTGATAATTTTAGGCCTGAATCGAAACGATCTTATCATCACAAGTTTTTTTTTTTTTTTTTGCATAGCAGATGTATCCCTTCCATCCCAAATCATAAGCATGTATGAAGCTCAAAATTCATCAAAAAATGTTATCACTTAAGGATTTGTTCAAAAAAAATCATAAATATTCGCATTTCTGAACATGTAAGTCACCCAACTCTACCAAATTGTCTCATAAGGACTTCTATGAATTTTTACATTAATGACTATTTCCTCTGATGGATGTTAGGATCCCATACATATTGGGCCACAGGTTAACCTAGGCAATTTCACATTCAAGCTGTGTTTTCTAATCTTTTGTCTCTGTTGATGCTGGGACAAGTACATATTGGCATCGCACGCTGGCCAGTATATTGACATGATTGATTCTCAGTTTGCGGAGCCAGCCGGCACAATTGGCCCGAGGATGGCCATAGTTTCAAACCAACGCTTTAGCAGGTAATTTATTTGCCTAAAAAAAAGACGTTTCAGTTATTGTTTCATTTGGGCACTTATAGTCAATAATTAGTTAACCTTTTGACATCGAGATTTTTGGTAGTGGACCATGACAGATGATGTGCTACATTCACTTACTATCAAGAATTCGGTGCATTGATGTATCATTTTTGTGGTTAATTTATTATTTTTCCGATGCTGATTTGTGTTTCCTACTCATAGGTATGTATCACATGGCGATGTAGCCATGTTGAATGGAGGTATCTCCAATATTGAATACATGTTTTTTTTGTGGTAACTCGTTCATCAATCGAGATGAGAAAGACGACTATCAAAGGTGCATAAAGGGGCACAGCCAGCATGGGCACGTGTGCACATACATACCTGATATAAACTTTACAAAAGAAAAATCATTGTATAACCTATGTTAATTGGTATTTGGTCAGATTAAGTCAGATTTAGTCTCAGGTCATCCAAATAGCTCACAAATTGATTTGTACTACACTCATTGTTTATGGATTTTTATTGCCGGGGAACACAAATGACTTTACAAGAGGGGGGGGGGGGGGGGGGGGCATTGGGTCCCTTCCATAAAAACCCAGGTGAGGTGGCCAAGAAGGCGGAGTGCCACGACAGCGCCAAACTTGACGAGGTGCTGCAGACGGAGCACCGTAGGAGTGCCCAGCTCGAGGAGGCTCTCCAGCCAAGCTCCTCAAGGAAGCTCCAGTTCAACGTGATTAGCCTACGATGACTTGCCGCCAGAGACGAGCCATTGCAGCTCCTCGAGGCGCCGCCTCGGCCAGGACGACGACGACCTCCGGGCAAGAATCAGTACTTAAGCCAAGGATTTTTGTTTCTATGTCAATGATATGCAATTTTTATTTCTACACATACTTGAATTTTGGTGGACGACATGGATAAAGTTGTACCCCGATGGTTGAAATTCTAAATCTGCCACTGATTCTATTACCGCGGAAGGTGACAGTCAAGCGATTAGCCTTGGCAGCACCGACAACGGAACTAACAAGAACTAACAACGATAACAACAATAAAGCAACGAAGAGGGTGGTCACCGGCTATGAGTGGTGAGCCTGGCCACCTGGGTTCGATTTCTGGATGGAACCTGGGAACCTTGTCGGAACTTTGCTCTCAAATAATTTCCAGGTACCTCTCACACATGGAGACACAAAGAGAATATGATGCTCCTCGTCGCGCATCGAATCCGGAAGATTTGATGTTCTCTCGAAAGACGCTATCTTAGCGACTGCGTATAGTTGTAGGGCATGGGTGTGTGTTGGTATGAGTGTGTGGAGTGAGTTAGTATGTACACATATGAATAGATACTACAGTTATACCTAGTTTGAGAGGTTAAAAGAAAAAGAAAAAGTCTATTTTACTCGAAATGTTCGAGGGAGTAAAATTAACTTTTCTTTTTTCTTTTTAAGAATAACAACAGGCCGCTAGGCTGGAGGTCGCGATCATGTAGGTGCCACCCGATCATGGGAGGAGAGGAACTTTGTCTTGTAACATCGTCATCCAATTTTTTCGAAATGGGCAAAGCCCCTTTCCATTCATTGCATACGGAAAGAACCAGGGTTCAGAGCATGTTACAAGACAAAGTTCAGCAAAGTAGAACGACTGGGGACTAGACTGTTTTCAAAGAAAATAGGAGACTAGAAACTAGAGAACAGAACAAGACTAGGGTCGCCACCACCAAAAACATAGTCTTTTCTAGCGTTGGACTTTAGACTACGATGAGGATCTGGGACAGCAGTAGACTTCATTCTTCGCTTGGTGCGCTCGATCTCCTCCTCCCTTGCCGCCGTATGGCATCATCCAATTCACCACGCGAATTGAAACATGACGATCGAGCGTATGCGGGGGCATCGAGCTCGCCGGAGAGAGGCGGCGGGCCGGCGAAGCAGCGCCACGGGATGACGATGTCAAGCGGTTCAAGGAAGCGAGAGGCCACTTCGGTGTTTGTCGGGGAGGCCTGTCTCGATCGACGGATATAGATTGAAGGGTTCGTAGCAACCCAGGGGGCACTGCGCCAGAGCAACGACCGGGCGGCCAATGCCACTGCTCAGACCTTCTCGTGGACGCTGGAGAGAGAGAGAGATCCCAGGCAGGCACCACGCAGCAGCAATGACGCGGCCGAGGGAGAGGAGCGCCGGCGCCGGGTGGTGGCAATCGAAGACGCGGAACGAGCCCTTCTAATTAACGGAAGCTAGAGATCCCAGGCGCCGCTCCGCGCAAGCAGTTTCTGCAGGCAGCAGCGATTCCCGAGCGGAATCAAGCTCGCCGGAGAGAGGCGGTAGCCGACCGGCGACACTCGGCTCGACGATACGAAGCGGTTCACGGAACCGAGGCCTCCAAGTGCTTGGCGAGGCCTCCCCTGCTTAATTTCGACCGACGGATAGCGATTCAACGGTTCCTGACAACACAGGGGGTGGATGCTATTTGAAATGGCGACCGGCCGGTCGCTATTCGAACTAGCGTCCACCCCTGGTCCTGGTGCGCACGGCACGCTGCGCCCAAAGCCACCGCGCCGGAGCGCCGTGAGGTGGCGAGGCAATCGAAGACGAGGAACGAGCGTCTCTGCGCCGCGCACGCAGTTTCTGCAGACAGCAGTGACGAAGCCGCTGAAGAAGAGGAGCGCGACCTTCCCCCGACGCGCCGCGCCGCCGTACCAGGAACGCCGATAGCTAGCGCGGCGTGCGGTGCACTCTGACTGACTCAGAGCAGCGCGCGGCGCGCCTGCGTCTCTGCTGCAACGGACCGCATCAGCTTTGAACTTCGAGGAAAGACCGAAAGACGGAGACGTCGGTGTCAAGGAAGGCAGGTGCATCACGAATTGGTGATGTGGTTGGTGCGCTGCCTGCGTCTTTCTTTTTTCCCCTTCTCAACAACAAGAAACGGGTGTAGTAATGCACCGGGCACCAGGTGGTGCTGTGTCTTGTCAATGAGAACCACACGGTTGCACTGCACAACTGCAACCCTGATGCCATTAGCCAGCAAATTGAGATTGTGCTCTTCAACTCTGAATACTTTTTTTGCGAGGGACAACTCTGAATACATTATTGGACAACGGCGGTTGGTAACTGTTCTGAAATCCGATATGCTTGGGTGCGTTTGGAACACCGATTTCGCCGTTTCGCATGGGCAGGCTTACTACTACCACTACGGGAGATCTGCAAAGCCGGATCTTGCATCAATGATACTACTGAATACGTACAATTATATGCACAGCAAAGATATGGTACCATAACGCAGAAAGATGTATGCACAGCAAAGATCTTGCATCAATGATACTACTGACGGGACAGCTTCTTGTTCTGTCGTTTGCACACCAACGGTTTAGATAGACATCTCGTTTGGGTGGTGACGCTTGCTCCCCTACACCAAGTAATCCTATTACCACGAGATGTAAAAAAACCGCAGATGCACATCTACGAGCAGTGGCACCATCCATATTCAGTTTCCTCTGAAGTCTCAGCTTAGAGTAGAAGCTCGTTTAGAGACAGTCAAACAGTGCCTCGCGACGGTTTTTGGGTAGAGTGGCATCCCATTTCTGATGGAAGTAAGCAAGGTGTACAAATAGCACACAAAAACAGCCGGTGTTGGTTATATAACAAACCAGAGACAAGAAAAACAAACTTAACTAAATCAACAACACATAGGTCTGAATTGTGAGTGATATACTTCATGAACACCAGGGTTAACTATCAACAACACAGGCTTTTTTTTTTCCCCTCACAAAAGAAAAGTAAGCAGTGGGTATAAAACGTTTCAGTAAAGTAACAATACAGTAGGTGTCATGTTGAATAGTACAACTCATGACTTCATGAGCATGTTGTGAGCAATGCCAGCGACAAGCATGACCCTGGCTGAAACTTGCAACATCTTTATGGCCTCTAGCACATACGAATAAGAATAACACAAGCCTACACTAAAACGGTTCGTTTGTCCATATTAGCACAGAAATTGTGCCATTGTACGTTTAATACGAGTTTTTTAAAACAATAAGGTACTTGATTCACACTTTTGTATAAGGGTGAAAGAAACTTTTGGTCGATATAAATGTATTTTCAATTGTAACTTTCTGAATTACTTGGTTTTTGGTGAAAATCTTCAGCAGATCATTCTAAATATTGAAATGGAACGCATGCTGTTAGTTTGCATGGATTTTTATTGTGTTTGATTTTTACTTTGATCATTGTTTATAGATTCTTATTGTTGGGAACACAAAACGATTTTATAAGGAGGAGGAGGGGGGGGAGGGGGCATTCTCCCCCTTCCATGCATCGAGCTTCAACAGCTTGAGCGACGTCGACGACCTCCGGGCGCAAGTGAGGACACTAAGCCGCGAAAGAGATGAGCTCGAGGCCATCGCCGTGCGGGAGACGAACAGGAGGCACACGCTCGAGATCCCGCTGGCAGCGGCCGTGCCGCCAAGCGGTAGCTGCGTCGCTGAGGAGGACAAAACCCAAGGAGGAGATCACGGCGGCGGAGGAGGAGGAGGACATTGATTTTCGCTTTGATTTTGCTGGAAGGAAGATCACGTCTTCTTCAGCAACATCGTCCTCTTCACGCTTGCCAGAGATAACGGAGGCCGATGAACGCGGCGAGGAGCCGCCGGGGGAGGAGGAGGATAAAAGGCTTCACGCTTCTAGCTAGGTTAGGTGGATGTTGCTGGCTGATCCTGCCTCCATGTATGCGTGTCCGTGTGTCTGTGTTGTATTAGGCGGGCGTGCGTATGTGTTTATTGGGCGTACGTTTTAGTAAAGTAACAACATCTTTATGGGCTCAGCACACAAGGTAGCACAAAGGCTACACTAAAACTGTGACTCACCGCGCCTGTCCGGATTAGCACAGAAATTGTGCCATTGTAAGTTTAACACGATTTTTTTTTTTAAAAAAAAACAACAAGGTACTTTTGATTCACACTTTTGTATAAGGGCGAAAGAAACTAAAAATCATTTTGGTCAATAGAAATGTTTTTTAATTGCAATTTTCTGAGTTACTCAGTTTTTGGTGAAAAATCTTTGGCAGGTCATTCTAAATATTGAAATGTAATGCATGCTACTAGTTTGCCTCACACCTTGGTTTTGGTTTTGAGAGAGAGTATCTTTCCCAACATTGCATATATACAAGTGGAACTTTTTTTCAAAAAAAAAGGGAGCATCTTCCATATTCACACTTATTGCTGCTTTGCTTGAAGTACCATGTTTGTAATTCTCACCTGAAGCTATCTAGTACGTTTTCAAGTTCATCGCGTCCACACAATGACAATGTGGCCTTCTAGCGGAAGCCGGAAGCTAGAGATCCCAGGCGCCGCGCAGCGCAAGCAGTTTCTGCAGACAGCAGCGACGACCCACTGTAAGGATCGTGTGACCGAGAGGGGGGGGGGTGAATCGGTGCACTCTAGAATCTATTTCCAAACACTTACACCCAAGCAACTCCTAGCGAGTAGTTCTAGTAACAAGGTAAAGCACACTAAGGAGTATCCTTAACCTAAATAGCTAGTGCATATAGATAACACAATCACACCACACTAGCAACCTAGCACAAGATAGATAGCGGAAGATTTAAGCTAGGCAAGGCAAGGTAACAAGATAACTAGGGACAAGGCAACCAAGATACTAGGCACGCTAAGTAGAGTCCTTAGAGCTACTAGATAGGCTATAACAAGTAAGCACACGAGCAAGGCAATCAAGCAAACCTAGTGAAGCTAGTAGGTACCAAGGTAAGCACACAAGCAAGATAAGAGCACAACTCAAGTACTACAAGCAATCATATGAAGTGCGATAAGTAAATGCGAGTAGTAAAGGAGAAGGGATAGAGAATGCTCATGATGTTTTCCCGTGGTCTCGGAAGGATGGCGCCTTCCCCTACTCCACGTTGGGTCACTCCCGCCGGAGTCTCGACCCCGTCCCTCCGCTCGATGGCGATCCCTCCTAGAGCACACTTCACCCTCCGAGTGAAGTCGCGGGCACGTCCCGCCGGGCTCGATCCCGGGTACTCTTCCGGAGGTAAGGCTCCGCACGTGATGCGTGCCAAAGGGCGCTCCACTAGTGATGCTTCTTTCGCACGGGAAGCTCCAAGACCGTGTACAAACTTGTGTCGACTTCCACAATCTCCTTGGACAGCTCAACACCGACGCCTAACCGGTCTAGGCCTTGCCATAGACCAAGAGTAACAGCCCTAGATGACTCTCTCAAGCCCACACTAGCCTAGAGATCAAAGGATGCAACTTGCTACTCTCTCAAGCACTAGGATCACTCCAAATCCCTCTCAAGTGCTTCACACTTCTTCCTCTTGGCTTCTTGGCAGCACCTCCCCTCTTTCCTGGGTCCAAGAGCACCTCAAAGAGGTAAACAACCGACTATATATAGGCCTCCAACCTCAAACTAGCCGTTGTCCAAAAGTACCCAGTCTGCGTAAGGACCGTACAATAGGACCGTATTGTCCGGTCTCCATCTGACCGTATTGTCCGGTCTCTACCAGACTGGCGTCCGGGGAGTACTGTTCATCATCTCAAACCAGACCGTATTGTACGGTCCCTAGGACCGTATTGTCCGGTCTCCACTTCTTCTTCAGCCAACAGAAACTTCTCCTTCTCTGTTGCTCTTCTCCTGTAAGACCGTATTGTACGGTCTCCATGACCGTACCATCCTCTCAATTGTCCGGTCTTCATTCTTCAACTTCCAGAAACTTCAGCTTCTCTGTCTGGAACACTCCAATAGAGACCGTACTGTCCGGTCCCTAGGACCGTACTGTCCGGTCAACTGTCCGGTCTCTATTTCTCCAACTTCCAGAAACTTAAGCTCTTCTGTCTGGAACTCCTCTGTAGACCGTATTGTACGGTCTCCATGACCGTACTGTCCGGTCTCCTCTGCCTTCGCAGCTTCGATCTTCTTCTTGATCTTCTTCTTCAACACTTGATCTTTTTGGTTCCTTCAACTCTCTTCTGCCACCCTAGCCCCTGAGAGACTCACCATGCATCCAATGATCTCTATAACTAGTGTGTACTAAGAGAACCACCTCGAACCCTCTTGATAGTCCGGTTTTTCCTATGGACTCAAGCTAACATCTAACCAAGCAACACCCGCTTGGATCTAGCATGTCCTTAGCCTTGATCCATGTCTTCTCCGCGACTCCATCAAGTCCGTTCTTGTGTAGATGAAGGCAACCAATCATCCTTGTCAATAAGTTCATGGTGTGTTGGCGTTCACCACCAACGGACGGAGCTTTCTTTGTATGTGACCTATAAGATCTCACAAAGAGTGTTAGTCACATTCATGGTTCTCATCCTATCACCAAAACATTCATACCTTGGGGTTTTCCTAGCTCCAATGGTCATGAAGCTTACAATCTCCCCCTTTTTGGTGATAGATGACAACCATGATAAAAATGATCGAGAGGATAAAGAATGTAATGACAAAAGCCAAGATAAAAGCGCAACTCGATCAAGACACTAAAACAACAAGTATATGATAGAGAGATAGTTACCTTGTTGATTAGGTCGAGGCAAGTCATAGCTCAAAAGAAGTCACAAGTTAGAGCAAAAACTCATATCACAAGTGAAAGTAAGCACATGGAGCTATGACAAGCAAAGGTTGCAAGGGGTTTACCTTCATACTTACTTTGTAGAATTCCGCTCCCCCTTGACAAATGCACCAATCTCAAGATTGTGTGAAGATCGATCATCTTGATCACTTGATCTTCATTCGCGCAAACTCCCCCTTGAGACGGCATTGCTTCTTCTTCATCACCTCAAGATTGTGCGAAGATCGATCGTCTTGATCACTTGATCTTCTCTTGTACAAACTCCCCCTTGAGGTGACATCTTCCAACTCATTGTAAGTCCGAACTCTTCTTTCCCGTATTCTTTTCCGCTCGAACTCTTCTCCCCCATATTCTTGCTCGATCATTAAGCCCAACTCTTCTCCCCCTTTGGCATCTATCATCCAAAAAGAAATTCTTCCAAGGGAGAAAAGGTTAGTGTAAATGTAGGAGACGAGTGGGAAAATGAGTTACTTGATTTGGCGTGAAGCTCCCCCTTGATCCGTGATTCTCCATCTCCCAACAATTATCCCTACACACATTCTCAAAAGAAAATTGTCTTGAAATACATAGGGGTTAGTTGATGATGATGGGAATGTATGAACCCTTAGACTTTGAGCCGCGCAAGTGGATTTAACCTTGGAGCTCAAAAATCATGGTTCAATGGGCATGAAGCTCATATAGCATTGCTATAAATTCATCATAGGAGGTCATATACTCATATTGTGAATAAGCAACTCCCCCTAGATGGGTGCTCGGCGCCGAGACACTTATG
The DNA here is from genome assembly GCA_012490785.1 of Eragrostis nindensis. Classification (NCBI taxonomy): domain Eukaryota; kingdom Viridiplantae; phylum Streptophyta; class Magnoliopsida; order Poales; family Poaceae; genus Eragrostis; species Eragrostis nindensis. Next base: position 1,318,550 of record JAAXCT010000076.1, on the reverse strand, counting down.
CAAGGATGCAAGATGCAAATGCAATGATAAGTGTACAATGCATGATGCTATAAGGGTAAAACAAGAGAAAGCTAAGAGCGAAGTTACCAACAACAAGTTTGAGCCCTCCATGAGCTTGATCACAACGAGCCATTCTTCAAAGCCTCGGGAGCCAAGTGCCACCAATCCCAAGCTTAACCCATGCTCATCGCTATCTCAAGAAGGTTAGTCGTCGGTCCTACAAAACAAGAAGAACACACAAAAACAACAACACAAACAAAAACAAGCAAAATATATATACATATATACATATGTAAGCTCAAGGATATCAAGTGAAGTCGGAGAGGTCGAGAACATTGAGTTCTCCCCGGAGCTTACAAAAGGTCTTCTTGTCAAGTGGCTTAGTGAAGATGTCCGGCAATTGTTCATGAGTCCGAACACCAATCAATTCAATATCCTTCTTGGCCACATGATCTCGAATGAAGTGATGCTTGACTTCAATGTGCTTGGCATGGCCGTGATCACCCTTGTTGAGAGCCATATTGATAGCACTTTCGCTATCACAATAGAGAGGTACTTGCCCATAAGATAATCCATAGTCCAATAGGGTTTGCTTCATGTATAGGAGTTGAGCACAACAAGCACCGGCCGCCAAGTATTCCGCCTCCGCCGTAGAGATAGCCACACAATTTTGTTTCTTGGAACTCCATGAGATAAGTGATTGTCCAAGAAATTGGCATCCACCGGAGGTACTCTTTCTACTCACTTTGCATCCGGCGAAGTCCGAGTCCGCTTAGCCAACAAGTCCAAAGTCCGAGCCTTTTGGATACCATAGGCCCATTGTAGGAGTGCTCTTGACATACCTAAGAATTCTTTTCACGGCACTCATATGGGACTCCTTGGGGTTAGCTTGATAACGAGCACAAAGGCACACACTAAACATGATATCCGGTCTAGATGCGGTAAGGTAAAGAAGTGAACCAATCATAGAACGATAGAGTTTAGGATCCACCGGTATACCTTTTACATCCACATCAAGAGGGACACTTGTAGCCATAGGTGTGTCGTAGGACTTGGAGTCTTCCATGCCGAACCTCTTAAGAAGATCCCGAGTGTACTTCTCTTGGTAGATGAACGTGCCCTCCTTCATTTGCTTGACTTGAAAACCGAGGAAGACATGAAGTTCACCTATCATAGACATCTCAAACTCTTTCTTCATAAGAGCACGGAACTCATCATTATAGATTTCGTTAGTGGAGCCATAGATGATATCATCAATATAGATTTGACAAACAAAGAGATCATCACCAATATGCTTAGTAAAAAGAGTGTTGTCGATACTACCGATCTTGTAGCCCTTGGTGATGAGATGATCTCGAAGTCGTTCATACCATGCTCTTGGTGCTTGTTTGAGTCCATAGAGAGCCTTCTTGAGCTTGTACACATGGTCCGGATGCTCGGGGTCCTCGAAGCCAGGAGGTTGCTCTACATAAACTTCTTCATTGATTAGTCCATTGAGAAATGCACTTTTCACATCCATTTGGTGAAGTTTAAAATCAAAATGAGAAGCATAAGCAAGAAGTGTTCTTATAGCCTCAAGACGAGCGACGGGGGCAAAGGTCTCGTCAAAGTCGACGCCTTCAACTTGAGAGTAGCCTTTCGCCACAAGTCTTGCCTTGTTCCTCACGATTGCTCCCTTCTCATCTTGCTTGTTCTTGAAGACCCACTTAGCGCCAATGACATTGGATCGCTTGGGCCGCTTCACCAACTTCCAAACATCATTCCTCTTGAAATTGTTGAGCTCCTCTTGCATGGATAGCACCCACTTGTGGTCTTTCAACGCTTCCTCGATCGTCTTCGGCTCTAGGGTAGAGACAAAAGAGAAGTTCTCAACAATGTTAGCTTCATCAACATAATTTGGCTTATATTGACTTCTCCTAGTCTTTAACCCTTGAGAAGGACTCCCAATGATGAGATCACGTGAATGATCTCGAGCAATGGGGTTGTGCTTCCTTGAAGGTTCTTGTCGAGGAGGAGGAGGAGCCGGCGAAGTGTCTTGCGCATCTCTTGCGGCTTGCTCCCTTGAGATGTGAGTGTCTTGTTGTCGAAGAGGTGAACCCGAGCCATCATCTTGAGTTGAAGTAGATTGTGCTTGTTCTTGATTGCTCGGTGAAGCTTGGCTCGTAGATGCATGAGGTGGACTTGATGGCGCTTGTTGCGGTTCACTTGAAGTAGCTTGACTCGTTGCATGTTGCGGTTCGCTTGATGGAGCTTGACTTGAGGATGCTTGTTGCGGATCACTTGAAGGTGCTTGATGTTGTTCACTTGAGGGAGAGCTTGGATTCTCTTGTGATGTACTCGTAGAAGCTCCATTTGATGAAGTTGTTGGAGGAGGTGTCGGAGGTTCATCTTCACGAGGAATAACTTCACCAATGGGCATGTTCTCCAAAGCTTCCTCCACGGGTTCATCACCTACAATATGAGATGAAGGAGGGTCTTCTTGAGACCCGTGAGATTCATCAAATTGCACATCATAAGTTTCTTCAACAAAGCCGGTAGAGGTGTTGTAAACCCGATAAGCCTTAGCCGAGCCCGAGTAACCGACAAGAATGCCCACATCGGTCCTCTTCTCGAACTTGCCAGGTCTTTCCCTCTTCTTGTAGATGTAGCACTTGCAACCAAACACCCGGAAGTAGGCAACATTCGGTCTTCTCCCAACAATCACTTCATATGGGGTCTTGTTTAGCAACTTGTGAGGATAGATCCGGTTGGAGGTGTAGCATGCGGTGTTGATAGCTTCCGCCCAAAACTTCTCCGGAGTGTTGTATTCATCAAGCATAGCACGAGCAAGAGTGATAAGTGTCTTGTTCTTCCTCTCAACAACACCATTTTGTTGAGGAGTGTATGTAGCGGAGAATTCATGCTTGATGCCAATCTCATCACAATAGTCTTCAATGATAGAGTTTTTGAACTCCGTCCCATTATCACTCCGAATCTTCTTGATGCGATGCCCATACTCATTTTGCACTCTTCTAGCAAACTTCTTGAATATCCCAATTGCTTGTGCCTTGTTCTCAAGAAAGAATACCTAAGTATATCTTGAGTAGTCGTCCACTACCACCAAGCAATAGAGATTCCCGCCAATGCTCACATAAGTTGTAGGCCCGAAGAGATCAATGTGTAAGAGCTCAAGAGGTCTTGAAGTTGACAAGAAATTCTTGGATGGATGAGGTGAAGCCACTTGCTTTCCGGCTTGGCATGCACTACATAGCTTGTCCTTCTCAAAGGTGACATCCTTGACTCCTCTCACTAGCTTGTTCTTCATCACATGCTTGAGTTGACCCATACCAATGTGAGCAAGCCTTCGATGCCATAGCCAACCTAGAGCGGACTTAGTGAAGAGACAAGTGCTAGGGGCAACAATGTTAGTCTCAAAATCAACAACATATAGATTATTATGACGAAAGCCCTTGATAGTGAGACCCATAGCATCATTATGAAGAATCACCCCATTAGCATCAAAGTTACAAGAAAAGCCAAGATCACATATTTGAGCAACGGATAGAAGATTGAAGTTTAGAGACTCTACAAGCAATACATTAGAGATAGAGAGGTCATTTGAGATAGCCACCTTACCAAGACCTCTCACCTTGTGCTTGGAGTTGTCCCCAAATGTGACCTTGTCATGATCTTCATTTTCTTCCAAGTTGGTGAAGATGGATGAAGTACCGGTCATGTGTTGAGTGCACCCACTATCCAACACCCAATGTTTGCCACCAATCTTTTAGTTCACCTTGGAAGTAGCCATCAAGCAAAGAGGAGTGTTAGTATCATGAGAATCAATTGACATATCATTTACCTCTTGCTTGCTTTTGATGTAGGCCATAGGAACTCCATTTAGAAAGTCCAAGTCCAACGCATCCAAGGCGCCAATCATTGCCTTGGTGACTCCATTGTGTCTCCACATAGTCCGATCAACACCCATGTGTGTGACATGAGTTCCAAGTTGAAGACCTTGAAACCTTCCCACTTCTCCACTAGCATTGAAGTACTCAAGAATGTTGTAGATTTGATTCTCATAGGATAGTGCCATCAAGATCATGTCCTTGAGAGTCATACCACTAATATCATCATTGAGATCATTTAGAATGTGGACCTTCCTATTGTATGGTATCATAGAGATCACCGTGTGAATAGCATGCTCATCACTAATCTTGTCTTCGCCTTCAAAAGAGTTCACTCTAGCCACCAACACAAGAAGTCTCTTCCAACAATCAAGCCAAGACTCTCCATCTTCCCTATAGAACACATCATACATGTCGAAGAGGTGATAGTGAGGCCGATCGGCAAGATCCGGCTCATACAAGATGTAGTATTCTTCAAAGAGGGATGGCAAGATTTCTCTCTTCATGTGATATTCCTTGATAGGCTCCGGCTCATCATCACTAGCACTTGAATAGTCATCATCACAATAGAAGACGGGAACTCTATCATCTTCTTCTTCTTCCTCATCATCACTTGGGGTCTTGAATGTGTTAGAGAGCAAAGAGCGAGCCCTCCTTCTTGTGACGATCTCAATGACTTGCTCAATTGAATATGACTCAAGCTCAAAGCTCTCAAACTCAATGTGATCACCATACTTGTCCTTCGGGAGAGCATCAAGAGACCTTCTAAGACCTTGACCCTTAGTGACTATCCAAAGCTTGTTCTCATTTATCCTCTTGATGAGAGAATCCATCCGAAGAGCAAACTCAACAAGATCTTCATTCGGCTCCATAGAGATGTGGTCCAACTCATCACATAGCTTGAGATATCCATCCTCTTGATCCCGAGAAGAAGAACCTTCACCAATACGAGATGATGATTGAGCTTGAGGTAGAGGTTGAGCTTCAATGTGTTGATCTTCACTTGCATGAGAGATATCCTTGCCCTTCTTGATATCCTCCTCAAGAGAGGAGAGAATAGCAACCACCTCATCGTAGGGCATGTTCACAAACTCATCCACTCGAGCAAAAGCAAGAATACCAAACCGCGAGAGTGGTAGAGATCGGATAAGCTTCTTCACAACATGCTTGTGCATAATAGATGGATAGCCTCGTGACATGAGTTTCCTAGCAAGAACATACAAGCGAGATGCGAAGTTAGTGATATCCTCATTATCATTCAAAACAAGCTCATCATACTCATCGCGCACACCATAGTAGGAAATGTCATTAAGCACACAATCATAAGGCTCAATCAAGGTAGAGGCGATGGAAGTGTTAGAAACGTCATCATGAGTGGACTCTATTTTCCCACACGCAATCCCGGTCACGACTCAAGGCGGTAAAGCCCTAATAATGAGCACTTGGCTCTGATACCACTTGTAAGGATCGTGTGACCGAGAGGGGGGGGGTGAATCGGTGCACTCTAGAATCTATTTCCAAACACTTACACCCAAGCAACTCCTAGCGAGTAGTTCTAGTAACAAGGTAAAGCACACTAAGGAGTATCCTTAACCTAAATAGCTAGTGCATATAGATAACACAATCACACCACACTAGCAACCTAGCACAAGATAGATAGCGGAAGACTTAAGCTAGGCAAGGCAAGGTAACAAGATAACTAGGGACAAGGCAACCAAGATACTAGGCACGCTAAGTAGAGTCCTTAGAGCTACTAGATAGGCTATAACAAGTAAGCACACGAGCAAGGCAATCAAGCAAACCTAGTGAAGCTAGTAGGTACCAAGGTAAGCACACAAGCAAGATAAGAGCACAACTCAAGTACTACAAGCAATCATATGAAGTGCGATAAGTAAATGCGAGTAGTAAAGGAGAAGGGATAGAGAATGCTCATGATGTTTTCCCGTGGTCTCGGAAGGATGGCGCCTTCCCCTACTCCACGTTGGGTCACTCCCGCCGGAGTCTCGACCCCGTCCCTCCGCTCGATGGCGATCCCTCCTAGAGCACACTTCACCCTCCGAGTGAAGTCGCGGGCACGTCCCGCCGGGCTCGATCCCGGGTACTCTTCCGGAGGTAAGGCTCCGCACGTGATGCGTGCCAAAGGGCGCTCCACTAGTGATGCTTCTTTCGCACGGGAAGCTCCAAGACCGTGTACAAACTTGTGTCGACTTCCACAATCTCCTTGGACAGCTCAACACCGACGCCTAACCGGTCTAGGCCTTGCCATAGACCAAGAGTAACAGCCCTAGATGACTCTCTCAAGCCCACACTAGCCTAGAGATCAAAGGATGCAACTTGCTACTCTCTCAAGCACTAAGATCACTCCAAATCCCTCTCAAGTGCTTCACACTTCTTCCTCTTGGCTTCTTGGCAGCACCTCCCCTCTTTCCTGGGTCCAAGAGCACCTCAAAGAGGTAAACAACCGACTATATATAGGCCTCCAACCTCAAACTAGCCGTTGTCCAAAAGTACCCAGTCTGCGTAAGGACCGTACAATAGGGCCGTATTGTCCGGTCTCCATCTGACCGTATTGTCCGGTCTCTACCAGACTGGCGTCCGGGGAGTACTGTTCATCATCTCAAACCAGACCGTATTGTACGGTCCCTAGGACCGTATTGTCCGGTCTCCACTTCTTCTTCAGCCAACAGAAACTTCTCCTTCTCTGTTGCTCTTCTCCTGTAAGACCGTATTGTACGGTCTCCATGACCGTACCATCCTCTCAATTGTCCGGTCTTCATTCTTCAACTTCCAGAAACTTCAGCTTCTCTGTCTGGAACACTCCAATAGAGACCGTACTGTCCGGTCCCTAGGACCGTACTGTCCGGTCAACTGTCCGGTCTCTATTTCTCCAACTTCCAGAAACTTAAGCTCTTCTGTCTGGAACTCCTCTGTAGACCGTATTGTACGGTCTCCATGACCGTACTGTCCGGTCTCCTCTGCCTTCGCAGCTTCGATCTTCTTCTTGATCTTCTTCTTCAACACTTGATCTTTTTGGTTCCTTCAACTCTCTTCTGCCACCCTAGCCCCTGAGAGACTCACCATGCATCCAATGATCTCTATAACTAGTGTGTACTAAGAGAACCACCTCGAACCCTCTTGATAGTCCGGTTTTTCCTATGGACTCAAGCTAACATCTAACCAAGCAACACCCGCTTGGATCTAGCATGTCCTTAGCCTTGATCCATGTCTTCTCCGCGACTCCATCAAGTCCGTTCTTGTGTAGATGAAGGCAACCAATCATCCTTGTCAATAAGTTCATGGTGTGTTGGCGTTCACCACCAACGGACGGAGCTTTCTTTGTATGTGACCTATAAGATCTCACAAAGAGTGTTAGTCACATTCATGGTTCTCATCCTATCACCAAAACATTCATACCTTGGGGTTTCCCTAGCTCCAATGGTCATGAAGCTTACACCCACCCCTGCTCCGTCGACGTGGCGCGGGTGAGAAAGAAGAACGCAACCTTCCCTCTACCGCTCTACGTGCTAGCGCGTGCTCGCTTGGCGCAGCAAACAAGGCGCGGCGTGCACTGTGAATCTGAGAGCGGACGGCGGGTGCATATGAACATTGCGCCGGGCACGAGCCCGCATGTGGTCTTGTGCTCCGTCAATGTGAACCACATGGTCGCACAACTTTCGATTGCACAATTGCAACCCTGATGCTTTTTGATGAACGCTAATGTGTTTGTGACTTCGTGTCCCCATTATTACTGTAACATAGGAAATAAACCGACAGCAAAAACAGAGTTTAGCTTAGTGACTTGATCTGCAAAAAAGTCACACTGTTAACAGTAACACAAGCTGCCCGATTAGGTATGTGATTCAAATACGTAGAGAGTTTCAATATTTTCCTTTCTGATTCCGATCATGCAGCCAACAGAGCCCTGCTCCTCATCTCTGAGTACTACGTTTTATGAAACTGAGCATTTTACTGTTGGACGATCGATAGTGGTTGGTCGTAACTGTTCTAAAATCTGAATGTTTATTATCTCTCAGGAGTCCACCCATGTAACCCGAGATCTTTCAACGAATTAATGGTGATATATGAAAAGCCGGTTCTGATACTCCCTGAGTGCAGGAGGATGGAGAACTAACTGGACCAACTGGCACACAGTCGTGTCTAAACCAAAAATACGAGGGGCAATTCCTGTCCTCACCGCAGTTCGACCTAAAATCAGCTCGCTAGTCAAGGAATGGAACTCAAGCCCTTCTTTGACATAATAACGGCCCGCTGATTTCCATTCCTTCAAAGACGAACCTTCCTTTTGGTGGACCGAACATGTGACCCGCTGTGCTTGTAGCAAAGAGGATAGGAGTTCGCGATCCCCACCCAGCTGAGCCGTGGGACAGCTTGTTCCGTCGCTTGCACACCACCGGTTAAGATAGATATCTCGTTTTGTGGTGACTCCCCTATGCAACGCCTTCGCCCAATCATTGGTTGACCAAGTAATCCTATTACAGGGGGATGTAAAAGAACCGCAGAGGCACATCAGTCCACCGACGATCAGTGGCACGATCCATGTTCAGTTTCCTCTAAACTCTCAACTTATACTCTCAGTGTAAGTTCGTTTTGAGACCAAATGAACCGGTACCTCAAGATGGTTTTGGGGCAGAGTTTCATCTCGTATCTGAGGGAAGTGAGAATAAGACATACAAGTCGCACACAAACACTGCCATGGTATATAGGTACGGGGTTACATAACAAACCATGGAAACAACACAGTAGGTCTAAATCTAGAATGATACAATTCATGAACACTAGGATTAACTATCATGATCAACGAGTACGAAGAGCATGACTTTCCCACAAAAGCAAATAGAGGGAGCATATTGCGGGCGAGGACCAACATTTCAGTGAAGTAAACATACAACAGGTATGATGCTGAGCAGGTTGTGAGAAATGCCATCAACTAGCATGACCCTAGTGTCAAAGAAACGAGCCTTGCCTAAAGTAACAACACCATGGGTTCTAGCACACACGAATAACACAAGCCCACACTAAAACGGCTAGCCTCTATATTAGCACAGCAATTGTACCATAATGATACTTGATTCACAGTTTTTGAATAAGTGTCAAAGGAATGGAAAAAATCATTTGGTCAACAAGATACAATTGTTGACTTGTAATCTGCTGAATTACTGGGATTTGGTGAAAATATTAAGCAGATCATTCTTAATATTGAAATGGAAAGCATCTTTGTTTTGGTTTTGAGTGACAGTTTCTTTCCCAACATAGCATACAAGTGAAAAGTATCTTCCATATTTCACAAGAAAGTTCAGAAAGTTTACAACACAGGGGGGAGGGGCCATTGAACCCCTTCCATGCAACGAGCTTCGCTTCGATTCTGCCGTTCCGCCAAGTGACGTTTCACCGAGAAAAACAAATCCAACAGGCGACGATCATGGTGGAAGACTCTAAAAAAAAAGATTACGATTGAGATTTGTCATCTCAATTTATCTCAATTTTCCTTTCGCGGGTGGGGGAGTTTCAAAATTACCAGTAAGATTGAGATTTGTCATCTCAATTTTATTGCAGCAGTAGTGTCATTATGTAGGACTAGTTTCATTCTCGTTTCGCGTAAAAGGGTTAACCCGATTACTACTGCACCGTGGTCTGGGTATTTAAGTTGGTTATGCTCCCTCTCAACTTCCAATGTGGGACTAAACCCATGCACACTATCACTACAAACTCAATTGCATTTTGGGCCGGGCTTTCACAGCTTCGATTCAGTCAATGGATACACATATCTTCTTTGGGTCGCTGATATCTACTTCCCTAAACAAAAAAAACACGAGTTGTTTCATACCTTATATATTAGTCTTACTCCGAAAGTGGTTAACTATCATTACCCACGTACAATTGAGATTGTTTAGAGCAGTACAATTGGCAATAAGGTTGGCTTCAATTCTGAAGCAACACAAGAAAGTTCAGAAAGTTCTACTCCGCTAACATACGTTGAGCATGACTACTTTGGTATGGGATTGATGCACTCATGCAAATATCAATATGGGATCGTCCATATTTGACCTTAGGATAATTTTTCGGAAGTTCTCAGGAAATCTGTGATTAAGATGTAGTAGTACACTACTGTCAGTTACAGTTGTCCCTACTTCCATGGTGAGCAGAAGTTTATAGAGTTGAGAAACAAAGATGCCTTCACTTTTCAATAAGCTGACGTTCAATATATGGCAATCCACTTGTTGCTGCTTTGCTTGAAGTACCATGTTCGTAATTCTCACCTGAAGCTGCCCAGTACGTTGTTAAGTTCGTCGTGGCCACACGATCTTCAGAATTAAGAAATCAGTCAAAGTTCGATCCGTCCACTCAATGTTCAGTACGTTTTAAAAAACTGAAGAATGAACATGCATGCTTTTCTCTGACTCACTGAATTTATTAAATAATAAAATGGTTTTTTTTTTACCGTGGGCTGCCATTCCAATGGCACAACACAATGGAAGCGATGAATTGAGCTCGCGGCGGGGCAACAGGATCCAGTATATGCTATTCTCTATTTTTTTTTTAATCCTAGTATATGCTGCTCTCTGACTTGAAAAGAACGAGCAGCATGTGCTCCTCTAATAAGTTCTTAAGATTTCACGGACCCACGCCCCGTAGTGGGTTCTGCCATTGTGGAATGGCGACCAGGCAGGATCAGTGGCCGCCAGGCCGGAGGTCGCGATCATGTCCGTGCCGACCAGGGCCGGCCCTGGGGGAGGGCAAACGGGGCAGCCGCCCAGGGCCCCCAAATCTGAGGGGCCCCACCCCGGGGTATGTATACACGTATAGACATCCGATCTGTTAATCACTATCAGGCATTCCAGCAGGCCCATCAGGTATCCTCGAGGGCTGTTGTTGCCTGCAGCCTGTCTCCCTAGCTTCTAGTCCAATATGGCAATAGCAGTTGAAGAGGCGTCTGTCGTCTGGCATCGCAATTCTTTGCGTCGCAGACGACACAAATCGCCGCAGACGACGGACAATCGCCTCGTCATTTTAGCCGCACTGTCTGGTGCTGCACCGTGATCTTTGGTCCAGACAGGTCTTTCTTAATTCGCTTTGCTTGACTGCGCTAAACAGGGTTTGAGGTACATATATCAACTTATGCTAATTGATATGATCTAAGTTCCTAAAATGCTATCCTTAATTTGATCCATTTTTTGTTGAAATATTTCGGAAGATCGTGTAGTCGCCGTGCAGAAAGTATGCTTCCAGTAGTGAAAAGAGGGAAAAAAAACATTGATACCATTATCAACGACTTTGCATCTAGAAATGTTAGAAGAAACTTTTAAGGTAGTAACAATTTTTTTTTTGGCGAAAGAAGGTAGTAACAATTATGTATAAACATTTCTATATGAATATTTTTTGACACACTATTCATTTTACTTGCAACAAAAATTTATATTTATATGTATTTGTATGCGAAAATTTGACTCTTATATAGAGGGGGGCCCTGTCATTTATATTCGCCCTAGGCCCATAAAATCTCAGGACCGGCCCTGGTGCCGACCGATCATGGGGGAGAGGAACACGGCGAGCCCAGGCACCATCCAATTCACCACGCGAAATGAAACAGATCGACAAGGACACCCGGATTGAAACATCACGAGCACATGTGGGCGGGGGACCTCTCGAGCTCGCTGGAGACAGGCGGCGGGCCGGCGAAGCAGCAGCGCCCGCCGGATGACGACGATTTGAAGCGGTCCAAAGAAACAGGGCTGCTCAATCTCGATCGACGGACATAGATTGAACGGTCCCTGGCAACTCAGGGGTGGACGCTATTTGAAATAGAGTCCACCCCTGGTCCTGGACAATGCCACTGCGGCGGAGCGTCGGGAGGTGGCGAGGCGATCGAAGACGAGGAACAAGCCCTTCTCGCGGACGCTAGCGATCCCAGGCACCTTGCTGATGCAAGCAGTTTCTGCAGACAGCAGCGATCCCCGAGCGACGCAAGCAATGCCTGTAGCTGCTGCGGACGCCGCAGCGACGACCACCACTGCGCCCTCGACGCGGCCGAGGAAGAGGAGCGCGACCTTCCCTCGAGCGGCGGCGTTCCGCCGTTGCGACATCGCAGCACATGCACGGACGCGGCGCGCTTGCGTCTCTGCGCAGGAAGATGAAGAACCAACTAGACCATGTTGGCTCAGCCCAAGATCACACACACTCTCGCACTCACGCTCAGACGCAAGGTAGACGAAGGCAAGTAGTTTTTCCGGCGACGAACGCCGCGGCGCCAAACTGCGCCTGTATCTTGGCAATGTTTATTCTCTGGACTGGCAACTTACAACGGTGGAGTACAGGGACTATTTATCAGCCGAGGGGCACACACCACGGAGCCATGAACTCCCTGCCCGGCTTCCTCGCCATGATCCGCATGAATCGGTCCGCGACGCCGCGAGCACCACTCGATCGTCCTGACGGCGCGGCCTCCTTCCGTGCGTATCGGCTCCACGCTCCCAACCTCTCAACCATCTAATCTACGACTCGATCTTACGCAGCTATCCTACGCGACCCTACTGGACTCCAAACACCACACGATCAACAACTCGATCGTGATCCTAACCTACTGCTACGGCAACACGAGTGCAGCGTATTCCGTGCAGACATGGACTCAGGCAACGCAGTGCCATACGCGACGCACACAAACTGACCAGAACACATCTCGGTCAGGTTTATTTCCTAACAGACCAACTGGCACACAGGTGAGTACTAGGACTCGCGCCGGGCAGGCCGTGCCGCCATCTGTACGCCCATCAGCCATGCAGCCCCTCACAAGTTGTAGCACTTCACCGCTTCGACGGAGAAGACGATGGCGATGAATTCTCGAGTGCCGTGTCCGAGGAGCATGGTGACGCGCGCGCAGGCCATTGCTCTCGCTGGCGCGCGCGAGACAATTAATGTTGGATTGTGTTCTGAAGGGTCCTTGCTATCTCTGGCAATGGCCTGCTCAGGTAACCCTCAAGGAGTCAGGAATGAAGCTGGCACCGGCCATCGACTCCAGTGCCGGTAGTGAAGGGAGCGCGGACTGCTATTGCAAGTTTCAGACAGCAAAGGATGCTTGCGGGCTGCTGGGACCTTTTTTTTCTTTCCGTCTCCTCACGATGCTGAGCATATGGACACGACACCGGCCATCAAATCGGACTTGTAAAAACCAAAAGCACTTGTTTCTTATGGGATAATGAACACTATATACACAATTCCATAAAATGGAGGAAACTGTCACAAGTCGCAACGCTAGTTGCTACTCCTACTATGAAATACTCCTATTTTAAACAATCAGAACTGTCAAAAGATCTGAAAAAAAAAATTACAACGCTACTGGCTACTCCTGCAAACCATCTTAGAACAATCAGAAGCGTCAAAGACCCAAGGGCTGCCTCTTGATTCGTTTTGAAGCAGTTTTCGCCAGAGCATTGCATATCTCCCTCTTCGCGTTTTCGTCCATCTTCCCAGAAGCAACGTTAGCTTGTCGTTCCAACGCTTCCCTCACAAAGAACTTCAGCCTCCAGAGGGTTGTCTCGCTCTACAGGCCGCACAGTTAAAACAGATCGACACGGAATGATCAAATAAATGCAAACTTTCAGTTAAGACACTGATGAATTGCTAGTTACTTGCATGGTCATTAAACTGAAAAAGGATCTGTTAATGGAACACAAACAAGGTTACCTGAGCATCCATATCGAGATCCACTTCTTCTGCCTTAGTTTGGAAGCTGGGATTTTCGTGCGCAACAATTTCGAGTGCCTTGTTAAGATCATCTGGAGACAAGTGGCAGAGGCCTGCCCCCAATTTCCTCTTCTCATCTGTGGTCATTTTCCTACAATACCAAAGATTGTAGGGTTTGTGGGTTTTTCATTGTGTTCATCATTGTACCTCATTGCATTGGTAAAAATTAATCGAACATCAGAACATATTTCTCGAACGCTGTTATATTTGGTACCATCCTTCCCTTCCATTTTCTTTTCAATAGTAGAGAAGTCCATAGGTTTGGAAATAGACATATGTAAAGAAGAGGAACTAAACATGAATATCACTATGAAAGGTTTCAGATAACAAGAAGTACAAATATCTCAATCAATGCAGTTCAATATGAACCAGTAATAGTGAAATCAAAGAAGCAACTCTTAACAAAGGTTCACCTTTCCAGAAATATAAATTATTAATATATATACACCTGCAGTATTTCGTTTTAAACACTAAAGATGTGTTAAGTTACCTGGGCAAGCTTAGCCCTGTGATGCAAGAACCAAAAAAGAGCACATGTTTGGTTATCTGGATAGACAACTTTCGGATAATGCAAGATCTTGTTTGGTTGGATGCATTAGCTTAGTGTGATCACATTGCATTACAATAATTGTCGAAAAACACAACACACATATGTTTTCGATATTTTTATGGAAGGAAAACACATTATAACTCCATATAATTAGTTTCAAAAAATATATAGTATTTTAGCAAATTATTTCTTGAGCAGTGAAGGCTTATGCAAGCCTGGCTTGCTGAAAACAACCGATTTGGACGTTTTCATCTACCAGGCTAAGAGGCGCCTCTTTTGCATTACTAGAGCTAGACTACTTAACACTACGTACAGACCAGGCAACCAAACAGCTCAAAAAGTGAAGATTCTACATAATCAGAGCCTGGTTAGCCTTTTCTACGCAAACCAAACACACCCTACATTTCTATTTTTGTCATGTATGTAGGTTATAAAAAATATAAATTATATTTTCCCTCTATATTAACCTAGCTTGGTATGAGAATTCTCCTATGTTGCCAACTGCACGACATAAGACGAGTGTAGAATTTGGAAGTGATTAATTGGGAATTTATTAGAAGGAGAATTTTGAAAGACATAATATGGAATTAATTAGCATCATTGTTGATGATTGACGGCAAAAAGGAATGGGCGGTCTTGCTGAAGAAAATTGCTGAGAATTTGGAAAGAAATAGTAGGCAATTTATTAACATTGATATTGATGATTTTGGTTGCCAAAAGGAATGGGCTGTCCTGCTGAAGGAATTGTTGAGAATTTAGAAAGAAACAATAAGGAGTTAATTAGCATTGTTTGACGCTAGCCCTTGTACACTGCTGAGATTTTTTTGTTTTGTTTGGAAAGAAATTTTCAAGAATTGATGCCGTCCAATACCTCTTTGAAAGTATTGAGTCGACCCCCCCCCACCTCTTGCTCTGCAACTCAACCTAAGTTGACACAGCTACTTCGTCGTAATCTCGATCCAATATGACGATGGGAAGGTACGCCCACGGCATAGTGAGCCTTGTTACTGGGTTGTTGTTCATTGTGATTGTTGCATCGCCTACATTAGGTAAACATAAATTCTTCATTTTGTGCCATGTGATTTAAGTTTACACTATAGCAATTTGCATGTTGGTGATGATCATAAATATTGCACCAGGTCGTATTCAAACACCCAATGTTGAAGGTAGGATTACGACGGTCAACTCTACAGCATTCACTACGGGAAACCCCCAATTTGCCGTGTGCCTAAGGGTTTGCCGAGGGCTTTCTCTCGGGCACACGGCAAAATCAATCTTCGCCGTGTGCCGCACTCGGCAAAACGCAGGCACACGGCATATAGAAGTTTGCCGTGTGCCACGTGAACGGCACACGGCAAAGGTCACTCTTTGCCGTGTGCCACCCGGCCGACACACGGCAAACTTTGACGCCCGTTAGATTTTTTTGACGGCCGTCGAGCGAGGTGGGCCCGGGTACTCGGCAAATACGAACACACGGCAATATTTTTATTTTTTGCCGAGTGTGTAAGCTCGGCACTCGGCAAAGAACCCTGTTTGCCATGTGCCACACGTCAGCACACGGCAAAGGAGCCTCTATGCCGAGTGTTTTCCCCACTACACTCGGCAAAGATTATTTCAATGAATTTTTTAGGCCTCTAAATTAATTCAAATAAAAAAGTTTTGAACTGCAAAGTTGTATATTTCGACAACATCTACACTTCTTATTTTGGTATTTTTTCATTCGACGAAGCGCTAGTAAATTTGTTTAAAAATCTTATAGCTCCCGGATAGTTTTCCGAAACTCGAAGAAGGATATTTGGAATATGTGAACAACGCGACTATAATTATTTTTGAAAAAAAAGATCAAAATAAAAGTTGTAGATCTGCATAAGTTACACATCTTTGCTGTTGAACATTTTTTTATTTGAATTCAAATTGTCAACGGAAAAATTGTTTGAATTTCTCAAATTTGAAAATTTGAATTTTGGAAACAATTTCGGATGGAGAAATACTAAAAATAAAAGTCATAGATCTCGAGAAGTTATGAAACTGTCATGTTGACAACTTTTTTATTTGAAATAAAATTGTCGATTTTTGAAATTTGACGTAAAGTACGTTTGAATTTCTCAATTTTTGAAATTTGAATTTTTTAAACAATCTCACAATCTTGGATGGCAAAATTGTGAAAATAAAAGTTGTAGATATCGAAAAGTTATGAAACTTTCATGTTGATAAATTTTTTGTTTGAAATCATATGATCAATCAATAAATTGTCCAAAACCAAAAATTATGTGTTGTAAAAAAAAGAAAATCAAATGTTTGCCGAGTGCCACGTGGACGGCGCTCGGCAAATATTTTGCCGAGCGCCAGATCGCGGGCACTCGGCAAATATGTTTTCCCCCTTATCCCCGCGCGCCCGTCTCTTCCTTCTTCCTTCTCAGATCTCACTCGCCTTCATTTCTCAGTGTCCTGCCCGCGGGACGAGCTCGCCCAACGCCGCCCAACGCCACCGCCACCCAACGCCACTGCCGCCGCCTGCCCGCGGGACGAGCTCCTCCCCCACCTGCCTCCGCCTCCGCCTCCGCCCCCAGGACGAGCTCCTCCCCGGCCGAGCTTCGCCGCGCCCTCCCCGGCCGAGCTTCGACGCTCCGAACTCGAGCCCGCCGGCCGGGTGGCCGCCGTCCACCGGCGCCCCACTGCGACGCCCGGCAGCCCTCCCCTCCACCTCTCATCGCCTGGCCGGCCATCCCCACCTGGCCGACCCCGCCCCTGCTGGCCACCGCCTGACCGCCGGCCGCTGCCGGCTCCCACCCGACCACGACCTCCGACGCCCACCGCCTCCCCACCGCCGGCCACACACATTAAGGTGAGGTGAGGCACCTCTCCTCGTCCTCTCCCCATCTCTTCCATCTTCGCTGCGCCCAACGACATTCATTGAAAAAACAAATGGGTTTCTGGAATCTGGAGCAAGCGAATGGGTTTGGGAGGTGAAGCCCGGCGCCGCCGCCAGAGGACCCTAGAGATCCGTCTGCCTGCTGCGGCTAAGCAAGAATAGGGTTTTCAGATAGACTTAACCGAAGAGATCGGAATGGAAGTGGAGAATGAAACGGTTAGTGACGACGATGCCGGAGATGAGGTTCATAATGTGAACGATTTGAAATTACTTGAGCGGTTACATTTAAACCTTGCGGACGAAGGCGACATTCCTCCTCCGGCGAATGTGCAAAATGATATCGACATGCCTGATAGTGATGATGAGGCGGATGATGAAGCTAATCCCGATTATGATGATTATTTCTGATACATGTATGGTCTTTCTAAATTATTTTCATATTTCCAATAATATATATATATATGTTACTTTCTAATTACATATGTTTTATTTGTTTTGCATCTGTTTGGAAGTACTGATGGATTTTATCTTTTCAATTGCAGGTGATTGATCGAAGATGGTGGGCAGAGGTGGTGTGTTGAGGTCGGTGTCGTCGCTTTACAAGAGAGCGACTGGGAAGGGGAAGGGGTCTGATGAAGCTGAGGGGTCCGGGAAGGGACGAGGGAAGGGGCGAGGGAAGGGGCGAGGCAGAGGTGGAGGAGCTGGAGGCAGGGGTCGAGGAGGCAGGAGGGACCCGTCGCCTACACCTTCCGCGCACGAGGAAGAGGAGGAGCACCAGGAGGAGTCTGAGGAGGAGGAGCACCAGGGAGAGGAGGAGAAGGAGGAGTTACCTTCTGCTCACGGCTCTGAGGAGGAGGAGGAGGAGGACGAGGAGGGAGAGGCAGGAGGGTTCGGTTCCGCTTCCGAGGACTTGCAGAGTGTGTGGTTGCGCGGTCCCTCACAGCTCCCGACTCGGCCGATTCCTCCTAACAGACGGCCGATGATTCGACCCATACCGCCTAGGTACGTAATTTTCTAATTTTTATCGCTAACTTCTCATTTCATATGTTCAAAATCACAATAACATCTATTATTTTGTCTCATTCATTTTGGCAGGGGTTGGGAGGTGATCGAGGCAGGTGATCACAAGCGCATTCCCAATGGCATCCTGGGTCTTTTGTGCAGGCTACACTTCCCTGGCATGGTGCTTTACGCCGGCAAGCAGGTGCCGGCCTTGACGTGGGACCACTACAGAAACGCCGCCGATCTCCCAGATCGTGACAACAGGGTTTTTCAACACAAGGCGGAGAGGGTGATGGAAGAGCTGTGGGTAAGTCTTCGTTGCACTGCATTAGTCAATACATCGCATTCATTGGATATTATTCAAATAATGACAGTGTACATTGCGTCTTGATGCAGGATTTCTACAGATGCGAGCCTGGACAGGAGGCGTTGGCGGTTCGTGTGACGAACAATGCATGTCGTAAACTCGTCAGAGACATGCATTACGAGTCGCGCGTCCAGGCCGTTATAACTTACTACGCTACTGTCCAAAAAATGAAGGTGGAAAAAAAGGAGGCACGAACCATTGAGCTTACCCGAGAGCAATACATGCTGGTAAACACGAATACCGAACTCTTACGAGATTAAGTACGCTTAATTTGATCTTCTCATATTTCTATACTTGATGACGTGCAGGTGCCTCCGTGGTGGTGCGCCTCCCATTTCACGGCCTGGTCCTATATTGTCAACAAATGGTGCGAGCCCCAGTGGCATGAGACACACAACGCTTGCCGGGAGCGGCGCTTGATGATGCCAGGGGCACCACACCATCAAGGCAACCTTACCCTTTCCCAGTACGCGGCTAGATGGGTACGTGAACTCAACTTCTTTATTTAAACACTTAATATTCTCCATAACTTCTAATCATCTTTCTATTTTCCTTGCAGTCGGCGGCACATGGTGGCCAGCCTTGCGGGCAGTTGAAGGCCTTTGCTCTGTCCCACAAGGGCAAGGCGACGGCTGACATCGACTACAACCCAGAGGACCCGCCCGAGGCGTACAGCAACGCTACTGTCCACAGCCGCCTCAGTGAGTACACCTCGGCGGCAAGGGAGGTCCATGAGCCAGAGTGGGATCCGAGCACCGAGCCCCTTGATGGAGAGGTCGTGATGAGGGTGGGTGGAGGTAAGAAGCATGGCCGGTACTGGATTGGCGACAGCACAATCGACACGGCCTCTACTCCCACCCTCTCCGAGATCCGAGCAAGGAGCACGGGCTCAGCTCCGCCCATACGCACACGGCCTAGCGCTACACAGATCCAGATTGAGCAAATGCAGGTAATCTTGGTTTAATTCGTTGTTCATTGATTTGCACATGGTATTCTCTTGCATTGTAATATTGGGATCGATGAAATATTGTAGGCCCAGATGGAGGCGAAGTTGGAGCAAGAGCGGCAGAGGATGCAGGCCGAGATGGATGCGAAGCTGGAGGCAGAGCGGCAGAGGAATGACCAGCGGATGGCGCAGATGTTCCTTTACATGCAGACTCATGGTACGGTGCCACAGCCAGGGCAACTCCCTCCTCTACCACTACCTCCTCCTTACGGCGGTCCTCCTCCCTTCGGCGTTCCTCCTCCCTTCGGCGTTCCTCCTACTTTCGGTGGTACTTCTCCTGGCACTCCTTCTGCAGGCACTCCGGTGAGTCACTTGAAATCTTTTGTACTTTAATTTCTTACCTTCAAGTATGATATAGTGAAGTAATTGAAGTAACCAGCTATGCTAGCTTGTAACCAATATTTTGTCGCTTCTATTACATTTTAGTTTATATGCTTCTAACCTACACATTTTAGCTTATATGCTTTTAACCTACAATTTAAATAATTGTAATTGCTTTGCTCGTGCAGAATCAATCGGCGGGATCCAACAATCCCTCTCCGCAGAATGCTTGGTCGCCGTGGCCGCCTCGTCAATAAACCTGTAATTGTTTTCAACTTCTATAACTATGTGTCGTGATCGTGTGAGACTTTGTGATGACGTTTGGTGGACTATGTGTTTGTGATGATCGTGGACCTCTATGTGATGTGTTTGTGATGACGGTTGATCGTGGACTTCTATGTGATGTGTTTGTGATGATGGTGGAGCTTTTTATGTGATATGTTGAGTTTGTGATGGTGGTGGAGCTCATTTATGTGATATGTTGAGTTTGTGATGATGTGGGCTCAAATATGTGATATGTGATGATGATTTGGCTCATATATGTGATGTATGATGTCTTTTTGTGATTGTGGTCCAGGTTGTAGTCGATTTGAAATGTATATTGCAATCTGGAACATTTTTTTGCCGAGTGTTTTAGCTCTTTGCCCAGTGCCAGGGCTAGGCACTCGGCAAAGAGGCCATTCTTTGCCGTGTGCCTGACGTGGCACACGGCAAAGTGTCCAGACTTTGCCGAGTGCCTGGGCCGGCGGCACTCGGCAAAAAGGCCATGCTTTGCCGTGTGCCTGGGCCCACGGCACTCGGCAAAGTGGGTGTTGACGGCTGACGGACGTCGATCCCTTTTTTTTGCCGAGGGCCACGTGGGGCACACGGCAAAGGGTTTGCCGTGTGCCCGACAGAAGGCACACGGCAAAGTACTGTTTGCCGGTACCGGTTTGCCGTGTGCCTTTTGCCGAGTGTTGCACACGGCAAACCCTTTGCCGTGTGCTTTTGGGCCTTTGCCGTGTGCCCTGAGCACACGGCAAACAGGCGGGTTCCCATAGTGATTATTATTAGATGGGGGCAAAGACTGTGATCTGATATTTTGCACAAGACGTACTTGTAATAAGGGGACTGCCACCTGCTACTGCTGCGAGCCGGATCCAAATATTGAAGATTCGTGCCACTATACGAGGAAGGAGTGCATTGCACATTGCCCTGTCTGCAAAACGGAGCACTCATAGTGATCATCCCTCTAGAAGACAAGTCGATTGTTTGTGTGTAATAATGAACTACATGATAACAGCAACAGGTCGGGTGATCTTGTAATCACCGGAAAGCGTACTGATTCAACCATTCAGGACATGATAGAGCCATACAAATCTATAAAATTCCTAACTTTGAACCAAAGAAGAATCCTGCATCGCGGAAATTAGAATCTCTATCTTCACTTATTTACTCCTCTACCTAACAAGAGTCTAATCTAATCGAGGTCATAAGACAATTTTTTTCGTTCATGGGTCTGCCCTCTCCTCACGGTAAAAGCGAAACCTCCTCCAGACCTACGTATTCGTTTCATGTCCGTGCCTGCATCTGCAAATTTGGTACTTCTCTGCCCACTCAGCCCGGTTACGACTCCGCCTGTCTCAAAATATCCCAGAAAAGATCTAATCAAGGTGTGTTTTGTTGATCCGTCCGTCGCCCGCTCAGTAAGTCATGATCCGCGTGTCTGTTCATCAAGAATGAGCATCAAATACGTGATCACGCGAAGGCACGCCGCAAAGGAAAGCAGGTGGTGGATTCCGTTCCACAAATTAAGCAACCTTCGGCCATCTTCCTACCGAGCTTGCGTCGTTGTGACTTAGTATCTCCACACGTCCGGCACACGTGCGTCAACTCAGGACCTTGCCGCCGCCGGGTAAGATGCATGATTATGAAGGCCCGCCTGAACAGGTTTTTCTCTCTCTCTCTCTTAATTATTTTATCATTATTTTTCTATCGTGAGAGAAGCTTTGACGTTTTGATCATTATTTGATTCTAATCTAACTTCCACGTTATCTTTAGAGTAACTCC
The DNA here is from genome assembly GCA_012490785.1 of Eragrostis nindensis. Taxonomy (NCBI): domain Eukaryota; kingdom Viridiplantae; phylum Streptophyta; class Magnoliopsida; order Poales; family Poaceae; genus Eragrostis; species Eragrostis nindensis. Next base: position 1,296,740 of record JAAXCT010000076.1, on the reverse strand, counting down.
AAGAGAATAGACAAACATGAATGTAAAGTCAAATATAGGTATTGTTTAGTAAAAAATATCTCCAACAGATTGTCTAACTCACTTTTCTAAATTTGATGGCTCTCTATTCTGGAATTCTCGCTAGCTACTTTTGGTGAGCCAGTGTTACTGCTTAGCATGTTTTGCTTACTGATCATGAGGCATCATCCTTCACTGTGATTAGTTAGATGTGAGGAGGAGCAAGTGATTGGGCATGAGTTAACCAAAGCCTTGAGCAATCTCAAGCGCACTTTGGTAACTCCTTTGCCTCCCTCTATGTCACAAAACTCATCTCCCGAGAAGGTATCAATCGGGGTGCATCAGGTGGGCGGTATGCATTGCAGTCGACATCAAAAGCTCAAACCTGGTGTAAAAGTGGTTAGAAATATGTTGACAAAGAAATGAATTGTTGTTAGGAAGGACAAAAGGTTGATTGCCTTGGCTAGGCTCTTGAAAGCATTGAGGAAGCCTCCTTAGTTGTGGTTATCTTCCTTGCAGGTCTCATGATCCTCAGCTAGTTGCATGCGGTTCGTTGTTTGCTTGTGTTGCTTCGTTTTTTGCTTTGTTTTTCTGGGGCTTGGTGATGACCATGTCTCAGGCTTGGCATGTATGCTGGGCTAGCTAGACTATGTAATCTTAGGATGTATTTTTCTATCTCTTACCTAAATGAATGGCAGAAAATAGAGTTCTAAGGCAGCTTATGCTGCCTGCAGATTACACATCTAGCTAAGAAAAGGAGCTGCCGCTAGTGAATTACATGCTGCCAATTGCCTTCTACTACTTCGACTCCGGCTTGGGGCCTTAGGGGAGTTGATGAATCTCATGACCACTGTTGCTAGAGAGCCCTGCAACCCGCCGGAGTTCGATCTCCAGCTGTGGCGCGAGACAGCTTCTTGTCCCGTCGCTTGCATACCGCCGGTGGTGATAGACGTCTCGTTTGGTGGTGAGGCTTGCTCCCCTGTGCTCATGGAAAATATGCGGCGCGTACGCCCCGAGCACTGGTTGACCAAGTAATCCTATTACCGGGGGATGTAAAAGAACCACAGAGGAACATCAGTCCACCGACGAGCAGTGGCGCCATCCAAGTTCAGTTTCCTCTAAAGTCTCAACTTATACTGAAGAGTCTAAGTTCGTTTTGAAAGCAAATGAAACGGTACCTCAAGATGGTTTTGGGGCAGAATTTCATTCATTTCTGAGGGAAGTAAGAAAGACATACAAATGGCACACAAGCACTGCCATGGTATATTAGGTACGGGGTTATATAACAAACCAGAAACAGTAGCGTAACTTCTGAAAAGATAGTTCAGTCAAAAAACTTCTGAAAAGATACAATTCATGAACACTAGGATTAACTATCATAACCAATGAGTAAGAAGAGCATGACCTTTGCGCAAAAGCCAAATAAGAATAGGGTGAAAATACTGCAGTGAAATGGCGGGGACCAACATTTCAGTGACGTAACAACACAACAGGTATGATGTTCAATAGTATACTCATGAGCAGGTTGTGAGAAATGCCATCGACTAGTATGATCCTGCTGTTTTTTTTAAAAACAAAATTAAGGAACCTTGCCTAAAGTAACAACGTTGCTATGGGCTCTGCTCTGGCACACATGACACAAGCCTAAAACAAGAGTTTTACCTCCCCGCAAAAAAAAGGAATGACACTATAACGGTCTAGATTAATCCTAGTGTTCATGAATTGCATCTTTTCAGAAGTTTTTTGGCTGAACTATCTATTGAAAAATTGTGCCATTGTAAGTTTAATGTGACACCGGGCCATCAAATCAGACTTGCACAAACCAAAAACACTTGTTCGTTATGGGATAATGCACACTATATACACGACTCCATAAAATGGAGGAAATTGTCACAGGTCGCAACGCTAGTTGCTACTCCTACTATGAAATATCCTGAACAATCAGAACTGTCAAAAGATCTAAAAAAAAAGAAAAGAATTACAACGCTACTGGCTACTCCCGCAAAACATCTTAGAACAATCAGAAGCGTCAAAGACCCAAAAGATCACTAGGGCTGCCTCTTGATTCGTTTCGAAGCAGTTTTCGCCAGAGCATTGCATATCTCCCTCTTCCTCTTCGCGTTTTCATCCATCTTCCCAGAAGAAACGTTAGCTTGTCGTTCCAAAGCTTCCCTCACAAAGAACTTCAGCCTCCAGAGGGTTGTCTCGCTCTGCACCCACACAGGCCACACAGTTAAAACGGATACGGAATGGTCAAATAAAAGCAAACTTTCAGTTAAGACACTGATGAATTGCTAGTTACCTGTATGGTAATTATTAAACTGAAAAAGGATGTGTTAATTTAACACACAGAGGTTACCTGAGCATCCATATCGAGATCCACTTCTTCTGCCTTAGTTTGGAAACTAGGATTTTCTTGTGCAACAATTTCTAGTGCCTTGTTAAGATCATCGGGAGATAAGTGGCAGAGACCTGCTCCCAATTTTCTCTTCTCATCTGTGGTCATTTTCCTACAATACCAAAGATTGACTCGCATGCATAAGAAAGGGTGACATAATATAAACACTCGTAGCATAGCGTTGAATCATTAGGCACAAAATAAGCATTGCAAGAGGTACCTGCATCTCTGGACCACCATTTTCCGGAGCTCCTCCAGCTGTTTATTGATTGCATTCAGCTGGAAAAGGAAAGAAGAAAGTACTAAATATCCATGGATACATATAAGCATAGAACTGGATCCATGAAATCTTTTACAGAATAGATCATCAGAAACCATACTGAGTATTTTAACGCATTTGCACTTACATGCTACTAAAATCCCAGCAACTAACAATCAATTGGAGCAACATATTCATACCTCCTCATCAGTATCTTTCGCTAATTTTGCAATAGATGCTTCTCGAGAAGTGTTTGTGGGTGCAACATCCTTCGACTCCTCCTTTTGTCTTTTTTCCTACAAGAAAATATGTGAAAATTTGATGGAAGACTATTTTCCAACTCACTTTTGCCAAAGGCTAGGCAATTCATTTCCCCATAAACAAATCAATACATATATGGCTCAAGAAAATTTTACCTCGCTCTCAACTTTAGGAAGAAAGTGGAGCCATTTCTCTTCAAATTTCTCAAGCAATGCTTTGGCCATCAGGTGGATTTCATTTTGTTCATCATTGTACTTCATTGCATTCGTAAAAATTAATCGAACATCAGAACATATTTCTCGAACGCTATTATATTTACCATCCTTCCCTTCCATTTTCTTTTCAACAGTAGAGAAGTCCATAGGTTTGGAAATAATCTGTAAAGAAGAGGAAATAAACATGAATATCAACACTGAAAAGCTTCAGATAACCAAAAATACAAATATCCGAATCAATGCAGTTCAATATGGACCAATAATAGTGAATAATATTAAAATCAAAGAAGAAACTCTTAACAAGGGTTTACCTTTCCAGAAATAAAAATAATGATAGTAACTCGGATCCATCTTACCAGCAGTCAAGATGAAATTAAATATACATAAACATACATGAGTAATCGCAAGATCTCAATGGTTCTAATTAAACAATACAAGGCAACTAAAGAAAAAGTGATCGAACCAAGTAACAGATAAGTTAAAGGCATAACCTGATAAGAAACCGTTGAATGCAAACCAATGAACAAGTACGACCGCTCTAAGAAAGCCCCACTAATGACAACGGTTTGCATCCAAGGTGTTCTGTTCATATTGTACTTATGCTTTCTATAGAATACAAACTATGGCCACTTTGGATCAGTGTCAGTGTACCTCTTTTTGAGTTTGTATAGCTCAGTGACACCAAAGATATACAGCAACATCAACAGTGCTTTACATTAATACTAACCTACAGGCTCCAAGCGTATTCCTTGAAATCAAAATTACAACTGCGTTCATAACTTAACTCCAGCAATCAAGGATAAAATGTATTAGCATGTTACCTTGTAATAGTCATCAAGTTGCAGGGCTACAACATCTACCGGCCTCAAAAATGGCCATGCCAATTTATCAGAGGTGATCTGGAAAGATAGGGAAAAAATGAGTAATTGCAAAGGGATAAATGGAAACTTTTCATGTGGAAAACTAATCAAGTTTTTTACCAGTTGCGATCTGGTGAAACCAGACCCCATGCAACATGTGCACAAAGACAACTATGTAGAGCAAATAAATAAATGGGATCTGAGGACAGTTCGCCGGCGCCCAGAAGATAGGAAGGTGGGGGCGGCAAAGGCCTGAGATACGGGAAAGCATTGGAGCGGCACCAGATCCACGGGGGCAAACTTTGATTGTGGTTAGGGTGCTTGCGGCAGGAAGACTTTCCTATCAGGATTTTACAACCTGAATACCCAGGGACCACTATTAGCTTGGTAGTAGAAGAGGAATAGCTTGTGCTTTTTGCGGGATAGCATCTAAGTATAGACTTCACAATAGGCACGAATGGGATAGTTTGAGTTGGTTTCTCGTCAAATTCAAGTTTTGAACCCTGCATACTAGTTTCATAGCTTTTAACTGAGCGGCAGACCCGACGCGGCTGACGATACAAGAAGCCATGGATACACTTCTTGATAGTGGGCCCCACAGGCAACCGACGAGGGATGGTCACAATAAAGTGTACAGGTCATTTCAGATGTAATTGAAGGTTGGGGTTCGTGAGACTGCGGCATCACCTCTTGAAACAGTGTACTCAAGGATTGTTGATCAACAATTGTTATAGAACTTAATAGCAATTAAGCATTGTGATATGGCCCGCGGCGGCAGAGGTTGTTGGGCAGCATGGCAAGGCCTTGAGCGGTTGAATCAACGGTGGCAGCAAAGAGAGTGGCTGCAGGGCGGGGACATGTTGGTTGGGTGCGGTGCTCGTCGAAGGTAAAAAGGGACAAAGAGGGTCCCTGAGAAGAAGGGATCCGCGGAAAGAGGCTAAGCATCATCAGAACCAGAATTGCTGAAGCTTAACTGCATAAGAGGCCCCAGCTAATCGCAAATATTCAATGTAACAGCAATAAATGGATAAAAGAATGAACCACGGAACATAAAGAAGAAAGTCATCCAACAGTAAAGATGCATTGTCACTTTAACACAATATACTTTCTAGTTGCTCATAGGATCCAAACCATTAAACTTCCGAAAACTGAAATCTCATACCCATTCACTACTCCACAACTTGAGAACAGAATTCTAGCCGAATAAATGTCCGTAGGGTGCTGTTTTGCTGGTTCTCTCAAAGACCACAAAAGAAAATTTCCAATCCAAATATTATTCAAAATACATCTTTTCATCAACGGATGCAGTTGGCTCAGCATGTTACATGAGTTACAACGTAAAGAATCCATGCTGTCCCATTTTTCATTTCAATAGTTTATCAGGCATAGGTATTCTACTGTTCAAAATTAACCCGGCTTTCTAGAGCATGCTTCAGGATGGCAACAATAATGAACAAATATCCCAGCAACCACCGACGAAGCATAATGTCAAGGAAGATCACCTCGCGCAGAATCCCGCCAAATTGGCGCATAAGGTCAGGCGTCCCCCTTGAGTGCCCGCCTCTGCTGCCACCCCCGGCCTTCCGCCCGCCGCTGCCCGGCTTCTTACCGTCATAGAAGTCCACCACCTCGCTGACACGCCTCTCCAACTGCAACACGCATCACAAAGAAATCCAATCTGAGAACCACCGCGCCCTAATCCTTCAGCAGAATAACACTAAATCCCCGAATTCCCCCAAAAGCGCATTCCGCGGCAACGCAAGGTTGCTTTTTCCTTGGCGCCATAGCCTTATATTGGGCGCCGCCAAGCGCAACGGCCAACGGGGCATAGAGGCGAGGCGAGGCGAGGGAGGATTACCACGTCAGCCTTGGAGACGAGTTCGTCGACCTGGCGCCGGAAGGCGTCGACCTCCGATTCCGCCTCGGGGGGCGGCGACACCTCCGCCGCCGCTGGCACGCCGTTCACCGGCGTCATCTAGGGATTCAAGCCTCGCGTGGATGCTGTGCGGCCGCGTTCCGGCGGCTGCCTGCCTGCTACTATACTCCGCCGCTCTAATTTTCTTTTCCGGAGGCCTCCTTTTTCTAATTTTCCTTTTTCGACTCGACGGGTATGATGATGAAACGCATATGGGCCGAAACATGGGCCATTTACAGTATGGGAACATATCTGGTGAAAACCAACTCCTCTGTGCAAACTATGGAAACTTCAATCTGAACCACACGATGTTGATCCAAGGGGGGCTCAAGGGAGGTGGGAGGGGTGATTTGCAAAAGCGACTTTGCAAATCACCCCTTCCACCTCCCCCGAGCTTGTAAATCACCCCTCCCACCTCCCCTGAGCGCCCCCCTTGGATCAACATCGTGTGGCTCAGATTGAAGTTTCCATAGTTTGCACGGAGAGGATCGGCACTTGTGGCCTGTAAAACTGTGAGAGACTGACTGACAATCGGGCCTCAAACGCAAGTGACATGACCTTACAATCTTGCATTAACATCAGCTTCAATATCAGAGATCTCAAAAAAAAAAAATCAGCTTCAATATCAGCAAATCAGTGCCCATTTATTAGCATCTGTGAGATCAGAAAATTTGACAACATGACGTCCGGCACTCGAATTCGAAGTTTATTCCTGACTGAACGAGTGAACACTTCAGGCTTTCAGCAAATGCACCTGATTGGGATCACTATTCTGGCCTGGCACAAAGGCACTGTACGACACAGGGTACAGTTGATGACAAATTGACAATGATGAGGACATGACGCTCACGAAAAGTAATTGGACGTCGAGTACACTGTTCATAACGGATAGAATCCTGTTTTCATAGCAACATTGCAGACAGTACACTGATAGTAGTGGAGAATGCTACTCAAAGTAGGCGTAATTTACAAATTACAAGACCACGAAAATGTCCAATGGATTGCCTTGACAACAAGATGATTGTCGAGAAGTGTTTGTGGGAGCAACGTCCTATGACTCCTCCTTTTGTCTTTTTTCCTACAAGCAAATATAGTGACAAATTTGATGGCAGACAATATTTTCCAACTCACTTTTGTAAAAGGCTAGGCAACTCGTGTCCACATAAACAAACAAAAAGCTTGCTGCCAATGATCAAAGTTTAGAAAGTTTAAATTCTAAAATAGAAGGTCTTTCTTCTGCTTTCAAAAATCAGCTGAGTTTTAACAAAATGTTAGAAACTCAAATAGCTCAGCTTGCTGCTCTTGTCATGCATGGATGGCTCAGAAAATTTTACCTCGCTCTCAACTTTAGGCAGAAAGCGGAGCCATTTCTCTTCAAATTTCTCAAGCAATGCTTTGGCCATCAGGTGGATCTCATTTTGTTCATCATTGTACTTCATTGCATTGGTAAAAATTAACCGGACGTCAGAATATATTTCTCGAACGCTGTTATATTTGAAAAAATCCTTCCCTTCCATTTTCTTTTCGATAGTAGAGAAGTCCATAGGATTGGAAATAATCTGTAAAGAAGAGGAACTAAACATGAACATCACTAGTGAAAGGCTTCAGAGAATCAAAAATATAAATATTCCAATCAATGCAGTTCAGTATATAGATAAATAATAGTGGAATCAATAATGATAATAACTCAGGTCCATCTTACCAAAAATATAAATATCCGAATCAAATTTAGCACAATAATGATAATAACTCAGGTCCATCGAACAGCAGTTAACATCAAATTAAATGTATATAAACATATATGAATAATTGCAAGATCTCAGTGGTTCTAATTACACCATATAAGGAAAAAAAATAAAGTGATCCAACCAAGTAACAGATAATTTCAAGGCATAACCCGATGAGTAACAACGTCACATGCAGACCGGTGCACAAGTTCGACTGCTGAAGAAAAGGCCACTAACGACAATGACTTGCATCCAAGGTGTTATGTTACTTATGTACTTATATCCTTTATAAACCTCTTTTTGAGTTTGTATAGCTCAGTGACACCAAAGACATATAGCAACATCAACAATGACTTAAATTTATACTAACCTACAGGCTCCAAGCGTATCCCTTCAAATCAAAATTACTACTGTGTTCATAACTTAACTCCAGCAATCAAGGATAATAGTACTTTACCTCGTAATAGTCATCAAGGTGCAGGGCTACAACATCTACCGGCTTCAAAAATGGCCATGCCAATTTATCAGAGGTGATCTGAAAGGAAAGAAAAAAAAAATGATAATTGCAAAGGGATAAACGGAAACTTTTCATGCGGCAAACTTATCAAGCTTTTCACCAGTTGATATCTGGTGAAGACACACCACATGCAACATGTGCGCAAATACAGCTATCTAGAGCAAATGAATAAATGGGGTCTGAGAGGACCGTTCGCCGGTGCCCAGTAGAGAGGAAGACCGGGGTGGCGAAGGCCCAGCAGTGGGAGGGAGATACGGGAAAGCGACGAGGCGGCACCAGATCCACCAGGGCAGAGGATGGCAGAGGACAGGGTGATTGTGGTTAGGGTAGCTTGCAGCAGAAATGGCAGCAGCGGAGGTTGTTGGGCGGCAACTTAACAAGGCAAGACCGTTCAAAAAAAAAAAAAAACTCAGCAAGGCAAGGCCTCAAGCGGTCAAAACAAAAAGGTGGCAGCAAAGAGAATGGCTGTGGGCTGGGGTCGTGGTGGTTGGGTGCGAAGTGAAAGAGGAGTGTCCCAAAAGGAAGAAGGGGTCCGTGGCAAGGGGAGGAAGCTTAATCAAATCCAGAATTGCTGAAGCTGAACTGCATAAGAGGCCCCAACTAATCACACAGCAATAACTGAATAAAAATGTGAAAGAAACATAAAGAAGAAAGCTATCTACCAGTAAAGATGCATTGTCACTTTATAATACAATATGCTTTTTAGTTGCTCATATAGTCATATGATGATCCCATGCATAAAACTTGAGAAAACTGATATCTCATACCCATGCACTGTTGTTTTGCTAGTTCTTTCATTTGGATAGTTTATCAGGCATATCGGTATTCACTGTTCAAAACTAACCCAGCTTTTGCTTCAGGATGAAACAATACAGAACAAATGACCCAGCATCTACCGGCGAGGTATACAGATGTTCAAATTATATTCAGATGACGTTCATGAATAACGTCAAGGAAGATCACCTCGCGCAAAATCACGCAAAATTGGTGCATAAGGTCAGGCATCCCCCTCGACCTCGAGTGTCCGCCTCTGCTGCCACGCCCGGCCATACTCCCGCCCCTGCCCGGCATCTTATTGCCGTCGTCGAAGTTCACCACCTCGTTGACACGCCTCTCCAGCTGCAACATGGATAAAAAGAAATCTAATATGAGAACCACCGCGCCCTAATCCTTCAGCAGAACGCTAACTAATCCCCAAATTCCCCCAAAAGCACATTCCCTGGCAACGCAAGAGCGCTGCTGTTTGCTGGGCGTAAAACGGGCCATAGAGGCGAGGCAAGGGAGAGGATTACCACGTCAGTCCTGGATACGAGTTCGTCGACCCGGCGACGGAAGGCGGTCGAGCGTCGATTCCGCCTCGGGAGGCGGACCCAGGATGCGGCGCCAACTAGCACGCCGATCGCGAGGGATTCAGGCCGCGCGCGGATTCCGTGCGGCCGCGAGTGATTCTAACGGGAGCCTCTTCTTTCCTTTCCGTTTTCCTATTTTCCTTTTTTCCACGCAAAACGGAAAGGAAAAGCATATGGGCCGAAGAATGGGTTGTCACATGGGCCACTGAATTTTTTTTTTGGACACCGGGCCATTGAAAACATTGACCTTACAATCTTGCATCAACTTCAATCTCAGCGCTAATCAGTGCCCATTTTGCATTTTTCCCCAAAAAAAAGTGCCCATTTTGCATGTGTGCTATCAGAGAAATTGAAAACTTGAAGTCAGGGATTCGAATTCGAAGCTTTATTCCTGACTCTCCGATTGAACACTTGGTGAATGCACTTGATTGGGATAACTATTCTGGCCTAGCACAAAGGCACTATACGGAATGGGGACAATTGTTGAGAAGGACCGAGGTTCATGAAAAATTATTGGGCGTCGAATAAACTGTCCAAATCGGATAGCAGCCTGGATACATAGCAACGTGCAGATAGTACACTGACGGTACTAGTGAATGCTCCACAAAAGAAGTAGGCGTAATTTACAAGACCGCGAAAATCTTAAACGGAAGGCCTTGAAAACTAGAAGTTGCTGAGATGCAGTATTACAACGAACTTCAACCAAACTCCACAGAACAATTTAGTTGCCAAATAGCCAATAAAATGGCAGTAAAGCTGGCTTACATTGTAAGTTCTCAAAGAGTACACATACTGAAAATTAAGCAAAAGGTTAAGTAAAGTTAATATCCAAGCAGAAATCGATCCGGTGTTGGATGGTTGTGACTAGTCAAAAAGAACCCAAAAGCGACATATCCTTTTAAGCTCGTTGGCAATTGAAAACCTGGGACGGCGTATCCATCATGGGATGATCAGGTCCCTGTCTTATTTCTTTTGGCAAAAATTATGCTTATTCACCCATGGATTACAGATTGCAATTTTTTTTGTTTTGTGAGCAACCATCGAGTGCAGTAGAAAATGGGACTTCAGAATTTCAGAGAACGTGCGGAGCACACTGACTTCGGTATTTTAGCTGACAAAGGGATACATCACTCTTCAGCTGAAAGGTACCGAACATAAAAAACAAACAACGGTAATACAATAATCACAATGCTTGTCATGAAGCCCATTTTTGCTAAGAGCAGATAAGAGATTAATACCTCTCCTGTTTTTCATGAAAAAAAAAAAGTGGACTTAGAGGCAATTTTGATTTGGTCAATTCAGGGAAAAAAAATAACTAGATACTAGGGGCAAATTACTTCAGTTCCCAACATGGAGACAAGGGCAAGAACACCACGTACTAACTAGACCAGACTTCCATGTTATCAGTGTTCAGTCAGTTAGATGAACATATGAGCTTCAGGGTGAGATTCGATTCAATTTGGAAGTAGATCACAAACACCTTATGCAAGATGCCAAGATGCTTGTTGATCCCGTCCATGGGTGAATTTAGCTCAACCTACCACTAAAAACATAGGAGAAATTACACAAATATTATCCCCTTAGCATGTGATGTGAGATTCAACTCCAGTATTCAGACAAAGAGCAAGGTTTTGGCTACACAAGACATTGCTGACTTGGCTCTGACGATCAAAGCAACTGAAAACATCATGTCAACACTGGGTCATTAGGGTCGATGAAAAAATAGTAAATGAGCCTGATTGGAAACACAATTTCGACCTAGCACAAAGGTCTAGCACTGCACAATCACAACCCTTGAGAGAAAACATATATGACCTATGAAAGTTACTGGACGTAACGGAGTGAGGTACACATGATCAGCTAGTGAAACTCTAGAATGCAGTTGAAGAATGGCACATTGAGGACACGGATTTTCATGGATGTGATTTGACCTAACTTGAATGCGAATATTATAACAGAGTTACAGTGATATCAAAGATTAGAAAACATAGTTCATCCAAGCCTCAGAGAACTTAACAATTCTATTTACATGATGCGTGTTGAAAGAAATAGAACTTATGAATCACCTTGCAAGAAGAAGTACCAAGGACCCGATTCAGATCCAGATAACTCTGCAAGGTCACAGAAATATTAAGTTACCAAGTGACTGAAATCATAGTACCAAAGGTGGGTTGCAATTTTCAGTTCCGAAACATTAAACATAATGAAACTTTCTGTAGAAGACTCGGACTCGCAATACTATTTTTACAGAAGAGAAGTCTCAAAAGCAACATATCCTTATCATATAATCAGTAACTGAAACCCTAGAACAGGTTACCTATCATGAGAAGACTGACATCTTTCTCGTATTATTAGAAATTGAAAAGCTAGGAAAAGTATCTGTCTCAGATGATCGAGATCATTAGTAACTGAAATCTTGGAGAGAGCATCCATCAAGAGATATTTGAAACATTTTTACCTTTATGTTAGAAATAAAAGTTTGCAGTTCCGGATTCAGCATCATCCATTCAGAAAAACAAATAATGCTTCTCTCAGCCAAAGATGATCCAAGTAGAATTCTGGACTTAAGCCTTTTAGCTGCTCCCTTGAGCAAGAAGATACCAAATACGGGGAAAAAAACACAGAAGGTAATACAATGCTCATGTTTCTTCTATCTAAAATAAAAGAATTTTTGTCATGAAGCCTCTTTTTTTGACTGGGTCACGAAAGCCTATTGTGCTAAGAGCATATATGATATCTCTTGGCTTTCTTGACAATTGGAATTGGGTCACTACTTAACTCGGTATCAGATGCAGATCACTATGATGACAATTGCATAACTCAGGTCCAGAAACCATATCCTCAGGACAAACCGCATGAGCTGCTAAAAAATGCTTCTACTGAAGTACAAGAAGACCAGATACTGAACTGGACCACTTACAGGTTACCATCAACACAGCCATGCAGATGAACAACTATGACCTTTACCAGTGAGATTCGCGCTCCTAAAGGTTTGAGACTTTAAGTCATGATGTATTAATGGTATTAATGCACATATTCACTTTTTTCCAATTACACACAACATGTGCTTTCGTATAAATATACAAAGCAAAGCTTCTGTTGCTGCAAAGTGCCGAGAGGATATGGATGGATTCAGACTGTATAAATCAACTACCAGAATGACGAGCTATTATATTCAAAAGATAGCAATCAGGCACACATGATCTTCTACTGCATGACACAGATTCATTCATCTGATGACAAAAGCACTTAGCATAGCTGCATAGTAAAAGAAAAAAATAATTGAAGACACTGTAAGACCAAACTGCAACCCTCCTTATTTCTAACCCCAATAAAAATAACAATAGTAACTTCAGTCAATCTCTACTTTGAGAACCGCGATGTATGAGCTACAAGGCACCAACCCAATTTCAAGCTCCAACCTTCCATACCACTGGTGTTGTTCCTATGGTTGTTGCTTGGGATCACGGTATCCAGCATCAACCAGGACCTTCTCCTTCTTCGCAAGCTCAATGTCGTGATCAACCATCATCTCGACAAGTTGCTGGAACCCAACCTTGGGCTTCCACTTGAGCTCCCTCCTGGCCTTGCTAGAGTCCCCCTTGAGGCTGTCCACCTCTGCCGGACGGAAGTACTTCTTGTCAATGACCACATGGTCCTTCCAGTCCAACCCGGCATACCCAAAGGCAGCCTGCAAGAACTCCTCCACAGTGTGGGATTCCTCGGTGGCGACTACATAGTCACCGGGCTGATCCTGCTGCAGCATGAGCCACATTGCCTCGACATAGTCCCCTGCAAATCCCCAGTCCCTGGCAGCCGTGAGGTTGCCAAGGAAGACCTTGGTCTGCAGGCCGACCTTGATGCGGCCGACGGCGCGGGTGATCTTGCGCGTGACGAAGTTCTCGCCTCGGCGCGGTGACTCGTGGTTGAAGAGCACGCCGTTGCAGGCGAAGAGGCCGTACGCCTCCCGGTAGTTGACGGTGTACCAGTGCGCGGCGACCTTGGCGGCGGCGTAGGGCGAGCGCGGGTGGAACGGCGTGTCCTCGCTCTGCGGCGGCGGCGTGGAGCCGAACATCTCGGAGGAGCCGGCCTGGTAGTAGCGGATGGGCTTGCGCGAGAGGCGGACGGCCTCGAGGAGGCGGAGCGCGCCGGTGGCGGTGACGTCGGCGGTGTAGTCGGGGATCTCGAAGGAGACGGCGACGTGCGACTGCGCGGCGAGGTTGTAGACCTCGTCGGGGAGGATGGAGTCGAGCGCGCGGCGGAGCGAGGAGGAGTCGGAGAGGTCGGCGTAGTGGAGGCGCATCGGCGGGCGCGGGGTGGAGGGCACGGCGTGCGGGTCGTGGTAGATGTGGTCCAGCCGCTGCGTGTTGAAGTTGGAGGAGCGCCGGATGAGGCCGTGCACCTCGTACCCCTTGGACAGGAGCAGCTCCGTCAGGTAGCTCCCGTCCTGCCCCGTGATGCCCGTGATCAGCGCCACCTTCCGCGCCGGGGCGAGGGGGCGGGGCACCGAGGGAGCCTCGCCGTCCGCGGCGTCGGCGGTGGCGGGGTGCGCGCCGTTGGAATGCGCCATTTGGGAATTTGGAGGAAGAAGGGTCAGATCTGGGCGGAGAGGGGGGAGCAGCAAATTTGGGGGGAAGAGTGCAGGGGAGGCAGGGAGTATTTGTAGGGCCCGCGTGCAGGGCCACCTTACTGGGGCCCTTGTCGTGTGTCATGATCCCCGATCCGTGAGAAAAAAAAAAGAAGAAGAAATTTGTGAGAAAAGATATGGAAGCGCTGTGGCCTGTCACTTCATGTAATCATGTTCACGTTCGTAGAGAACTAGAGATATCACAATCTCTTTGAATGAATTATTGAATTGTCACGAAATAAAATAAATAAGTTGTTGTGAAGCATTTCTTTTAATCATGCTTGTAGAATCTTTTTTTTTTTTGCGAACGGAAGAGACCTGATAAAAGGACAGATTTTTTGCTGAATTTTGGTGTCATTAGCTGGTGAATGGCCGTATAAACGCATGCGCTGGTGGATTCTGATCAGACGGCGATCGCACACAACAATCAGCAGCAGTCGGCGTCCACCGCGCGAATGATCTGCGAGCAAGAATTATAGCGCCTTTCAAACGTGCAAATCGACGGGCCGTGGAGGAGGCGCCACCTGGCTGCCGTAATTTGACGGCCTGGGTCCTCCCTCGATTCTGGTACATCATCCCCACGCACCGACCTGGGCGGCTGGACCAAGTCCATGAAGTACTTCTCTACTGCTCCTCTCAATTCTCCAAAACCGAGAAATAGATCCCATGAAGTTAATGCAAATTGTATAGTTTTACTGCATCGATCAGATCCAACCAACGGTTAAATTATATGCCAAGCTGAAAGCATAGAGCTCTGGTGCCGATGGTTCCATTCACAATTTCCCATGTCGAGGCAAATGAAGCCCTCGAACAAGCGTCGGTGCCATGGAAAGTGGACACCCGTCATTCTATTTACAGATTGATTTTTAATTAGAATCTTCGCTCAACTGAGTTTCTGAAACACTACAGAATATTTTGTGATAATACTGACTGTCAGTGACGTCTGCATTGCAGCACGATTCAAAAAATGCGGTGAGGTACATGAACTGAGATATTACAAGTCGTCAAAAGTCTTATTAGTATACCAGTGCTCTGGGAAAACGATACGAGACCGACTTCAGACACCCTCCAGTCGTCAAAAGTCTTAAGGCGCAAGGCGTATCTCTTCTTTGGCCGGTTGTCACTTCCTTGTAGCGTGGTTTAGGAATAGCATCCCACTTTAGCTACCACTACTGGGTTTCTCTAATTAAAGATGTTGGTGACAGTAATTTCTTTGGACGGCTTCTCTAGATATTCAGAATTTTTCTTTTCTAGCACATGCGCCACCAACCGAAAAGTCATAGCTAAGCTCTACTTTCATTTTGTGATTCATCCAAAGTTTCGCCACCGTGAGATAATCATGCAACAATATCATGGCTCGATAATAGATCACGAGGCTTGAATTATCGTGTGTCTTTGGGCGGCTTGCTTGACGACGGAACTTCTCTAAATATTCACATTTTTTCTTTCCTGGCACATGCACAGCACCTGAACTGAAAGTGTCATAATTAACCAAGCTCTTATCCTTTCCCTCAAAAAAAAAAAACTAAGCTCTTATCCTTCAATTTTTGATTCATCAAAAACTTCGCCGGTTAACAAACCTGGTTTCGTCACTGCGAAATACATTAGTATGCAACAGTACCATGCATGGCTTGATAAAAAGGTCTAGGCCTTGAATCGTGCGACGACAGTGCCACTGCGCGCACAAGGCTTGACACGGCTTGTTCGATGCCTAACTTATTTGGATATTCAGAAGTTTTCTTTCCTGGCACATCCACCCCAAACTGAAAGTCATAGCTAAATTCGTATCGTCCTTCATTTTTGTGATTCATCGAAAACTTACCAGTAGCAAACCTGGTTTCGTCACAGCAAAGTTCAACATTCACCAATACCATGGCTCGATAAATTGAATGGTACCGTGATTCATGTGACAACAGAGTAGAGTTAGATGCATGTCACCTGATTCATGTGACAACAGAGTCAACACTACCATGCCCCATGTGGCCATGTGAATACGATTCATGTGGTAATGGTAAGCACCATGCATCACTTGTTCCACTGTACCATGGCTCCATAAAAGGTTCTTTGGGTCTTCTGATTTCTGAATAAGTTTCCAGTATCTTCGATGATCCCTTCAGACCTTACTTGGTTCCTAACATCCTAAGCACTACTGAAGTCAACAGATAAGCAAAGTCTTCGGTGGTTCTTCCGGCCCCATCATGACTAACTTCTAAGTAATCCAACATGACAGATTCCTATGGTTGGTGATCCTTTCATGTACTTTTTTGAATACTGTGCTGGTGTTTGGGTGCGCACTTCGTGGTGGACAAGTAGACAACCATTCGTATCTTCATCACCTTGTTCGTCGAGTGACCCAGGGAAAAGGCTAATTGCGCAACGGCAGGTCGTTCGATCACGCTAGTATTGGCACCAACAGAAACTTTTGGACATGACATGAGAACGCCATGAGCGAGCTTTGCTCAAGATCAATACCGTAATTGTTCCCATGGACGCCACAAACGGATAGTATTTTTTTTTTAACTCGCAAACAGATAGCAGCTTGAGACATCAGCTCCTCCTTTTATTTTCATCTCCCAGTTACTACTCTCATATTTCATCGACAAATTTTCCAGCAACACGGACTTGATGACAACAACCCTCAGCCCATATGTCTAAGCATGAGTCCACATGTGAGTGCCATATGAGCCCTAACTAGCCGTTGCAGTTTTAGAATGGAAAATATGCTGTTTATCATTCAGAAAAATTGTATCCTAAACATCACAATGCTCGTATGCATAATGCATATAGGATCCTCCCCTAGCCCTGATGGGAAAAAAAGGGTCACCAAGTATGAAAAGCAAACCATGCGTCTCCTGATGGTGGGCATAATGAGTATAGCAGCATATTCACAGCAATTTGGTACTGCCCAGATTCAAAAGTACTCCTTTATCATTACATCAAACTGATGCTACCAACTGTACAATAAAATGAAAGCGGACACTGAGTAATTTTCTACAAAAGAAGACTGATATTCAGTAAGTAGACATACAAGGTACAACCACGTGCTACTCAACATAACACAAGGATGAGCATCAGCCAAAATATCTTTCCATCAAAAGTCATATACCATGATCTAGTAAAGTACGACGATGATACATCTTCTGAATTCCTTTTCAAACTATATCTTCCACACTGACGAACCATAAGAGGAAGGACATGGATTTCTTCTAGCAAGCGACAAAGGTGTGCTTGTTTGCTTCTTTGTGAACTTCTTCAAGTGCTGAGATAGTTTGGAGCACCTTGTAGCTAGTGAGCAGTAAGTTCTCAACTTTGCAGGACTGAACTAAAAGAGATCTGCACAGATAAAATATACCAGTCAGAGTATTTCTAGTATTACGAATAGAACTTAAAATGACAGCCTGAGTACGCATAACTATACAACAAGTCATCTGTGCGCTGACTTTAGATCATGCTATGTCCTACCACCATTACAACAAGCGACAGTTTCACGTAGAGTCAGATCAGAAATCTGTTGAGGATTCATTTTTCATATGCTTTGCTGAATTCTACATAATGCTACTAAGTAGTTCAATACGCATGCCCTGCTATTATCCTATTACACTGTAGAGTGTTTCATAATAATAAGCATGGTGCTTCTGTTGATCAGTAAAAGAACTATTTAATCAAATTGATTTGCTTTTACAAAAGATCGTAGACACACTCAAGATTAATTGTTTACTTTTGTGACTTGCAAAACGTTATGGACAACTCATTTTTTCACCCATGGCTTGCAATGTAGCATTGTAGCTTACCTATTGTGGAGATACATTACATCAGCAAGTATGCTGCCCTAAAACAGTCTATAAACACTAGAAAATATTGCAAACCCATAATACTTGAAAGGACAAAACATTATTACAAATCCGCAAGGTAATAGTTACGTGTTTAGTGAATGAGTCAAATTTATACTATTAATGAAATGACATGCAGCTCTCCTGCATTGTTTGAGAAAAAAGAAGAAGAAGTCAACTTTACAACACACGATGTAAATTTTAAAAGCGCACCTGCTGTGTTCTGAGGAAGGAAGAACAGTGACCAAGTCCCAAGAAGATATAAATGGCTATTTTACATAAATGATATCCTCCTCATCTGGCTCATCTGCATCCCACTCACCATCTTCTTCTTCTGATATATTTGAACCTTCTTCATCTTCTTCTTCATCTTTTCCTTCTTGTTGCTCCCTTTCCTCCTTTAGTTTGTCAAGTATAGCAAGAATCTACAAAGATAAGGCAAGCGTTAGTAGACACTTACGAGTTACGACATGAATACGACAAAAAATTTCAGTGCGTGACATTTTACGTGGCAATAAAGCTCATGAAGCCCATCAGATTTTTCATTTACAGGTTTGTGATATAAAGCTGAAAAGTTCAAGAACTTGAGCATGTTGTTTGCAGTCTCACACATGACTTATGATCCGAATCCACATGAAGCTTAAGGGCATTTCTAATTAGCACCCAGTATAGTCCACAGGAGATGACACTTTAAAGTTCCAACAAGATGAAAAACGCACTGTTGCAACTTGTAAGGGAACAGAACAATGACTGATATAGTATAACTATCATAGGCGTGCTTGGAATTTAGTTTGGATGGCTGTCAAAGTTTGCAGTATCAACAGCTCATGGTTTGTATTAAAAAGAACGGCTCTTGGTTTGTAGTGGCAACAGTGATACCAAAGTAGCATGGGAAATGAATAAGGTGTGTACACTAAGTGAATATGAACAAGTTAAACGAAGTAGACAAGGGAACTCGCAGCGTGCCAGTTGCTGTCCTGCCTTAAGCCACAGCAGAACAATCTTAATAAGTAGTAAAGAGTCAGTAAGTCAATGTCTGACGAAAACTGAATAATTTAAAACATAGTACCCTGCTTCCACGCTCCATGGACTCGTCCTCGATGAACCGTATCTCCGGCGTGAGGCGCAGCTTCATCCGCTTGCCTATCTGGCTCCTGACGTACTTGGTCTTAGCCTTGAGCCCTTCAATGGCCACCTTCTTCCCCCTCTCGTCCCCAAATACGGAGACATAAACCTTGCACACCTGCGCGCATAGGAATTTAGCATCCCCTGCGCAGCTCACTAGCCTCGAGTTCAACATCATTTTGGTACGTGGCGGGCGACGGGCCGAGTGACCTGACCTGGAGGTCGTTGGAGAGCTCGACGTCGGCGATGGTAGTGAGGGAGGAGAGGTACCGGTCGGCGCCGAGCGCGGCTTCGGGGAGCACGGCGCGCTGCAGGATGGGGTCGCGGGTGAGCATGTCGGCCAGCTCCCGTTGGATCTGCTTCGCCACCATCCGCACCCGCCGCTCCTTCGCCATGCACCGCACCACGCGTAGCGACAGGGACGGAGGCTGATACGACCAGGGCGCACGCGCGGTGCCGGGCGGCGCGACGGCGAGAAGGCGCGGCGGCGCCAGAGGGCGGCACAGAAACATCGCCGGACGCTTCGAATAGGATCTTTGGAAAGGGGATAGTGTGTTGTTGGGTCGGGTCGAACAATATCTCCCGCTTTTCAGGTACTATACTCTTTTCCCCACATGGGCACATTTAATTAAATAGAGAAAATATTGGAAAATTATTTCCTGCGAAAATAGACGCGCTAAGTGTGAAGTTTTGAGGAAAAATTTCAAAACGTATGCATGTGTCAAATTTGACATAATGTGCATGCCGAAATGTTTGTCGATGTACAACAGATTCTTGATGCCTCTTCTTAGAATATGGTGTACATTTTCTCGTCAGGATGCCTCTTCTTAGAAGATGGTGATCAATCTTACATAACGACGACTACAAAGAACTGAGTGCCAATCAGTGCTCATGTGTGATTCTGAATGGTGCACATGAGGTGAAAATCAAAATGTCGTCATCCAGAATCACACAGAATTCGGCCGGCACACTGTGATGCTACTTTTGTATGGCACTCGGGTGAGCTGACGTAGCTTCGGCCATGCAGAGTTAGGGAGGAGGATCTCTGGCGAGCCAGTAAGATCCAATGCTAAATATGGGAGAGGAAGTCTAGGCATAAAAGATTGATTTTAGTTTTTTTTTTATACGATTGAAAGAAGCCCCTAATTACCTGCAAAAAAAAAAAGAGAAATAAGCCCCTAATTGTTCCTGAAAGCAAAAGAAATACTTCCCTCCATTTTCAATTAACTGCGTTGACTTTACTATTCACAATTTGACCGTTTAATAACTTCTAAAATACTTAGTTACATAAGATAAACATATGAAAGATAGATGTGGTGTAGATAGCACTTTAGTGATATGATATATTTGAGTGTTCAATTATGCATTAACAAAAAAGTAATGGTCAAAGTTGGAACAGTAAAAGTCAACGCTGACAAGTATTCAAAAACGGAGGTAAGTAAAAGAGAGAGAGTTAGTACTCAGATCAAGCACCAACGTTTTTTTTTTTTTGAGAGAGAGACGTATAAACTAACGGAGGAAAAAATGAAACAAACAAAGGACCCATCATGTAATTTTAGGGTCCAAATGACAGCCCAACCCAATATAAGAATAGGGCCCATTCCCCGTGATGCTGTGGTGCACTAGCCTTCCCCGTCGCGAGCCGAGCTGTCGACTCTCGCACACCCGGCGCGCTCGCTCCCGCCTCGCTATCCTCCTCCTAACCCTAGCCGCCGCCGCCGACGGCTAAACCCTCAACGCCACAAACAGCAGCGGCCTCTCCCCGAGACGACAGCGGCGGCGGCGATGACGAAGGAGAGGAAGCGAAAGCAGCCGCCGGCCGAAGCGGCGCCGCCTACGGGCGACGATGGCGAGAGGAAGGAGCGACGGAAGGACAAGAAGCCGAAGAAGGACAAGGCGGAAGCGATTCTGCCGTCCCAGATCAAGAACAAGGAAAAGAGAAGCGAACTGCACGCCAAGCTCAAGCGCGAGAAGAAGGCCCAGAAGCGCAAGCTCGCCCGCGAGCGCGGGCAGGCCGCCCAGCGCGCCGTCGAGCTTGGCGAGCAGGCAAGCGCATTCTTCGAATTAAACCCGCTGCAGTGTAGAATTGGGACTGTTCGTTCCGTTCTGATGGATTTCGGTGTTTGCAGCCACTGGAGAGGCAGGTTCCGCGGACGATCGAGAACACTAGGGAGCCTGATGAGACAGTGTGCCGGCCGGATGATCAGGAGGTTAGTATGGGCTGTTACGTTTATTAGTTTGATTGATGTGGGTTTACCAAATTTGAGCAAATTTCAGGTTAAGCATCCGTAGTTATGATCATGAGCCCAGCTGTCTGCTTGTGTTTACAGTTGCGGTTAAGTTCTTGAGGGCACTAAAATTACAATGATTCACACTGTGCGTTCTGTTTTGTCGTCAAGGCATGCTAAGTTGTTTATCTGGCTCCACGCCTGCATACCTTGTTACATCAGCTTGAAATAAGAGTATCACAGTCAGATTTGGTCTCTGTGTTAGTGACACCATGCTTGTAACACGTGTCTACATATATACCAGTAGACATATTTAGTGTGGTAAGAGAGCATTGCAACTAATAAAGTATCGCAGCAGAAAAAATAAGCGGATTCAAATATTTGGATCACTAATGGCACAATAAGCATTTTGAATTTCCTTTCATGATAGCACATTCACAATAGAAGAGCACAATAGTTCCAGTTTCTAGTTTTGGCGCAACTAATTAAATATGCAAGCACTAATCCTTCCATTTGAAGTTAAATAAAGGATAACCCTTTATTCTATTTTGTCTCACGGTCAAGTCTAATATATGTTTGTGCATCGCCGTGACATTCATCTGTGATTGAAACTGCATGTATTCATCTTTTGACTTCATGTTCATCTTTTTCTTTTTGATCGTAGTGCATTAGCTGCTGTCTAAGCTGTTTGCTGTTCTATTCTCTATTCAACTCTAGATATTTTTCCTACATACTGCACTTCTGTTGGGAAGCATTAGGAATCTCTATTGGTGTATCTATGACTTTATGGATGCTTCAATGTAATACATATTTTTCCGTGATTTTTTTCTGAGGATGAATGCTCTTTCTGACCGGTGTGCTACTTTTTATTCACTAGTTTTATACTCTTGGAAGTGTTGCTCGATGCTTCGGTTTTACATGCTTTCTAGATATACGGATTGTGGGTTAATTTTCCTTGTATGCAGCTGTTTGCAGGAAATGATGCAGATGAATTCAATGCAGTTCTTAAACAGCACATAACCCCAAAAGTATTGATAACGACATGCCGCTTCAATTCAGGGGTATGCATTTTCTATCCATCTTATCTCTGCTTCATGAATTATATTCTTCTCCATATCGCGTTCTCATTTTGCAATTATTTCATAACTTGTATTCTGCTATCAGCATTGTCTCAATCTTACTATACTTCCTGCTGCATATGTCCAGAGAGGACCTGCATTTATTGAGGAGTTGATGCAAGTGATACCAAATTCTCATTATGTTAAAAGGGGAACATATGAACTCAAGAAAGTATGTCAGTTCGCAAGTTAAGTTTTGATTCTGTTATTTCAGTGAGGAATATTTTCTCATGCAGCTAAATTTATTCTTTCAGATTGTGGAATATGCAAAGAATCGGGATTTCACTTCACTTATTGTTGTGCATACAAATCGAAGGGAACCCGGTATAAATTCATCATTTTTACCAGAAAATTATCCAACTTCTTTTTTTCCCTTTTCTTTTGACATCGTCGTTGTATGTGTCGCAGATGCCCTAATGATCATCGGCTTACCTGACGGCCCTACCGCACATTTCAAACTATCCAAACTTGTTCTGCGGAAGGATATAAAGGTACTTCGTTTCTGCCGAAGGGCAAACTTATTCCTGTTTCTCCATACTCGTAGCTATCACATACCAGGGAAAAATCATGCTAATTGGTAACTCAGAGGATTCAATTGCACATCATCTTTCTATTAATAATCTTCTATACTGCTTGTTTTAGTACTTTGAAGGAAGTTTGAACAATTTGATGCAGAGTTGGAAGATGCAATCATTTAACAGATTTTACTATGCATAGAAAAGATTCAACCATAAGCAGTAGGTTATATCCTCGCAGATGTTTATATCGGAGATCCTATGTGCTCTCCCTTGTTACATCAATAATTAAGAATTCATTCGACTTTGGAGCACAATATTCCAAGTAATAGATAACATTACGAGTTTAATTGGCAGGAAGAGCATATTACTGTTCTGTGCTTCTTAGATTAGATAACAATCCTATATGTACCATTTTCATGGTCCCTATTTTGAAAGTAAAGGAGAACAGCGTGAATGTGTTGTTTTTTTTAATACCTGAGGCACAATACACTGTATAGACCAGTGCACTGCCCAAAGATGAACACTGTCAAATTAATCATGTTGTCTGGATAGCACACCTGTAAGGCTGTAACGATGAGCATTGAGGCACAACAACGTCTACACTGTTTCAGATCACTAACATTTTAGATTTAGGTGCATGGAACATGAATGCTCATAAAGTTGCCATCATCTACCAATCCTACTTGTCTCTAGGTTGTCTCTAGTTTTCCTTAGGCATATGGGTTTCTCCCTAAAAAATCAAACATGCATATGGCTATGTTCATTGCCATATGGCATGTCTGCTATAGGCTGGTCCATGTCCCTGTCTGACTAGCCATGTCCTTGTTTTAGTTTTGCCATGCTTAACAGAATCATATACATTATTGAAATGGTTGGAGTTGGATTGATGGTCAGGTTTAACAGCCTTCTAGAATACAGAATCTGAAATGTTTGTCCATTGTATCTCTGGAATGCTGACTACTCATTTCTATATCTCTGTATATTAGATTGGTTTACCGCAGTATATTAGGCTAAATGACATGTTTCTCTTAGATCGATCTTTTCAGTATATAATTAGTTCACCAGAATATGATGTGTGACATTGGTTTAACTTTTGTTTGCCTCTTTATATTGCAGAACCACGGTAACCCTACGAGTCATAAGCCAGAGTTAGTGCTGAACAATTTCACTACACGCCTTGGTCATCGTATTGGGAGGTAATTTGAGAACTTGTACCTTTTCTTGAAGAAAAGGATCGACCTTTGACCCCTGTCAGATCTTTCCCAGTATGAAGCATGTCCGTGTTCATTACTTTCCCTTTTTTTCAGGATGATACAATCTCTTTTTCCACAAGACCCCAATTTTCGTGGACGACGAGTCGTGACTTTCCATAATCAGCGAGACTACATATTTTTCCGTCATCACAGGTGTGTACATCAGAAGTGAAAGAGGAAAAATGATGTTGCTGAAAATTACTACTTCAACATTGCGTTAGCTCATAGACAAGTTGTTTTGTGGATTATCTTCAATCGTGCTATCTTTTTGTTAGTCGTTATTAGTCGTAAGTTGTATGTCAGAGTTTGAATGAATATTCATGTTGGGTACAACTTTTGAGACAAAAGAAAATTAAATTTTAACTGTCAAGTACTTGAATTATTGTTATGGAATGTTTATGCTAGGTACATCTTTGAGACAAAAGAAAGTAAAGTTGCTTCGAAGGATAAGAAAGCTAAGAAATCTGAAAGCAAAAGCCAAACTGAGAAGCAAGTTATTTGCCGTCTTCAGGTATGTGAGCTTGTTTATTCTGAAATCATGCAAGAGTTTTGTTTGTGAAATGATAGCAGAGACAACCTTTAGTTCTGTGTGCACTGCAGTAGTCACCTTAGATCTATCATCTACTGCGCTGTGCTCTCATTACGTTAGCAGTAAGTCCAAACTGTTTTTGTTGACACAGGAATGTGGTCCTCGCTTCACACTGAAGCTGCTCACCTTGCAACATGGGACCTTCGACACGAAAAGCGGCGAGTATGAGTGGGTTCACAAGGTACTGTATGCTCATTTACCATCCATCTCGTGTCCGCTTGACAACCCTATGCCTCTATTTTACTGACCTACCGCGATGTCTTGTACAAATAACAGCCCGACATGGATACAAGCCGGAGAAGATTTTTCTTGTAACGGAGCATGGAATCTCCATGCCCAACAAGCTGGAGTTGCTGTTTTCTTGACAGAAAAGATTGTAGAGGATGCCATGCACGTAGATGTGGTAGATTCTTTCATCAATGTGACGTACCATGCAAGTTCAAGGAATTTTGTGTACCCATCCAGTGAATTACATAAAAATATGTTCCCGTCTTCCGTTCAGTAATTCAAAGGAGGCTGCCCAATGTTTTTATTCTGCTGTGATTTCGGCGAAGATATTATTTATGCAGTGTCCTTTTCATCCAACAGCAGGAATATTACTCCTTAAAGTTCCCCGCACTCTCCGTCGAAGAACTAATCATTGGCTGTCCCTAAGTTCGCGTACGGTGCCAAAGAAAGGTTGCTATCAGCACCAGCGGCGCCATTGGGCAGTTGCCGCCCGTGATTAAATTCTGGAGGATCCATATGTGACTACGCGTTAACTTGTTTCGTGGACCAAGTTTCTGTTGATAATTAAAGATGATCATGGCAGGCGACGAGCTGCAAGCCTGGCAGGCTAAACAGAGGGGGTCCAAGCGCATCACGGCACGTACATCCATCCGTGCATGCCGTAGCGTACGACAGCCGCGTGTGCTCTGGCTCCTGTTGCTGCCTTCGTTTCGCGGTTCGCGCTCACCTCACCCGCAGGTCGCATTGTCGCAGCTGACACTGGCTCGAGCGAGTTATTGTCATCTGCCTCCTCTGTTCGGCTGTTGCTGGGTGGTCGCGGTCCTGTGGTCACGACTCGAGCGGCCGCACATGGACTGCCCCCGCGCGGCGGCATGGCGTGTTGTTAAAACATCGTGTATGGGCGGCTCGTCTCACCACTCACGCAGTCATCTCTGCTCCTGCATCTGCCGTGGCGGTCACTGCGTCTGCTTACTAGAAAACAAGCGCAGAATTCCAATATCAAATAATCTCCTTTGCCATGATAAAAGCTAATACTCCTAGATCTTGCTTGCAAAAGATTAGAAACATGTTCCAGCTGTGCGCATGTGATCGCTCGTCTCGTCGGAAGCAAGCAACGGCCTGCACAGGCTAGGCCACACAGAGTCTGCCATCCATCACCGCGCGTACGACCCTCTCCGTGCTCGCTCGCATGTTACCGTGGAGCCAGCCATGCGCGATGGCAGAGCAGCGCAGGTGGTGGTGCCGCCGGGAACGTACGCGGGCCAAGTTGCCGCGCGCGGACAGGGCCATCCCGTGGTTTCGGCGCTCGGCAGCCGAGCTCGTGAGGTAGGTTCTGTGACCGCGCATGCATGTAAGTGTGGATGTGGTGCCCGACGCGCCAGTGGCCACTGGCCGCTGCACGCTCGATCGGGTGGGAAGGTGCTGGCTCGGATCCGGGGCCCGGCCGCGTCCTGCGCTTGCACGGATCGGCAGGTAGGTGGCCGATCGAGTTGGCCCGTGCGCGTACGTGCGCCGGGGCTTAACTCCTGGCCGTTCGCATTGCACCAAGACTCCCGAAGGTGCGCCAGTAGCGATCGAGTGCGTCTCGATTCGATCGGTGTGTAGTCATGGTCCGATCGAGATTCTCCTCTCTGAAAAGCGCACCGGCACTTCGCATGCATGAAATGTTGTGGACCCATCCATGTGACCTGGGGCACCCGTCGTGTATCCTTAACACCAGTGTCCAGTGCGGCTTTTGAGTCCTCGGAGTTTCCTTCTTTTTCGTTGCATCGCATCATTGGCCCTGACTAATTTGGTTGTTCGGTGCTCCATTCGCGCTCAGTGCTCTCCCGCCGCAACGACTTGCTTAATTAGGTGCGTCAGTCATTAATTTGCAGTTGACTCGGTACGTAGTCACGAGTTGCCTCCATGTTCGTGCGCACGGCACGGAGTCGACTGCTGTTGACCTGTAACGGAACCTGCAGCCTTTTCAAGTCGTAGTGGAGAAATAACGGAGTAAAATTATTGACAAAGAAAAAAAAAGGCATATGTACTGTGAGTGATACAGGCAGATTGATCGACAACCAGCGTGAGCGCAAGCCGCATTGCCGCCTAGCTAGATCGTGCATGGTCAGTACGCGCACACGACAATCGCCGAAACGGCCCGTGCGTGCATGCAAATTCAGAGAGGCGCGCCCGCGCGGCGACGCTGCACACTGCTCATGCATACAGATCCAGCAATTCAATGCCCCACGTTCTTCCATATCTGTTTCGCACGATCATGTCTGAAAGCTAGCTGCGTGCTACTGAAATAAATCAAAGGAACCAGTACCACACGCGCCACGTTACCCACGTATACGTACACTGTAGGAGCAATTACAACATTTCTCAGATAGGAATTGAATCGGGAGAGGAATACTTGTATTTCTCGATCGGCTAGCTGCTGGTAGCAAATTAGGTAGCTAGGCACGCGGCCAGTATCGATCTTTGCATGCATGTACAGAGAGAGGGGAAAAAAAAAGCAGTAATGATGGTTCGCGTCGCCTAATCGACTCACGTCGAGAAGGCATGGAACGAAGCAGAACGCATCACAAACAACGCACACGCATGCAGCAACTAGCCACCCAAATTAAGCTAGCTCCATGCCACCATCCTCCTCACCTCTTCGTCTTCTCCAAGGGGGTGCTCGCGCATGGTCAAGGTCTTCTCTTGCATGCACCGCTACTACTAATCCTCTACTATTTGATCCGTACGTATTTACACGCACCATCAACCTTCATCATCGTACACGTGTGATACGAATCGATCACCGGCCAAATCAATGAATCCAACCAAATGCTGTGCCCACATGCACAGGGGTTCACCGGGCGCCGCCGCAGGCGAGGGCGGCGCCGGAGGTGAGGGAGCGGAAGGCGACCTCCTCGCAGGGGAGCACGAGGATGCCGCCGGCGCCCGCGAACCCGAACTCCTCCTCAGCGCGGCGCAGCAGGTGCCGGAACTCCGGCAGGTCCAGCAGAGCGATGGGCACCACGAACCGCCGCCGCCGCTCGCCCACGTACACCGCGAAGTGGCCCCGCGGCACGTCGGACGGCAGCCCCGCCGACTCCTCCTCCTCGCGCTCGTGCTCCTCCGCCACCGCTGCGTACCCGTTCTGCTGCTGTCGACGGCCCAGGCTCGAGCACCGCCTCAGCATCTGCTTCAGCCCCGCCTTCTTGATCGCCATTGCCGGCCGCCGCGCAGCCTTGATCGATCGAGCTCTGAACTCAGGTGGCTAGCTGGTGATGGAGGCAGACGGCGGGTGGGAGGGCGCGACGGGTATATATAGTGGCAGGAGAGCAGACTCATCATCGGCCATGGTTGGTGGTGGTGGGGAGGGCAAGGGGCCAGGGCGCCCGTGGGCTTGCCGGGCCTGGGCCCCGCTCACCACCTGTCTCCGTGTTTTCACCGTACGGACCTCGTCCTCGTCAAGCTGGTATTCATTGGCGGGGTGAATCTAACGGGGAGCACCCCGGATCTCGCCGTGACGGGTACGTGATCGTACGTACTGCCTACCTTGGGGACCTCTCAGAAGTTTTTCTTCTCTCGTTTTTTGAATTTAAGTTTTTTTTTTCTTTTGGCTTGCAGGAGTGGTTGAGTGGTTAAAGCTGGGATGCATTTTGGAACTGACTGACTGGAACGTTTGTTTCTTTTAGACCGGGCTCAATTGCTCTGAAGTTGTACTCCCTCTGATTGTTCTTTTTTAACGTTGGTTAATCGTATTTACAATAAAAAAGAAACACCAAAGGGAGCACCATGTAAATATATTGTCACAAAAAAAACATACTTTTCCCAATATATACTCAATCAATGTGGTTTAGTTGAAGCACCACAATTCCTTTGTAATTGTCCTCTCTCTCTCTCTCGCTCGTTTGCCATCATGCTTTTATTTCTTTGCATCAATAATGTACGAAGGGCTCTTTAATCCCCCAGAAAAGCAAAGAAGCACGTACACTCGTTTGGTTGATACATGTTACTTTGCAGTTTACATGAAAGGGACAGTCAAAAATCTAAGGTGCACTCACATTGCTCCAAAAACAAATCTAAGTTGCAATCGGCACTAGTGCAAAGGAAATAGGCGTTGACATTTCGGCGGGTGTGAGTGGAGGCGAACGCATGGAAATCTCAGTTCGTCCATCCTTGAAAGTGCTCTCTACAGTACAATTATTGATAAAGAAAAAAAAGGAGAGAGAGCAAACAAGGCGGCGACACTGTTGTCAATGCAGCCGGCTGGTGTTTGCCGCGGACACGTTGGACCATGATCCACGATCCGTATCTCCCTGCCCTGGAGACGTATCCATCGCCACTGTGTTATCTCCACCACCTCCACACATCTGGTCAGATTGCAGATGCACGACGGCGGCATGTAGTTGTGAGGAAATAGGAGCCCATACGGAGATGCATCGTTTTGTCGGAAATCTATAAGGCCTAGATTTCGAAACATGGGATTTCTTTCTTCCAGATCATGCGAGAGTTGAAATATTTTATATAAAATTCCGGATCCGAAATAGACCCGAATTAAGTTGTCGTCTGCGTGCTTTAGACGAGATTCTGGCAACAGTGAAACAAATTGCTTTGCTTGTTTCAATTTGTCTGCCCAGTTCTTCTGCCTCATTCAGTCAGTGGGAATATATGATCTCGTCAAAAACGATTAGTGGGGATAGATGGGTATTTTAAAACACCATCTTTTAAAATGCCAGTAGTGGAGATAGGGGCAACGCTGTCAAAGTTTGAAAAGAACATTCAGAAACACAACTAAAAATTGATTATATTATCCAGTATATATACAACTACGAATGTACCTTAGCATCTTCTTTCCTGAGCGCGTTGATATGAAAGATCAAGCACAAGCTCGCAACAAATGTACAATCTCTCTTGTCAGCTGGTTGATGAACAGGCTGAAACAAATAAATTAAAGAGCCGCACTTGCTGCATCGACAACCTATGCCGCCACTAGTTGTCCTGCACCTCTCATGATAGGCAATGGATGGATGCTAAATACATGGGTGGCCCTCTTTTAATCTTGGAGTTGGACCATCAAAAGATGGGGCACTTGCTAACACACTACGGATGTGAGGAAAAGGATAATTGCGTGCATGACTTGTAGAGACCAACAGCACAGCAAATGCTCTTTGCATTTGCAACTTTCGCTGCCATCCGTCGAATTTTGCAGGGCATCGGACCATTTGGTTGATTCTATCCACAGCTTTTGCTATTTTGAGACTTTGCATTATGCACCACACTGACTCTTTTTGCGTGATTCGCTTTACAACTTGTTGATCAAGAAGGTTTTAACACTGCTAGTGACCAGTCTAATCAGTAGACCTTCAAATATTTATTTATTTATTGGATCGGAATCCTAATTGCTCTGGAATAAATTGGATCAATAAATATAATGAAGGGTAATATATACCAATACCATTCATGTTCCAAAATCCAAATGGTCCGGGTGCGAACAATTGAGTGAGTAGTGCGCAACCACCTCAAATTTACAATACTAGTACTATGCTGCAGATGCCACAAAATGGAAATCCATTTGAAAACACCCTGCTGTGGTAGTATATAGTACACTGTAGTTAGCAATAGCAAGCATATTAGTCAGAGAACCAAGCGCACTACACTGAGTGGACCATCAGTCAAACAATAATAATCACCAAAGAAATATCCTACCACACTTTATCAACGTCAGGTGATTATTTGGATACTTATCAGATACAAATTATGTGCCTAGAGTTATATGGTACAGCAAGTCAGTCAGCACTTGGCATTTGTCTTTCTGTCGTTGAACAAGGTTGCATGGGCACTTCCAACCAGCACAATGTTGGCATGCACTTCTCAGAGATGGCAACACTAGCAGAATAAAATAAGAATTACATTGGTGGCCACTCATTCACCATTTCTCCGCATAAACTTAAACAAATGTACCAGAAAAGCTGGCTCATTATTCTTGAATTTTATCCTCTGAATATCATGAAAGTGAGCGTAAAGCAAGTCTTTTGCAGCCTCCTTTCGGTGTTGCTGTCATAGTACTACTGATCAGTGATCACACGGCCAATGGTAAAATCTGAATCCAAATCTGCATTTGCACTGGTCCCTTGCTCACCAAACTTGCAAGTGGCCTGCATTAGCAAACAACGGCGAACGTGCAGAGAGAGACAGCAGGTACACGGCACAGTCGTGGACGCCGTGCCCAAAACAGGACCAACAGTGAGTGCAGGATTTCAGAAAGATCGCATGCCTGCACGAGTATCTACCACTACTGTCCTGCACAGCACACCAGCAGATGCTGGAGATAACAAACAGGCGAGCAGGCAAACAGACAGGCCCACCTAACTGATTAAGCTGGCCAAACAGATTTCGATCAGCTGCATTATCTTCCTTCCATTCTTGACAGGAGTGCGTGCAGAATTGCAGGTTCAGAGAGTGCTGGTCTGTTGGACAAGCTCAGTTTGCCTGAACATTTACCTGCTCCTTTTCAGGCACCAGACGCCGGCATGATGAAGCTTCAGGTTACGACGTACAAATCATACTAGATACGTCGAATCGATCGGTTCGTTCGGTCGAACAAACAGTCGGAATGCGGATGTCCGGGATGGACAGCGAGTGCGGTGGAGTTGTCTCCGTCGCCGTCGTCTTCGTCGCGGCGAAAGAGGGCACTTGGTAGCCACTAGGTAGCCATAGACAGTGACACTGCGTGCCGTTGCTTGAACCTTTGATGTGCTATGAGTTGAACTCAAGATCAACCGATTGGTAAGAGTACCAAATAGACCGTACTGCTTGCGTTGGATGCAAGGTGCATATATGCGAACATGTCAGTGTTTGTTTGCACCAGTTCATCAGTGACACAAAAACTACTGAACTACTGCTACGATTGCTGAACTCTGAAGAAGAGGCGTATGCAAGCAACCTGAAGACTCTGAACTGACCGTTGCAGGGCCATGCACGAGCTGCCCCTGCACTTTTTTCATGACCCGCTCTCGTCAGAATCCAAAGCAACACACAGCACTTACGAGTGCGACCAGGGCCTTCTCCGTCGCCTCACAGATCGGCAACGCCCACGGCCGACGGCGACGTCTGAGCTTCCACATGGCGAACTCGGCCGGTGGCTCGCCGCCGATGGCGACGCGGAATCATTGCAGATGAGGAGACAGCAAGTCGCGAGCGCCCCAACGAGGCCGTGAACACACGTACGCGCGCGGGCGCTCGTGCGCACGCCGCACGCCGCAACGCAAGTACACGACGGCGCGTACTCGCGGCCCGGCTGCTGCAGGTAGCTCATCGTTATCCACGGATCAAGTAAATGAAGCCCTCGCCAACTAACTAATCGTCGAACTGGTCATGCGTAGCGTACTCTTCCGCAGCTCATCATTAGACTTAGCCATGGGATTAAGCATGGAGATGTGACTTGCGAAAGGCCGGTCGGGTCACATGATTGCAGGGAGGGACAGGAGAAATCTTGTGAAGGTTCCGCTTGTCCTTGGAGCCAAACCAGGCTGTGAGGCTTGGACCATGCATGCATTCATCCATGGGGTCGTATGCAAGGATTGAAATCCCGCGGTAAACCGGACCCAACCGGACCGGTTTTCGCGTAAACCGGAAAAACGGGTCCGGTTTTCGAGAATATGTAAAAAAAACTAGATGAAATTTGCAACGCAATGGTGGAACAAGAACACAAAAATTCGATCGTTTGATCGGTCAAAAAAATCATGCAAGTTTTCTGTGTTGAAAAAGGAAGGGAAAAAAAGAAAAAAAACCCTTTTCTTTTTTCTCATTTTGAACCTGAAAGCTTCATCGATTTTTTTGACCAAGCAAATGATTGAATTTTCGTGTTTTTGTTGCACTAATGTACTTCAAATTGCGTCTAGTTTTTTTACATATTTTTGTTTCAATTTTTCAAATTTTTAGTTTTTTTGCTTTTTTTTAAATTTTTCCTCTCCAATCCGGTTTCCGAATTTCTGTCCGGTTTTCCGGACATTTTGACCGGTTTACCTGTAAACCGGACCGGTTTACCGTTCATTTCGGAGTTTTTTGGTTCAAAATTTGGTTTTCGAAATTTATAGCGGTATTCGTGGTTTTTCGGAAAACCGGTCATTTCGGTGGCGCCCGGTAGCACCGGTCAGTTCGGGATTTCAATCCTTGGTCGTATGGCTAGAGAGCTCGACAAGGGTAACACAGAACAGGTACTAGATGATCCATCCTAGGCTAGGTTGGTGGTTGTAAAGAGATTCCATGAATCAACTCGATGGTGTTGTAACTTGGCACTGCCGCACTGGTAATGCTTAAGTGTTTTTTGAGTGTAAAGGTTACACGGGAAAAAAATTCCTGATAGCTAAGATAATTTGTCCTGTGAAACTCATGCCAAAATCATACATGCAGCCTCGATAAATGGCCACATCTCTGCATGCAGATGATTGTGCATTCTCCCTGACATCACTTGCCGAGGTAAAATGTCAATATTCTGTCGGCAGCTCAAAGTTGACGTTCACCATTGCTCAGTCGCAATGCCCAGACAAGCAAACAGTCTTGCACAGTTGCGCTACCACTCATCATCCACCGAACCACCTAGAGGCCAGGACAGTAGGACACGACTGCAGCATAGTGAAAGTATAGCAAGTAACTGCGCTGCCGCCCGTAACTTCGGTACCGACTACTGCAGCTGATTGTTGTAAAACAGAGAAGCATCTGTTAGGCACAACCCACACTTCAGTTTAACACAATGATGGTCCAACAGAATATTATTCAGTGTATATGATTAAAAGATCTAGTTTCTGACTAGCTGATGATTGATGAACATCTGTCTCTCAGCAGAGTTTCTGGCTGTTACTACCTACGCTAGGCTAGTGCATGCTCCTTACAGAGTCAGCAAGCATGCCATGTTTCTTTAGTCAAGGATGTCAATGTTCAGTCGCAAGAAAAAGGTCAATGCTCATACAATTTGCAGTGTCAGAATAGCCATATGCTGCCGTCATTCAGCTCTCTCTTTCAACAAACCAAAAGCACAATCATACCCAAAAAAAAAAACGCTTTCCAGGTGCATACAAGAGAAAAAAGATATACGAAAGAAGCACCGACAGAGCTTTTTTTTAATAATACATATTTGTATATTTAGATAAGAAAAACATACAAAGATATATAGAGATACAAGTACGTACAACACAGATGCCCCTAGGTTCAACCAAATTGTACATAAGCCCCAAAAGAAAATAGAAATTACACTCATGCCTCTAGGTTATATGCATGCCAAAACCTCCAGAAATCCCCATCGCCAGTCGCCGCTTTAAGGCAAAAGGGGGTCGTGCCCCCCCCCCCCCCCCCCCCCTCTCAATCCTCAACACACTTCGTAGCACACCAATGGATTATCTATTTATGCTAATAAAACACTAATAAATCGATTCCTTACTACTTAATCGGCCCCTCCACGTCTACAGCTCAAGTTGTCTTTGGGAAGAAGCATAAATGTACTATAATTCATAGATTGTGCACACTGAGCAGTAGATTACTACTCCCCCCGTCCATAAATATGTCTGAGTTTGTTCAGTTAGAACTATGAGTAACCTCATTGACCAAAAAGAGCTTTTGATTGCTAGGTCACTCCTGGTATCATCTTAACTGTCATTTTTTTTAGGAACGCTTAACCGTCTTTATTGTGTCCTCGTAAAAAAAGAAAAAGAAAAAACTGCCTTTATTGTGAGCTTGGCAAATGTGACATCAATGAATTTGGAAATCTCATGGGAAACACCGTGATATGTGTTCATGTGAATAGATGACAGCTTTAAGCTAATGAAGATGACACCAATGCCTTTACATCCCGGCTCCGCCCCTGCCTGCATGCACCTGGTGAGGACGAAACAGAAAACGTACATCACCATTTTTTTGTTTTTTTTTAGGACTACGTACATCACCGTAGTGACCGGAGGTTGAACGCTTCACTGTGTCTTGGGCTCTTGGCTCGATGAGAGCGGCCCAACAAGTCCGGTCTAGTGCGGTCTAGTGGAAGGCCGGAACCCCTCTCCATCCTCCCGATCCCAGGAAAATGATGTCTTGCCCCCAGATCGCCGCGCAGAGCATCAGGCGCATCAGATGCTCAGTTTACATTTTTTTTTTTCCGGAAAGTACTATTTCTGTTTTTCTCTAGAAATAAAAGGGGAAATAATTTATTTTCTCTCTCTAAAAATCAAAGGGCTCAGATTAACAAGGCCCAATACAAGTCCCCAACCCAAAGCAAACCGTGTGTGTGCTGTGTGCGTTCTCAGGCCGGTCTCTCTCCTCTCCTATAATTTCGGCCTAGACGTTCCTGGCAAGAGGAAGAAGAGGAGGGCAATAGTTCCTAAAAAAAAGAAAAAAAAAAGAAGAGGAGGGCAATACAGTCGACTGTTGAAGGAACATGGAGGATAATAATCTCGATCGCTGGGCTACGTAAGTATCCATCGCTTCCCTACCTGGCGGCTTCGTCTTCCTGGGCGCGGATCTTCGGTATCCGGTTATCTGCATGCAGTCACCGCCGCTTGGTCCTCCATGAGCTGCTCCATCTCCATGGAGATCCATGACTAGTTCTTCTTTAGTTTTTTCTTTTACACACAACAAGATAATAGATCGATCGAGTATAGTTAGGACGAAAAGACCATTGCGCTCCTCTTTTTTTTTTTTGTTTATTCTCCATTGTTGATTGATTGCTGACGTGGCGATATTTATTTTTTGAACCGAATATTGGGGACTGTTGGGGGGAGGGGGGTAATTTTTTGCTCCCAATAATTTTTGAAAAGGCCATAACTACTAATGCTCGGGGCAGTTGGTGGTCGGTATAGCACTGAGAGAGTCGATTACCCCTCCTCCACCAGCAGTGCCACAAAACACATTCGACAACTCATCCTGCACTCTCTCTTCCAGTTATGAGAAGCTTGTGGTGGATGATGCGAAATCTGCATCTGCACTAGCTTCGCAAGATTCAGACATTTCATCGCTGGAGGAGTTGCTGGACAAAGCAACATGGAATCCGACGTGCGCAGTGCCACATAGCACTACTGACTGCTCTCCATCATCTCTTGAGTCTCCCATTTTTGTTCGGAAGCCTTCAAATTGGTATCAGACATTTTTCATTTCGATGGACCGCGGTGGCTGTTTCCACACGTTTCCTCATGTTGGCGGACCGTTTCAGAGCTTACAGGAGGCTGACGATGCTATTAACCACCATGTTTGTATAGCGCCGCAGCAGCGACCAATGTAAGATTTCTCTACTTTATTCTTGCGAAATTTCTCTATTGCAAGCAAGCAGCTGCAATTTTGTAGTAGTTCATTCAAACAGGATTTAAAAATATAACTCAGAACGCAGGCCCTGTTTCACCTCGTGGGATTCATGCAGTGATCATATTTGTAAACTAACTTGAATTTCACATCCATAGTTTTCCAGAGCATTTCCTTGATTTGGGCATAGAAATATTAGGAGTTGATATGGGAAAGATATCTCGGTTATACAAATCCGTGAAGTCCTGTCATTTTTCTTTATAATTCCTAGAGGAATTGTTAAATTCAGTTTAGCGTTCAAGTCATAATTCATGGGCGTGAGTAACCTTATGTGCCATTGGGATAGAGTTTTATCCTAAAACGAACTTGATACCCATCAATGCCGTCAGGTTAATTTTTCAATCTCTTAAGTGCCATTTTCAGGAATTCAAGTTTATCATAATGGCATATAAGGAATTATTCCTAGAGGAGTCCCATAAGACATAGATACTTCAATCTTAATGTGTTCAGTCGTCACCTTTTAAACTATGTCGATAACTGGAGCAATCGGCCCGTTAACTAGTCAAATAGCATATTTTCGGTTATCTATATTTTGTAGAGTTTCGAAGACTTGCATTGTTCTGTTTAACTACTCCATGAGATATCTTGGGAACTCTTTGGTCCCTGCTAAATAACCTTATGCACAGATATGGGATCCAATAACGTTGGCAGAATACTAGTATCACTTCATTCACTTATATATTCCTCTTTTAAGCACACTGTTGTAAGTGCTAATCATGTAGAATGCTTGATGCGAATCAGGTTTGGGCCACATGAACTAAGTCCTGTGGATTGGCTCGTACAACAAAATCTTTACTACCGTGATGGCACCCCAAGGAGACGTCCCAATTCGCCAGCCCGCAAGAATCCCCATAATGAGCTACACCACTTGGTTAAGGCTTTATTGCACCAGTATAACGATCATCATAATCTTTCCAAGGTCCTCCTTCCCTCTCTCCATGCACACTTCCATGCAGGCTTGAGGACACACAACTATCACTTATTTATGCAC
The DNA here is from genome assembly GCA_012490785.1 of Eragrostis nindensis. Taxonomy (NCBI): domain Eukaryota; kingdom Viridiplantae; phylum Streptophyta; class Magnoliopsida; order Poales; family Poaceae; genus Eragrostis; species Eragrostis nindensis. The sequence continues at coordinate 1,259,419 of JAAXCT010000076.1, read as the reverse complement.
TGTGTGTTGTCTTCTTGTTTTAGGATGTTGCTCATGAACTTGAAGATCTTCAGTACTACCAATGGATTTTTGAGCAACCAATATCTTACTACCATTTCAACTTCACTACAAAGACGAAAAATGCTGGCACAGGGTATCTATTCTTCGCTGAAGTGTCTCGAACACAAATAGCAAGAGATTGGGTTGTCAGGTGTTGCTGCATTATTGAATATTTTGATAATGGTATCCCATACTCCTTATTTTAAGCATTAGATTTTCTGTTCTCATGGCACAACTCCTGCATTATTTTGATTTCGCCATTTGCAATTGATAATAAGAGACTTTCAGAACGGTACCGCAAACATCATGTCATGATGCAAATCCTGGAGTTCGCTAATCCTTTTAGATGCCGTTGTAATTCCACTGTCAACCGTAGGATAGGATATCCGATTGTATATTAATCATTGACATGTCAATTTGTTTTACCTGTATCTGTATGCTCGTTAATTCTTCTCGTACATGTGCCTTACACTTTTGTACTATATCAATGACTCAAGATTGGTTCATGCACGGCACAATGCAATTTTTTCCATTTGAAGGTCTCTGCTATGGTTGCAAAAAGAATGGAAGTTCAAAAATGAAGCATCCAAATAATCCTCGTTCATACACTGGCGGTCATGTGAATGCATATTTACCACTGGGAGGCGACGCGACCAGTGAGAGTGACTCTGAGGACGAAGACGTATGATGATTTACTCTGTTTTTCTTTGGGGATTTGTTCATTGAGATGCTATCATTTATATGTTTGCTTCACTGCCTAATTCCCTTATTGATGTACAGGAAGAAACTATTAAGGAAAATCTACGGATTATGTTTGAGGTGTGACATATCTTGTGTGCATTTTTTTTTTTTTTTTGAGATCCGCGTCTTGTGCAGTTGTGATATCTTAATGTAGCATCATGCTGGCTATTTGACGATTTTAATATTCCTTGCTTCTGTGTTTTCTGTAGGAATATCTGGCATTCTGATCCACCGTGGGGAGCGCAGTTGTGGACCATGCTATGTCGTCTCATATTTGTTCGCATTGTTAAATGGTGCCAGAAGGTTATCCGGGTGTTCTTATTTATCTATGTACTGTGTTTTTTTGTTTATTTGCTTATCTAAATATGTCTAATTTTATATTGTATAATTATAAAGGGGTGAGACGCATTTTCTGTTACTGTCAGTCGGATTATATTTGTTGGCGCGAGTGGATATATACACTGGTGCCGTGTACTGGAATGTCGCATCACCTGTACATCAATAATGCTGCTTGCACATGTAGTAGAATCTGTTGAGAATGCTGAAGTACGTTGATGAGCATTGTAAGACTAGAGGAGTGGGGGAAAGGCCCTGAAGAAAGTGAACCACACAGAATAAAGGCAACTGCAGATTGCCTGCTTGCGCAGGTAGTAGAGTTTCTGTTGAGAATGCTATAAACTGGGTTGATGATAGCATAGGCGAACTGCACATAAGCTTCTCCCGTCATTGTTTTGCGTGACTTCTGAAAGCCATGGTCAGAATCTTTTTCTTTTGTATGGGTTGATGGCACTTGAGCGGGATCCGTGGCTCTCATGAAACTAAGTCATCTTCATGCAGCGTGTCCATAGGTGTCATCAGAACATAAAATCCCCAAAGAGTTCCAACGCTCTCCGGGTATATGGACCAATGAGCTTGGTAAAAACAGTATTAGTGATCCCACCTGTTTTGCGCAGATCACCGAGTATATTGAACAAAGAGTCGTCTATAAAAAAGGCGTGGCAATTTCACTTTCCCAAAGCAATGAGATACATCTATAGGAGAATTCTTTTTTCATGCATGGTGCACAGGTAAGTGTAAAGCTCTTGTTCTGCCACCGATTGACCTTGCTGATCATATTATTCTTGATCCAAGCCATTGCTAGCAACAAGTACAGTAAGTATCGTCTTCACTTTCTTGATCACAATGTGCTTTTTTTTTTGGGGGGGAATCCTTGATCACAATGTGCTTACGATTTGCCGATTGTGAGCATTGAAGGGTTTTAGGTTGTCCAGTTTCTAATTAGGTGTATACACAAATTGCATTGAAGAGAATTGTTTGGGGGAGCAAAATACACTTTTCCCCTCCAATATATAAGGCCTCATACCAGATATTTTCCATATTGGTCAAGAACTATGGGGCTTTGCATCTCTTATCAGCTGCACGTAATTCCTCGTGCATGTGTAGCAAGACAATTTGATTCTGAGTTATTATGAAAAATTGCAAGTCTGTTTGATTCCAACAGTTTGAGGCCTATTACTTTTTCAAGCAGGCAACTATTTAGGCCCATTTCAATGACCTTATGAACACGTAATGCATTTTTAGTTGCAAAATAAAGTAATACATTCTTTTTGGCTGATAATTACCATTCCAGTACTAAGCCCCCCCCCCCCCCCCCCCACCCCCCAAAAAAAAAGAAAAGTACTAAGCAGAGTGGTTCCTAAGAAAGTAATCCGCAAGCAGCTACGTTGGAGCATCCGCATTGCATTCTGTTAAAAGAGCAGCATTGTAAAAGTTGCGCGACTGCAATTATCTTATTTATCTTCTGCCAGTGGATGCACATCCAATTTAGGGCTCGTTCGGTTCGGCCCGGAACGACGCGGAACGGCCTGCGTTCCGTGCGGAACGATTGGGCCCGGAATGAAATTTGGTCCGGTCCAAAATGGCCGTTCGGTTAGACCTGGTCCGGAATGAAAATGGGCCGGAAAGGCCGTTCCACCCCCTCCATCCGCGCGGAACTGGGCCGTGTCCTTCACCCTGCGGAACAAAACCATCTCGCTCGCGAGACGCGAAGGGGCGGCGTGGCGAGGCGAGAGGCGACGGCGACGGCGGCGCGACGGCTCGACCCATCCACGATGTCGACGGCGGCGACGGCGACGTCTTCCTCCCGGCGTCCTCCGCCTCCTGCTTGCTTCTCCCCGGTAACGGGCCACTCACGTGCTCCTCCCCCTCTCTTGTCCCCGCGTTGGTTTCTTGAATCTTGGCTCCATATTCTGGTGTTTGCGGTGTAGTGATAGGGATTTCCGTCGAGTTTGGTTGGATCGGCCGGTATTGTCAATCTGACTGCTCTGTTGATGCGTGCTGAATTCTTGCTAGGGTTAGATCGTATCATCGTAGCTGGTGTCAGATGAAATTGTTTCATAATATGCGGCAGGGCTGTGCTGTTGATTGCTTCCCTGCAGCCCAGATGCAACCTGCATGTCGTGGACCAACTGCTATTATTATTGTCGATTACTTGCCTGCAGGTTAGATGGATGAAGGCTGCAGTACGCTGCAGATTTCGGATGCAGGCTACAGGTCATCCAGCATTTGCTTCTGAAATCTGAATATCTCTGGTGTATCATTCAGCAATTTGTTTCATCCCTATCTAAATATATTCTCTGTCTCTCAATTGAAATTCTATACAAGTTATTGTTCGGATGAATTATCAGGCAACATTTATTTTTCCTTGCCTTCTTTTGTTTGTCTCGGTACTGCATATTGCGTAAGCTAGTAGCCGGAGTGCTTTTCTATGCGTAGCAATTGCTTGCTTGCCTGTTAGCTTCCTCCAAATCGATGTGTCATCTCATCTGCACCCTTGGATAGAAGAAAATCAATATTTTACCTCTTGCACTACTTTCAGTTTCAGTTCTCCATTACAGTTTGCTAGCATTTAACAACTTTTTTTTTTTGGCTTGGGCCATTCTTCTGTATACGTAGCAATTGCTTGCTTGCCTGTTAACAACTTTTTTTTTGCATTTCCAGCAGTGAAATCATGGCGAAGATCAAGCCAAAGCACACAGAGCAAATAGAAGAATGGCCCAAGCCAAATCGCTGCTCTTTCTTTCGAATGTTTTCTGTCTCTAGATCTCCTATTTCTTGTTGTTGGTAGGATGTAATGTACTACCTCCGTTTGTTAAATGAAGTCGTTTCTGACAGCAGAACCCAATTAGAAATGAACTACTCCGCTGACAATAAAGATGAATTAACAAGTTACTACTTTCTAGCTGTTGTGAATCAAGCAAATGTATTTAATTTCAGTTTATGTATCAGGCCTATTGTAGTGACCATTGTATTTTAGTAACATGCTTTTGAGTAACTATGATGATGATTAAGCCAGTATAGAAATTAGATTTGGCATGTCATTGTATATTCAGTGTTGCTTGACGAAGGATTGCGCTGGAGTGAATTTTCATTCCTGTCCAACCGAACGAAGCTTTTGAGGTGCATGAATCATTCCTGGACAGACGGGAATCGTGAGACCAGGATCCAGTGACACGAGTGGCTTCACTCGTTCCTGCTGCCGGAACCATTCAGCCATGAAGCAAAACCGATGCTGCCGAACGAGCCCTTAGTGGCTACATGTATATTTTCTGTCAGTGCATCGACGACCTTAATGCCGTGAACAAAGCTAACTTTTTATAATTGAATAGGTGTGGTTGTGCTTCAAGGTGTAGGGCGCTCGAGAGGTTTAAGCCATCCATTTTTCTTAGATTATGTATTAAGCATGCTCTGCTTTCACATTCATTATGTGTATACAAGGCGCTCAGTATCTTGATCTACATGATGTAACCCATTAACGAGGAGAGTGGCGCACCCATGCTCCTAGTATAGCGAAATAATAACAATACCGATTACATGGATACACATTTTGTATAGACAAAACAGAAAGAGCACATAGATACACAGAAAAAGAAGAAGAAGAAAAAAGGTCCGATAATATGCTCGCAGGGAGCATAAGTGCACTACAACTCAAAGATCATACGCGCATTGCACATTACTTGATCAATTGAAACCACTCCAGTGGGATACAGTGATACACATCACATTTGTTAAGCAGTTTAGTTGTTGTTAAGGTTCCGAGTTCCAAGATCTTCTTACAACCAAGTACGCTGACCTTGCCACATATGTTACATTAGATGTGCCCAAACTGTTGTCCTGGAACTGAACAGAGAAGATGGTGAAGTTCATCATCAGATGGAACCCATCAGCAAAAGTGAGAAAAATGAGCAACTTTACTGACCAGAAAGAGCCTTTGATTGCTGGGGCATTCCTTCTATCATGCTTAACTGCCTTCTAAGCTTCGCTATGTGAGCCTGCACCTGGAGGAAGAAGAGAACAACACATCACTAGATGTTGCTTTTGCAGTTTAATTACAAAACTCATGCAACCCTATCCAAACTGCATGAGTAATTAAAAGACGATATGGGCACGGCGATCCCAAGAGTGGCATCTTGTTGCTCAGAAAAGTGTGGCATGCTTATTAGAAGGAATAAAGAATAGATGAATCCAGTTTTCTATCATTTATCTTTGGACAACAAGTACAATACATCCCCCAACTCTGTCCTGAACACATTTTCGAACTGATGCTAATGTGAGAAATCTCTCGAAACAGATGACAGCTTGCATGTCTGGTCTATGAACATGGCCCCCAAGAAGCCATTCAGGTGGTATACGTTACACTTCTATGCAGATGAGAAAATGAGGATGGTTGCTGCTAGTTGTAGTCTAACCTGTTGCCGAGCTGCAGCCAGTTTTAATAGCTCATCAGCTTCAGAGAAATTAGAGAACCACTGGCTCAGAGGATGATCCTTGGTGTCACCACGCTTCTTTTCATACGGAACAATTTCCATACATCCTAGATGATTCTTAGTTAAAATGCTGCGTTGGCATTTTTTACATTGTGAAACCTCAGTACATGCAAATTAAAAGAAGCAAATACCTGGAGGAGGCAATGTTATACCAGGAGGCAGCCTGGGCACAGTTGCCGCAGGATGATTCTGCACCCGTTGAAAAAAGGCCTCTGAAGGTTCAGGGAAGACAATTTCATCGTATGTTTCCACAACAACAGGTTTTTTGGTTGTCTGAGGTCCAGCGTCTTCTTCTGGATACAGTTTAAGCTGATGAAACCTGCATCAACTGTATAGTTTAACTATCTGCTAGACCAAAAGAAAACAATTTTGAAAAAAAAAACTCTTCAACTTACAGGTCCAAGCGCTTCTCACAGACATCACTGTGGAAATACAGGGTAATTGCTATTTCAAATTCTCCCCAGCCTGATTCAGACAACTCAAAAGGTGGTTGGTCTACAACTCTTGTTGGATTCTGGAAACTTGGGTGAAGTTGAAACACCACACGCTTAACTATGACACTCAAATCCTCATTTGTCGCGGAACGGACATAAACTGTCCATTTGTGAGAGTTGTACCTAAGGTGTACAGGCTATTAGAACTAATTCACTGCAAGTGAGAGAATATAAAAGCTGAAATTGCATTTACATCTCAAAGTATCAACAATTTTATAGTAGTATGTGAAATTCTGAGTAGCAGATACTTACTCGCTTGCTTTTTTACCAAGCCAGAAAGAAATGGTCCCATAAACAATCGGAAAACTGATCTCCACATCTTTGAGCTTTTTATTCTGCTGAAAGAATTTTCAGCATAGCTTGTATCAGGTATAAATCATCAGATCTTACTAATCGATAAAGTCTAGTAACTAATAAGCACATAGACTAGCACATGCACTCATTGTGGAATGGTCTTCCATGACCAAATCCTCTAGGGCAATTAATCATCAAACACAGTGATGGTTGAAGTCTTTCAATAAATGGACGATGAACTTCGGTGAATGCTCAATTCTTCTGCTTCCCTGACCCAGAATTATATAAAGTGGGTAGCCATTTAAATTTTACCACCTAATCTAAGACTAAGCTGTTTTTCCACATGATGACATGGACCGCATGGTAGGGCGATGATGCAGGAATTATCTATCAAATGAGATAAAATAGGAGTCGGCAATCGGTTGGTTCTAGTAAAATGAGAGCCAGCGAGCCAAAAAAAAAAAAAGGCAATGGAAGAAGAAGGAGCACCTTGGGGCCATCCATGGCGCCGACGCTGAGCAAACGAGGAGGGGCACTGAAGGAGCGGGGCAGCGGAGAGGATCCTCCGGGTCGGCGGTGGCGCGGCCGGCGGAGGAGCCGGACGGCAGTGAGGTTAACGGCGGCAGCTAGGGTTACGAATCAAAACGAGCCCTCGAGTCCTCGACTCCTCGAGAACGATCCGACGCAGCGACAGTGCGGTCGGGCCAGGCAACCGAGCAGCGTACGACTCTGCGGTAGGCAACTGGGCCTGGCCTGGAACATTGGACAGCTGGGCTCAGGGGTCACCGCATACTGGGTTTGTATCGGTGGGTTCGACGTGTTGGGTCCACAACTCCACATAAAGTTACACGAGTTGGGCTGTAAAGTTGTAGGACATTAAGTGGGCTCAGGTTGGTGTTTTGCAGGCCGTCTCCTCTCCCCACAGAACATTTCAAAGAGTTGCATTGCCCGTCAGGCTATTATTTTAGTAGAGTCTGAAAGAGCCGAGTGGTAAATTCAGTTTACTGGTGTGAGTTCGTGTCGCAGGAGCAAATACCACTCATTTCAGTTCAAATTGTCATACTGATCTTGTGAAATCTCTCAATTCTACGTTCTAACTATTTCTCCAACCTGTGAATTGACCATGTTAACCAGAGTGAAATGGAGTAGTGCAGCAACGCACACCATTCCTTGCAATATGCATCGCTGGCTGCAGGTCTGCAACATCATGGCCCATCCGCCGGAAAAAGGGACCGATCGATCCGCCGGCCACTAACCGTCGTGGTGTGGTGCCTGCCTGCGCCGCCCCGACATGCCATGCTCCACGCAACGTGCGCCCAAGGACTTTGCTTGAACAGTTCAATTGAGATTATGCAACAGTGTGGGGAGCATCTCGAATTAGGGATTAGAAAACGACGTGCGCCCAAGTATACTTGTATAATTGATCAATTAATGGTGTGTACTGTGTAGTTGCTCTGCAGCCGTAGCAGCAGCTACGTACATGTACAAGAATAGTAGTACTTAGCAGTTCAGGGCAAATAAGTTTTTTACACCATCAATTATCTCAGGGTTTCAGTTGTCTTTCAAAGTCAGAGACACATATCTGAAAATTCAGAATCTCATTTCATCTGATTGCTTCGATGTCTCCCCTTCCAAGCACGTCCCATGCGACAGCGTCATTGCCAGCGGCTTCTTTGAGCGTTCCTTTTCGATTGAGCATGGCGTCGGATCTGATAAGAACTGGCTGGCTGTTGCAATGGACTCTAAACTACGGTTACACTCTGCAAGCTGGTCCTCGGACAGGGAATGTCATGCTCATACTCGTGGGTGCAGTTATCTGCTGTTTATGAGGCTTCATGCGTCAAACTTCGCTTCAGGTATCTGGTATCTTCTCATGTCTCCTGATCTACACATATACATCTGCCACTGCCGTGCAAAAGGTAAGCGACAAATTTTATGCCGAGCTGTTGCGGCTGCTGGCGTTGGTCCCTCGACAACCCCCATCCCCGCCTCACGTGAGTCATGTGACCAACTCAATTACATGCACACGCACCTGTAATTCTGTATCCAACCTGATCATGGATTCATGGGACATTGGACACTACTTTCTTTATTTTTTCTTATGTGAAACATAATTTATGCGTAGATAAAAGTAAAACATCCTCGAATTCGCGCCTTTTCCAGATCCGGTCGTGCGCGTATGATAGAGATGAAGTGTGCTTCTATTATTTCTGCAAAATCGTTGCTCCTTGGATTCCAGGAGATCTTGCAACCTCCATTCATGACCAAGCACGTGCACCTCTTCGATCGACCAGTGACCACGGGACTCCTGATCACAACTCACAACTGACAGAGTGCAAAGTCTTTCCTGCTAGAAACTGTCCGTTTTCAGCAAGGGCGCCAACGGATCAATCCTATTAGAGAGATCGCCAGATCGCGTCAATCGTGTTCAACAGCCAGCACACGCGAGAGATATCACTACAACTACAAGACATGCAACGAGCATCGAGCAATGAAAAAAAAAATGTAATTTTTTTTAAAAGAGAATGTGATTTTCTGATTGGAGCGAGACAGCCAGAGAACAATTGCCTTGTTTTATGCAGGCCACTCTGATGAGATGGACTTGGAACTTTGAAAGCTGGCGAAACAATGCTATTGTTATCCCAGCATAAATATTTAAGAGAAATTGATTATGTCCATCGTAGCTGAAGAGTATCTGCCTACTCCTTTTAGGAAAAATCATAACGCTTTATAACTTGAAGAGAACCGGGGAATAATCCGTCCATGACAAGAAAGCAACCCGATGCTCGTCCTCCTTTTTGCCTGCCTTTCCAACCACCAGAAGTACAGCAGATTATATTCTGCTGCTATCAATGCTACTCATAAATTCAGCTAAAATAATTCTGGAAAATAAATTCAGCTGAAAATGGATTAGAAAAGTCTACTTCAATAAAACTGTTGCCCTGCAGCAGTTGATGGTGCAACTAACACCACAACTAATAGGTTTGCTTCAGTTACTTTGATATTGACTTAAAATTATACATGCATTATCAGGATGTACCCTTGTTCACGAAGCATTGTTCCAACGTCTGCATTTTATAAGCTGAACTATGAATGATGAGATAACTAGTTTTGCCTTCAAGTGAGATTAAACCGCATAGGAGTATAGACGTATAAAAAGTAATGCAACCTAGTCCTAGGAGAAGAGGTGCACGGTAAGCACAATCATCAAAGGTTTGATTAAAGAGATGGATGAACTTAAAAGGCGAAAGGGATGTGCAGTTTTTTCGCCTCTTTTGTTAGAACTGAAAGAGATGCGATGCTGTGTTCAGCTTCTGAAGGTCCTTTGTTTCCTGAGACAAGAAGGTGAGGTGGTGTAAGATGCACCAACTGAAGCCTGACGGATAAACTTCTCTAGTATGGCAACCGTACGAATGATACGTTTTTTTTTTTCACAGCTGAAACTGCATTGCAAGGCAAGCAAGGGACTATTCCAAGCTCCCAGGCTACCCGCCTTTCTTGTTCCAAAATTTCCCCCAGGTTGATGCAACGACACATGAAAGGCAATTTTTCAACAGTAGAAGATCACTACTCACAGAAAGATAATAAGTTGCAAAAGTACATATTTCCCTGGGTAACAACTAAATTCAGGATTGTGTGCCACTGAACCAAAAAGGAGAAGGAAAAATTCCAGTACTCCTTCCGTTTTTATTTTCTCGTTAGGACAAGAAAGCTAGTTCAAATTTACACTAACTCTCTTATCCTAATGACAAGAAAACGGAAGAGGTAGTATGATTTATTGCTTGTGAACTTCCTCACGAAATCAGTCTAACGATGGAAACAGGCCACCAGCTGGATTTCACTTGTTTGAATGTGTCGTCGACAATGACACACAATCAGGTGGATTTGCTTTCGTGAAAGTCGGCATGAATGACTGAACGATTGGACCGGAAAGAATAAGACGGAGTAAATTGCACCAGTGGTATAACAACTTGTGAGGTGAGTGCGCTTTAGCCATAGAATTTAAACATTGCTCAATCAGGTCACACAACTTGTTCTGGAGATGCAAATAAAGTCATAAACTAAAGAAAAAAGATTATAAGATAAGTTTGTATGGAGCAGAAAAAAGATTCATTATGTATTCAAGATATGTATTCCTCAACATATATTTCATGTGGTATATGCAAAACTCACTTTGTTTTTTCTACTGTTGCAAAATTTGATACTTCAATGAAGCCAAATTCTTCACTTCCATTACCATTAGCTCATAAGTGTGGCAACTTTTTACCCACCTGATGATTGTTTTTTACTCTCATATCATCAATATATGTTGTTTGTAGTATGCTTTATGATTTCATTTGCACCGGCATAACAAATTGTGTGACTCAATTGAGTAATTTCTAAGTTGTGTCACAAAATACACCCGCCTCATAAGTTGGTGTACCAGTTCACTTCGAGAAGATGTTACAAGCTCAAACGTACGCAGCTGATAATTTGAGCTAATCCTTAAGTCATTTACCATTTTCAACGTTAGTAGGAACAACAACAAAGAAATCCAAAACGCTGCATTTTTTTTGAACCATTTCCCCTCCATGCTGTTAGTTTAAACTGATCAAATCCCAGGACGAAAAGGAAGCAACAGTCGTCACAGCTTTTGACACCTCTCTTACCCCACTCCCAAACCCGAATTCAAACGGATCCCCTCCCATCTCATCACTTTCCCTAATCCAGGGGACCCACATCCATTTACACGGGCTCATGCCTCAGCACGGAAGAGCTTCCCACTTCACCCAAATTTACCCACCAAACTCACTGCTATGTGGGACTACCAGCATCAGACCCCACCTATAAGTGACTGGGGCGGAGCCAGGACGGACAAACCGGAGACACAGCTCGCGACACGACACAGCTAAAGGCTGCGCTCCCTCCCACACCTCCTCGTCCTCCTCCTCCCCCGTTTCGCTTCCGGCCCACCGCTACCAGCTCGCTCGCCGGCCAGCCGCCCTCTCCTCTCTCTCGCTGTCGGTGGGCCCTCCCCTTCCCCTTCCCCGCATTTATTCCTCGGCGTCCGGTTCGCTCCTCTAACCTCACCTCCCCCTCGTGAATCGTGATCTCGGCCTCCTCTCTCTCTCTCTCTCCACCTGCACGAGGTCCGTGCGGTGGGAGTGAGTGCTGCTAAATGGCGAGCGGGGTGCGGAATGGGGGCGGAGGCGCGGGGCCCAGGATGAGTGCGAAGCTGGACCGGCAGAGCTCCAACGCCACGCCCAAGGCGGCGGCGGGGAAGCAGCGACTCTCCTCGGCGTCGGCCGCGGGCGCTTACAGGAGGACCAGCTCCGGCCCGCTCCCCGCGGCGGGCGGCGGCCGCGCGTCCTCGGATTCCGGAGGTGGGTGTAGGTTCCGTTTCGATCGTTGTAGCCGGGATCCGGATTTGGATTTGCTTCTCTGCTGGGGTTCTGATGGGCTTCGAAGATTTGGTGACGGACTAATTTGCGTTTGGATGACTTCGCTTGCTCGGTTGCTGCTTGATCTCGTACGATTTATAGAAGTTCTTACTCGTTGATTCAAGCCAATCGTGCAATGTAGCTGCCGATGATACGGACCATTCGGACGGATACTGTAATGTGATAGTGCGATCGCATCGGCGAATTTCTTCCGATTTGGGGCTTGCTTGTTCAGTGACAAGTTGCGCGGATTCAAATGTTTAACGTATCTGCAGAGCAATTGCACCGTTTCGAAACTGCAGTAGTGCGTTTCATTGGTGGGTGTGATTGTTTAGTTGGTTATTGCTGCTTGAGGTTTTCAGATGGGAACGGCGCTTTGGACCTTTGTTGACACGGGAACATAGCCTTGGTATTAGTTTTTGTTGGGAACGGATCGTGTGTTTCATGTCCGTTTTGCTACATTGTAGTACTGGTGGCCTTACACCCACCTACCACCTACCATCTCAATTTACACTGCAAAATTGACACGGCTGTAGTAGAGGATAATGAAGGGCTCTAGTTGGTAAATGCGTCTTCCTGCTGGTTATTTGTGCATCTCGTGTTTAGTTGCCTTGCACTGCCGTGAATCGCACAAGGTGTAGAATTACATTTCTCGTTGAGACTTTCGGCCAGGTGCTTGTCTCAATTCCATATGTGGCAGTAGCAGTAATTCTTTCTTGATCCTACTGGGAGTAGTTATGCAGTTCCAATGGATTGTTAATACATTGATTTAGAGTGTATGCTTAAAACAACACTTTCTTAAGTTTGGATTTAAAAATTCTATTATGTGGCCTTTTCAAACTTCTTTGTGGCATCCTGATGTTCCTTTTGTTTGGTTGTTGTATCATATGTGATCTGTTTGTCATTCCTGCGAAATCGTGCATGGCTTGTTAAGTACACAACTCAATTACTGTTCCTGGAAATGTACAATGGGAAGCTGCTTCACTGTAATCAATGACTCAATGTCTTTGAAAGAATTATTTGGTGGCAATAATAATTTTTAGTTTTGTATTGAGTAGTAGATTGGAACGTTTCTTCTGCTATATTGTTTTCCTGTGTGCTATAACATGATCGTTCCAAGTAATTCATCTTTTGGGTACAGAAAAAAATTGCCTGATTTCTCATCTTCAGCAGGGCTGGTGCTCTTTAATAGTTCTGCTTAGACGTAAGATTGAATGACCTCTTTTTATTTGTTTCTAGTAGACGCTGTGCACAAATGTTGCCTGGGATGATTGTTCAAAATGTTAATCGGTTTAGTGGTTGACGTTATGTCTTGTGGTGAAAATATGAAGTGCTGTTTGTGCTCATTTAGTTTTCTGGCAGTGTTCATTTGATCCGGAGCCACTATATTCGTTCTTGGCTGAATAATCTTATTATTTCCTGTTCCTAGCAGTTTCTAGTCGAGTAAGAGTTGCCGTAAGGCTTAGGCCCAGGAATGCAGAAGAATTGGTCGCAGATGCAGATTTCGGTGATTGTGTTGAACTTCAGCCAGAGGTTTGCCTTCCTCTCTAGCTAATATGCAGTATACATTATTTATGTTGCCTCACTGGATGAAATTTTGCTATGAAGCTCAAAAGGCTAAAGCTTCGTAAAAACAATTGGGAGTCAGACACATTCGAGTTTGATGAAGTGCTCACAGAGTTTTCTTCACAGAAGCGAGTGTATGAAGTTGTTGCGAAGCCAGTTGTGGAGGTATATAACTCAAAACTTTTCTCGTAACCTTGGGGTAAATCTTTCTGTCATCTCTGCTATCTCAGTTCAAGGTGCTCGTAACAGGTTATACGAATCTTTTACTGAAGTATATATTTGAAGCTGCACATATTTGCACACACTTTGCTTTTTAGCTTTTAAGACTCCTGTTTTTCTGTAAGTAGTATTGCAAATTGCTTCATGATGATGTTTTCTGGTATCAAAGGAATGTTGAAATGGCTGAGTTGTGTACTTGTGTTTGAATGTATTTGATATTTGATACTTCACAGTTGACTAGTAAAAATGATGCAGTTATTCAGCCCCAGATGTACTTTGTTCTCTCCATGGCTGTTAGCTTGATTACTCTGATGTGTTTCGTTCTTAACAGTATATGTACCAACATTGTTCTCTTGATTTTGCAGAGTGTTTTGGAGGGATACAATGGTACAGTTATGGCATATGGGCAGACTGGTACTGGAAAGACTTTTACACTAGGTAGACTTGGTGAAGAGGATACTGCTGCTCGGGGAATCATGGTTCGTGCACTGGAGGATATTCTAGCTGATATTACGCCTGAGACTGATACCGTGTCAGTATCTTATCTACAGGTTTGTAGTTTTGTGCCTTTTGTCATTGTATTACTTTGTGTTAGTTAAACCTCTGCTTCTCAAATGTGTTCGTCTTGTATTTCTTTGGGTGTTTCCTGCAGTTGTACATGGAAATGATACAAGACCTCCTTGATCCTGTAAATGACAATATAGCAATTGTAGAAGACCCAAGGACTGGAGATGTTTCACTGCCTGGAGCCACAGTTGTTGAAGTTAGAGATCAAAAGAGCTTTATGGAGCTTCTAAGGGTTGGTGAGGCACATCGCACTGCTGCAAACACAAAGTTAAATACAGAGTCATCGCGTAGCCATGCGATCCTCATGGTAAGTTCATGCTCCTCGAGTTTCTTACCTTTCAGTACACCATTACAATGAATAATATTATGATCTATTTTGTGAAGGTAAATGTCAGAAGGGCTGTAAAAGGTAGGAATGAAATGGAAGTCAGCATTTCCGGTGAAAATGGTCATTCTTCTTCCATGATGGGATCGCTCCGACCACCTATTGTTAGGAAAAGCAAACTTGTAGTTGTAGACTTGGCTGGATCAGAGCGAATAGACAAATCAGGTGTGTTTCCTTTCTTAGTGATACCTTGTCGTGCTATGTAACTTTTTTATTATCTGTTGCATGTGTAAGTATTTATTGATATAATTCTCTCTGCTGTAACGTGCAACCCTATAATATTAAAACTTGCAATTTGCAGGCAGTGAGGGTCATACATTAGAAGAGGCAAAGTCTATCAACCTATCCTTAAGTGCATTGGGGAAATGCATCAATGCACTTGCTGAAAACAGTCCTCATGTACCTGTTCGTGATTCAAAGCTTACGAGATTGCTAAAAGATTCATTTGGAGGTAAGATGGTTGATGTACTAAAACGTTTATTACAAAGATCACAATATATTTATTGCACATATGACACCGGCAAGGATCATTGGATTATTCTTATAATGAACAATGCCAGTACAATGAGCTGCTTATACTCGATCCTAAAAGGAGATAGTGCCATTTTGTTGACATGTTGTTCTACAAAAACAACTAGATCTATAAAGCAAATGAAAAATAAAATTAAGCTGACTCTCCAAAACTTAGCTTCCACCAAGAGCCACACAATATTGCAGTGTTCATTTGGGCATCATTAGTGCTGCATCATTGTATCTCAAGTTTTATTTCCAATTTCTTACGAAACAATTGTAAAGAAGTAAGCCACGTGCCAATTTTGCCACCCATGTATTTATGCTGTGGCAGCTGTGCCCGTTGTACGATAATGGTTGCTACTCGGTGACTCTGAATTGATGGAAGATAATGGTGGTACATGGCTATCAATTTTATAGGGTTGTTGTGACTGACATCCAAGAAATATAGCGCTAACCTATAATCCTTAGTAATGGAAATGGATATATCTATTCCCTGATAACCAATTCTAACTTAAGGTAACTAAATGTTTAATAGCAAGAGAGCGATGTGCTGCTACAGTATCCATGCACTATCCTACACTATTGGCCTAAGGCTCATAAAAAAATGACAGTACACATAATATTGTACACTAGTAGTCTAGTGTAGTGAAAGAATGATTTTCTTACGAAATGAATAGTATGAAGTGCTTCACCCTGCTAGTCTCATACCGAGAGAACTATGCCAGGATTTGTTGAAAAGAACATGCCAAAATCTTCTGTGACGACCTAATTTTTTATAATGAAGTAATGTATTAAGGTATTGTGGCATAGCTATGGAAGGTATCATTTTTGCTTTCCGTAAAAAAAAGGTATCATTTTGCATATCATGCTTATTTGCTCTGATCAAAGTCAACCTGCTGTCTTAGTATCAGAAAAAAGAAAAAGTCAACCTGCTGTTAAATTGTGTAGGGACTGCAAGAACATCATTGGTTGTGACAATTGGTCCATCTCCAAGGCATCGGGGGGAAACTACAAGTACAATAATGTTTGGACAAAGAGTATGCTCTATGTGTATACATTCATTGTTTTAGATGCTTTCATCTTCTAGTAGTGAAGTAGTGATAATCTCTGATTCATGGAATATAGAAAGTAATTATAAGCTGCTTCATGTGATGCATGTTTGCTTTGTTTCATGAATAGGCAATGAAAGTTGAGAATATGGTGAAACTAAAGGAAGAGTTTGACTACAAAAGCTTATGCAGGAGGCTTGATATTGAATTGGATAAGCTAATCGCAGAAAATGAAAGGCAACGCAAAGAATTTGATGATGAAGTTGAGAGAATAAGATCAGAAGCTCAACGTCGCATTGCTGAGGCTGAAAGAGAGTGCAAAATTGATTTAGAGGTTTGCTTCCCACTGTTATGCATTCATATATCTTTGGCATCTCGCATTTTTTTTATCAATTTATTAGTTTTTTCACTTTTTACCTTGTCTTTGGGATCTTCTTTTGTTCAATTGTACTCTGCATACCAATAAAAAGTATACAATGCTGATTCTGCTTGGCAAAATATTATCGTTTGTTGGTAGAGCCTATTGTTTCCTCCAGAATAATAATAACAACTATGGTATATTTTGGTATCTTTTTCTATTATTATTATTATTATTATTATCTTCTGCAGCATGTGTTCCTCGGCTTGCCATAGTTGTTTTGGAGCCACGCGAATAGTGTTCTATGTAGAATTAAAGGCTCAAACGTTTTGTGTTAGTTTCACAGGTTCTATATAGGCTTGCATACCCAAGAGAGTTGGGAGTAAATATCTTTGCTTTAAAGCTTCCCAATAAATCACTATTTCTATAACATGCTTCACTGATGACATATTTGTTAGCTATTAGTTTTAGCTATTCCATTCTTTTAATGCAGAATGAAAAAATGAAGTACCACCAGGAATACTTGGATTCAATACGAATACTGGAGGAGAAGTGGAAAGTACATCAACAATCACCCAAGAAACAGGTACACATTTGATTTTATTTTACGAATTGATTATTGAATCAATTAAACATCATGCTACCCTCATTGGCCTGGGATAAAGAATTAGGGTCACATATTTATAGTAAACTTTAGGCTTCTTATGTTTTTTCTTTGCTTTGCAATGTAGATAAAAGAAGATGAATCTACATCAAATGACGCTGGAGACTTGCATAACGTGCTGCAAAATGAGAAAATGCTACGTCAATCTGCCGAAGAGGAAGCCCATGATCTTAAAAATCAAGTATCACACTGGAAAAAGATGGAGGTACTGCTGGCTTAAAACCTTTCTGTTATGTGAATAAATTCTTGCCTGAAACTGAATGTCGTGATAGCAAAGTAGCATCTCACTCCCTCTTTTTTCCCCTCATCTTGTAGGCTACAGCAACAGCTGAGGTAGTAAAACTACGGAAAATGCTTGATACTGAAGCTAGCAGGAAAGAGAAACTTGAAGAAGAGATAGGTGTTTTGAGAAGTCAGTTATTGCAGATGAGTCTGGAAGCTGATGAGGTAGGTGTTACTCCTATGCAAGTTTTTATTTGTTATAGATGACTGTAAATTGCCTGACTTCGGTGTCAAATAAAACCGGCCTATTCTTTCAAATGTCATTGTAACATAACAATAGTGTGACATGCCTATCCTTCGCTCATGTTGGGTTTTAGCTTAACTTATATAATAAAACTGTATAATTCTATTCCTGTCTACTCTTTTATTATTGAATTTTAGTGGGCCCATCTTTGTTGGGTGCCCGCACTTCTTTTCTTCTCAACCTAGCCTAGTTCCTTTCCAACCCAATTAAGCTTGACTGGTTCCTCCTTTCCCTTTCTCGGTAGGGAGCTGCTGCACTTTTTTTTGGAACTTCCATTGCTCGCATACACTATGATACTACCCTAACATAACTGATTTTTTTTCTTTCATTTCTATTTTGCACTCTCAGACAAGGAAGAGCCTTGATAGAGGCGATGGACCAGGGAAAATATTTCCTGGTTTGGATTCTTTGGTATCTCAGACTCGAGCTTCACAGCCCAAAGAGCAGAGCAATGGACCTAAGCAACCAATTGCTCAACTCTTCGAACAAGGTGCTTACTCCATTTTGTTATTTTTCTGGAAAACTGAATTTTTGTTAAAGTCCAGTAAATTTCACATGGTCCTGAGTTTCAAGTATGCTTTAGGTTGGTTAAAGACATAATATCCAAATTTCACACCATCCAGTCTTCATATTCAAATTCTAGGTTCTGCTCTCTTTGACGTCGACCTGTATAATTCCAGTAAACAGTCACTAAATGTCAAATTGAAGATAATTTGTAGGTTAAAGATTTAATACTACTGTCAGATTTTTTGTGGATCATCAAAATAAATACCGTGGGAGTAGTTGTTAGTGATCTTCTTAGATAGCTATGGCATGCCGCATGCAAACATTCCTGTTCTCTTTTGCTAGTAGTTTAGTTATGTGATGATGATTGCACTTTCTGTTCTCACAGGCTCAAAGTACTTTCTGTAGCATATTTGGATGTCATGATACTTGTAGATATGATATTGTTAAAATATGGATGTATTGAATGAGAGTAGTAAAATTCGGGGAATGAGACTAAGGTCAATTAGAATTTCGAATTTGTGAAATATCATGCGCCTTGCTTGTAGGCCAAACTGTTAGTGTCATCTCAAGTCGCAAAACAGTGTTTAAACTTTTTCCTGCTATGCTTCAGTTGGGCTAAAGAAGATATTGTCGTTGCTTGAATCTGAAGAGCCCGAAGTCCGTGTTCATGCAGTGAAAGTTGTCGCAAATCTGGCAGCTGAAGGTGAGTGCTGTCTGTTCTCCTGTTCATCTTTTATCTTACTACTACTATATGTGTTGACAATGACTGTATAGGTAAGTCCTTTACAGCCATTGCCCTGACAATTTTTCCTGTCATATATGCAATCTTTGCATGCCTATGTATGCATTGTGTTTTACGTGTGAATGTATGGCTACCAGCTACCGGGGGTCCTGATGCATACCAATGACATTACTATTTTGACATAGTTTGTATTAGATTAGGACAATACACGCAATGGACTCCTGAATATTTGTGATGTTCCCTGGAAGTGTTACTTTGAAGCCTGCTGCTGCAATGCTGTTACTGCGAAAAAATCCCATAAAACAGCAGACCCGCCCCATGCTTTTCTTTACGCTAACCCAGCATTTCCTTTTGCAAAAGCAGTTATTCCACACATTCATCAATTAACTATGCTCAACCTTGTGTCCTTCAGAGGCAAATCAGGAAAAGATTGTCGAAGCAGGCGGCCTTACTTCCCTTCTTATGCTGCTTAGGACCTCTGAGGATGAGACAATCCGCAGAGTGGCAGCTGGAGCAATCGCTAATCTTGCGATGAATGGTCAGTGAGCCAATAGTGTTTATAATTCATGACAGAGCTCCTTTATGCTTCTTTCTTTGATAGAATATTGATCTCATTACTTTTGTATTTACACATGCAGAAACAAATCAAGATCTTATCATGGCTCAAGGTGGTGTAACCTTGTTGTCAATGACAGCATCTGATGCAGAGGACCCACAAACTCTAAGAATGGTGGCTGGAGCTATTGCTAACCTTTGTGGCAATGGTAACTCTAAATTTCTACTCCCTCCATTCGGCAAATGATGACGTTCCGACAGCCTCCGGCATTTGTTTTCTAGTTCATGCGGACAGTCGGAAACATCAAGATTTTACGAACAGAGTACTAGTTTGTTGATTCAAGAGTTTGGTCTACTCTTAAGATATTAACCTACTGAAGGACATACCTCAGATAGCTGATACTTTGGACAAGCGCTGCTGGCTATAAACATCATGATCATCTAACTAAGATATATTTATAATCAACACTCTGATTCTATTGAAGATAAAGTCATTGTGGCCTATATTTTTTTGCCAACCTCCTGCGAGATTTATACAGTTTCTTCAATATAACTGAACTTCAAGAATCCGGACTAATATATAAGCCCATAATTTCCTTAAGTTAAACATAAAAAGATTGTCCGTATCCACGAGGTAATATCAGAGGTCTGACCTTTTCTTTTACCAGACAAACTGCAAACACGATTGAGGGGAGAAGGTGGAATTAAAGCATTACTTGGGATGGTTAGGTGTGGGCACCCTGATGTTCTTGCTCAAGTTGCACGTGGCATTGCGAATTTTGCAAAATGTGAATCTAGAGCTGCTACCCAAGGTAATGTAACCCCCCACCCCCCACACATTTTCGAGTGAACTGGCACTAGTTTGAATGGAGTATGTACTGCACAATCCAAACATGTCATCTATATGAGAATTTCCAGTTTTAAGTGGCTGAGATATATATATATATATATATATATATTTGTTTGTAATATCAAGTTGTTAATGCACTACAGAACTGAAAATTTGATGTTTTTGTGCTTTGATATGATCCTTTAATATTACTCTTTCTTGAACTCTCAACACTTGAATGCTTCATGTTTCATCGAAATTTGAAATGTATATGTTCCTGGTACACGGATAAGAATGATAGATGGATCCTTGATGCAGCAGAGTGTAATTCGGTTGAGATCAGTTATGTGTGTGCACGTCCTGTTTCTGAAATGGATTTTCTGTGCATAATTTTGTGTTTTCAGGAAATAAAGTGGGGAAATCATTATTAATCGATGATGGAGCACTTCCGTGGATTGTAAAAAATGCCAATAATGAAGCTGCTCCAATTAGGCGGCATATTGAGCTTGCGTTATGCCATTTGGCGCAACATGGTCAACCTCCTACCTTCCCATCCCCCTCCTCTCGCGCTAACACACGTATATTATGCTTACAGTTTGAATTTGCTCTCTTTTGCAGAAGTAAATGCAAAGAACATCATCAGTGAAGGTGCCTTGTGGGAACTTGTTCGGATTGCAAGGGAATGTTCTCGAGAAGATATAAGGATGTTGGCATACCGAACACTGACATCCAGCCCTACTCTTGAAGCAGAGATGAAGAGATTGGGAATCAAACTGTGATAAAAGGACATAGCGCAACTCGGTCTTAGCACATTACAAAGTTACATTCCTCGTACACATAGAGGAGTGACTGTGCTCAGTACTGGTAATTAAGCGCATCTCCTCTTGATTTGCCCAATCTTGGCAGGCATACCTGGGACGCAGATTGACTTAACAGAACAGAGTGCCAGTAATTAAGCGCATGTTCTCTGCACCCAGTTTTCGCAGGCGTATGTGGGCACCAGACTGACGTAACAGAATAGGTAAAGGTTTTGTACCTTTATTCTCTAGAGTTCATTTTTGTTGTGCTGGGGGGCAAGGAGCTCTTGATAGATATTAATTTATTCGAATCCTAGCATGTGAGATTACCCCTTTATAATTTGTAAATTTATTGCTGTTAAATATCACCTAGGCCAAAATGAATGGTCTCGTAGTTTGGTGAGCGAGAGCCTGCAGATGTCTGTAAAACATGTGGCCTGAATTATACCTGTATTTATTGTACAGTAGCTGATTAGTAGAGTGATATTTGTTAACTGCTTTGTCCATTATTGATGTTATTGAAATATACTAAAAAGACGAATACTTAATAAATAGTGAGTTTTCCCTATTTATTAAGTATTTGTCTTTTACCCATAATAGATTTGAGTTTGGTCGAGGAGATGTATATCGTGTCGACCACTTTGTGAGAAATGTTTTCATAATTTTGGAGAACTTCTAGACTTCTTAGAAACGAATTGCAAAATCGTGCCATTTTCACTGGATACTTGACCAACGTGTGTACTGATTATGACTTCCTCGGCTAGAGAAGGAATGACATGTGTATGTTACATACCTGGTCTATTCTTGTCAACGATTTGAGTGCAGCTCTCGTGAAAGATTTTGTGCGGCTGAACTGAAGCATCGTTGTTTCAGTCCCTGTTTTGATGAGCACGGGTGGTGAATGACTTTATTTACATTCGAGCGTTAGGCCAAAAGAAAAGAACAACTGAAATGTCTTGATCACAGGTTATCTCCCGTAGTTGTCCAGATCGCAATGACATCTCGACAACAGACAGTTGAACCTTTCAGGAACCTCGGAAACCAGCGGAATCCACCGGCGATAGCGAGCACCGACGAGCAGCGGATGGAGGAGGGCGAGAGGCGCTTGCTGCCGGGACAGGGCCAGGTAAAAAACAGCACGCCGTAGAAACCTACCAGCCTCGGTTACAAACCAAGCAGGTATCGCTAACATATATACATATTGCAGCAGGACGGACACCCCGCGACAGGCTCGGCGTGGCGCGGGCAGAAGAGAACGCCCCTGATCGCGTCAAAGATTCGGTCGCCTGGCGGACCGGCCGGCCCCAGCGCCCACCCAAGGGACACGCCCCTGATCAGCTCAGCTGGCTCGGCGCCTCGCGGGCGTTGTCGGCGGCACGACGTCCGTCCCCGCACCCACGACCCGGACAAACTGGATCAGCTGCACCCATTCCCAAACCAAACCAAAGCCCCTGCGACGCGCGCGCGCCCGCCGGCCGGTCCAACCAACCAGCGCTCGGCTCCGGCGGTTGGACGCGGACGCGCTTCCTCTCCTCGGGTTGGTTTTTGCTGATCCAGTTCGCAGCGCGAGCGCACGGCGACTCGGAGCGATCGTTCGCACGGGCCCTGACGGCGACGTGCGGCGGTGCGCTTCGTCGTCGGCGCGCGCCGATCACCTGGGACGAACGACGACGACGCGGCTGGAGTGGTGGGGGCTCGATCTCAATTCAATTCAATTCACGAGATGGGTGCATGGGCGTGCGCGCGCGCTTGTCTGCCGGCCGCCGCGTGCAATGCATGTACTACTACCAAACACACACACGCATCGTCGTCGTCGTCGTCCAACTCTTATCCGGCCACCTGTGCGTATCACTGTCAACGTTGATGAATTGATGGTACGGGGGGCCATCGATCATTGTCGCTCCGCGCAACAGCGGTGCTCGGCGTCGGATGGACAGCGACGCGCGTGGACCCATCGCGCGCGCGGCCTGCGTCTCTCTCCATCGGTGGCTGGCCTGGCTGGCTCCTTGTGCGCGTTGACCGCGACGTGGTTAATCCATGGTTATTTGTCAACGGCATCTGGAGCACAAATAACAATCGATCGATCTCGGCTGGGGGCCTCGCGCACGCAACAACAAGCTAGACTGCGCCGGCCGGCATGGTGCGTCAGTGCAGACAAAAATGCAGGCACCACGTACTTATTAACGCACGCTGCAGCCAGGTAGGGCAGGGCAGGGCAGCATGCGAGGTTACATCTCGTCGTGCACGATCTCTCGCGCAGAAGAGAACACACATATAGGCAGGCGGCGAGGCGCCAACACGTCAGTTCCGTGCGTCTGCCGGATCGATCAGTCACCCCGGCCGGGGATCCAGGACAGCGACATCAGCTGTCTCGATCGATCAGGATCAGCGGATCGTTCGATCACACGGACACGGCAGCAGGGGAAGGCCTCTAGCTACGCCCAGGTCAGCTGCTGCCTCTCGCGACGCACCACTAGCTGCAGACACCGGCAGCGATCGATCTCTCCTACCTGTGCGCGCGACGCACCGGCGCATGCGTCTCTCGTACGCTGGCCGGCAGCCCAAAGCCTGAGGCTGCAGTGATCGATCGAGCCCTAGGCAGTAGGGGTCCGGGCCGCCAAGGCCGCTGTTCAACTCACTGCAGTTCGATCGATGCACATCGATCACGATCATTCAATGTAGGGCCTGCCGGCCGGCGGCGCGGCCTGCTCCGCGCACGCCTCCGCGGCCGGCCCCTGGCTGGCTGCTGGCGGTAGTGCTCGGCCGCCTGCGCATACGCCACCGTCCTCCCGGTGGCCATTGGCTGGCAACACGTCAAAACTGAGGCGTACGACGTGCGCGCGCGACCTGCAGTGGCATGCAGGGCTTCACAGCAGGCTGCTACAGCATGTATGCCTACTTCTGTGCTACTTGGCCGGTGTATGGCTCGCCCATTTTTGGGATGCAAGAACCAGGTGAGATTAGTGATCGTGTGTACTGGATGGTGAGCTTGTTGTTGTGTCCTGGACGGTGACCGTATTTGTACGTGACGCTGTAACCACGGGCTGACTCTTCCAGCGTCGTCGGAGAAACGTCATTCTAGCAGCGCCCATTTTTAAATTGCAGTGGCAAGAGTGAGATGAAGCAATATGCCGGTATATACACGAGCTTTTCTCTGAAGATGCCAGCTGATACCGAACGAACGTACAAGAAGATCTCTAAAAAATGGCTCCTTTTGGTTGTCAGAATAAAAGTGTAGTGATCTTTTGTTGCGGCGTCACATGCATGATGTATATGTAATGCGTATAACCAAAACCAAGTGGTCCAATGCTAGATTTCGGCTCCTGATAGTTTATGTTGATCCATGGCGCATATCAACGCCTGCACGTGTGTATATACAAATGCAGCGGCTGATTCTGACCAGGCAGTCCATGCGCTTTTCTGTTCAATGGAATTTCCATGGGCGCATGATCCGTACCAAGCAAAAGCATCCATCGGGCTAATAAGATGCTCATCATGTACATGGCGCTAACAACTTCAGACTTCAGAAGATCAGGAGAATCTCCAATGCTTCCAAACGAAAGCATCGGGGCAGAGTACCACGTACGGCTCGACTTCAAGATTTGCTTCCTTGTGCATTCTACTAGATGACCGACAAACAGCAGTTCTGTACGTAGGGCCTTCGTCTCATTCAGCGCCATGGCAAATCTAGAAGATTTGCATGAATAGACCTTTCAATTTGATAGATTGTGATCACAAAACAACCAAACATATCATGCACTGGAGCTAGGTGCAAAGAACTCTGATCATGCTATTCATAGTTTTCGTGATTAAGGAAATCTAGCGCTCTTGAATTTCGTTCTGCAGTTATGTTGAGCGTGGTTGTCAGAAGATAGGGCAATTTGAAAATAACTTGTGAGATCTCAAGAAAAGTCAAATGGTATGGGTAAAATATCACTATTTATGTGTAGCACAACGGTGGCAAATGATCTATACGAGCGAAAGGTTACAAAATGACCCTCCGGGGTAAGAGTGACAGCAATGAACTTCCATGCGCTAGGCAGCTAGCAAATGTTCGTTTAATGCAAAGCAACTAATTCCAGAGTTGTAGTCAATTTACTTCAAGATCTTGCTTTGTTACACCAACATATCAAAACAGTGTGCTTCTGGGCAGCTCACCGATCTTCAAAAGAATTTTGCAGAACCTTTTTTTCAAATGAAAGGGGGTTGGATTAAATTTTGACGAAGTACAGAACCCTTACATCATGACTCTAAAAGACGAATAAAACACAAAGAAAACATGTAAGTCTTCTACCCATCATCACATCTTCAATTGACTCCGCCCAAGCCATATCCTCTCCAAATGCCCATGAGAGACGCCAAACTTTGTTGAAGCCGCAAGATTCACCGCCGAACTCATTGTCAAGACGAATTTAATTCTATATGCACAAGAACTTTGCAGAACTTCACGCTTCAAGAACATGACACATCGTCATATATTTAGGGCTTTGGATGTTGGTATGGTGCCATAGAATAGCATTATTTTTTAGTTCACAAAAACATTATTTTTTATGATGACACACCTTAATTATCTTTAAATAGGTTAAAGAGAAAGCTTTTAATAGGGACTTTGCTTTGGTGTTTCTTAGCGTAAATCCAAGCATAAAAGCTCTTTTTGGAGAACTGAATATGTAGTCTTAGATAAACTCTTTTCTTTAGGATTTTTTTGGGTCAACAACCTTGTACCACGTACATTACATTAGAAATTTTTAAAAATAAATAAGGGTTCCCCTGCTGTTCCGATTAAAAAAACATATGAATACAATACGTGTAGATGAGAAAAGAGAAATTTATTTCTGTTCTTGATGATCCGTTGTTGAGTGACATTATCTGTTATCATCCCTTATTTCCATAAGGATACGTTGGGAATACCAACATGCCATTGAGGAAACGACACGCACATATATACCAAAAAATGGTGGCGTGGCTAACTGCTACCAGAAGAAAACAGTGAAGTACTCCTATATGAATTATAGAGAACTGGTTATCAGGTCAACTATATATTTCAAATAAGGAAATGAGCTGAGAGGAGTCTGAATTTGAGACATTTCTATTCTATATAACTAAGTGTATGTTTTTGGTCAACGAGGACATTGTTAACATCATTGAATAGAAAACCATCTTGACAAGTATATGTATATGGAAAACAAAATATAGCATGGGCAATAGTGTTTTTGAATATTCGATCTCTTGAGATGGACCATATGACAAATGATCTAGATCATGCATCCTCATAGTGTGCCGAAGGGGTGGCATTAGCGCAAATTGTTATTCATGTTTCTGCCACTCTAGATACACCATCCAAGAACCACAACTAATAACTTTAGTTTTTTACTCCCATCAATTCCTATTCATTTTTCTGATCACAAATCTTCACTAGCTCTATTCCACTCACCATCACTGATACTGTCAGGGATGGGTCTATCTCCAAAGTTTAATTCTTGCTTTGCTTGGCTGCCTACCTGTCCAAAGATTGTTAAGCATATGGAAAATCTGAAGTGTTTCCATCCATGCGACCATAATTATGCATATCTCCAAGATTGGTTTTTCATGCGCCCGTCGATTTTTGAAAACCAGGATCGATCTATCTCATCAAATTCCAACGTGATTGACACCTCCCCCTTCGAAAACAGAAACAAATCTATGCACGTACCTCCAAGATCTCAACTTTCGATGGGTCTTGCAAATAATTAAGCATTCTAAAACCCCACTCTATCTCAACTGATCGATCTCCGCCAGATCGACGCAAGATCGACATGTGCGCTATCTCTAACGCCTGATTTTCAAAAATTCGACAGATATATAGCTATATCTCCGAGATCGACTTGCTCGTGGCCAGCACCATATGTTTTGAAAGCACTATATCTCTGTTGGGGGAGGCATAGTGTGTGCACCCCTCCTCCTCATGGGCTCAACAACCTTAGATTCAGCCTATGTATACTTTAGGCCCAATTGTAAGCCCAAGGGCAATCATGTAATATTTGTATCCCACTAAGGGTAGAAGAGGGATCCCCCTCTTCTCCCCTCCCTATAAATATAAGGCCCCAAGAGGTCCCAAGGCAGCTGGCCTCATTCTCACTCACTCCCACTCTCTCTCATTATGCTTGTGTACCATCCCTTCCTAGTCCTTCCCAGAGGTCCCTCACTTGTGGTAGACCTTTGGAGGATCCCCTTCTACTATTGTGGCCTTGTAACCACAACAGTTGGCGCCGTCCGTGGGGATCGGTACAAAAAGTCGCGTATGATTGAGAGTGAGAAACGAGTGGAAATTGCCAAAAAAAAAAAAAAAAAAAAAAAAAAAACAAGGATCACCTTCGGAGGTGTCCCGACTCCCATCCTCCGGAGTCTACGGAGGAAGTCCACCTTCGAGAGTCCCACCGGCAGGTGCCCCGAAGCTCACCTTCGGCTAAAGAGAAGAAAAACCCGAAGCTCACCTTCGGGAGAAGCTCCGAAACTCAGCTTCGTGCATCCGAGGAAGAAGCTCCCGGGCCCCTGGAAGTCGACTCAGAGGCCCCACCGAAGGATACGTCCCGGGAGGCCGGCCCAGCCGAAGGTCCCGATCGAAGCCGATCGGCCACGTCAAGCTTCTTCGGCCTGTCCCTGGTGGTCTCGAAAGTACCCAAGCCCACACTGATGCGTGGCCCATGCCGAGAGGCAATCAATCCCGAAGGCGGCCGCCGGAAGCGAAGCTCAGCTTCGTCGACATCCCGAAAGAGACTCGTGGGCCGAAGCCCACCTCAGGTGAAACCCGGTGATTTCAATTTTCGCAAAAATTATTTGCTGCCGGCAAGAATCGAACCCGCGCCGTGCAGTCTCTGCTATGACTGCAGCATGTACGGGTTACCACCCGACCATTGCTTTGCTACTGCCATGCTTTGCAGCGTTGCTTTATTTAAATGCTTGGAACCTAGCTAGCTCACATATGTCCATGTGCGATTGCTTTCTGACATTTTTTACACCCCGCCACATAATGTCAGTTACCTGTTGACCGCATATACCTTTTTACGCGGTGACAAATTTAAGCAGGCTGCTAGTTTGTGTGCTTAATAACTTAATACTAGCATTCAGTTTTAGCATCTGTCAAGTACACGACACATGCACTCTAATAGCACGCGTGAAACTTTGCCGTGCTTATTTCTTTGTACAGATAATTTATGATTCTAGTCCGCGTATATTCGCACGCTCGATTCAGTTTGCAACCGGCAGACTTGTTGTGCACTGTAGCTTGGCTTGTTTAATTACAACGCTAGTTATCTCGTGGCTGAAGAATGTGGTAGGCACGTGTGTACCGTTTGCTACTACGCGCTTGCCTGTATATTTATACGCATAATCACGTACGCATGGCTTGCTCAAGCAGAGGCAGCATTGGCACTTAGCATGCGCACGTGGCACACGCCTGTGCAAATTTCTTTTGCTCTAGTACCTGCTATAACGTATAGCCTGTGCTTAATCAAAGCTTAAACTTGCGGCGTGTTGCTTCAAAGCTCGGAATCTAACAAGCAGTTGAATATATGATGGCTTGCATATATCTGTTCGCACTTGTATTGCTATGCTAACCATGCATGCAGTGATCGAGCTACGGGGCGAGCACGACGGTACCTCGTCTCAAGCGAGGGTACCCGGCTCTTAGCGTATCCGGACGATGACCGTCCAGACTGGATGACGCACCAACACATGGCATTGATTCCTGCTGCAGTGGCCGCCCAACTGTCACCCGGCGAATCTCGCAACGGTGCCGAAGCACACGGCGCAAGACGGATGATGGCTCGACGGCGGTGTTCGATCACCGCCCCTGTAGCCCACCAGCGCGACTGGCGACTGACGCCAAGGGACGAGCACACGCGTATGAGCGGGAAGACGAGCCGCGCACGCGTGGGAGGACGAGCCGGAGAGCTCAACGACGAGCCGGAGAGCCCAACGACGAGCCACTGCTCCGGGCCCTCTCCTGCCACAGGAAACTCGACCGGCAACGCCACCGCGACGACACCGCAGCTAGGCCCCGATTCCATCACCGAAAATCGCCCCCGACGACGAAGCAATGCCCAGTGCCGTGACCGGTGCTAACCTTCATCGGCCGCGACCACCTCAGCAAATCCCGATGTCGTCATGGCTGTTGGGAAAAGCACGACGTCGGTGCCTTGTCGTCTCGGACAGGCATGGCGGCACTTCGTGGATCATCATCCACGCTCAACGACACCGACGGCCGCTGCCCGTCTCATCTGCAGGCCGCAGCGACGATCTTCCATCGCGTAATCAGACGAAGGCTTCGTCGAGATTAGCTTGCCGCGCAGCCGAAGCGCAGCCAGGATCACCTAAACCTTTCGGAAACATCCCGAAACTGGTCTTCGGCAAACAAAACAGCTGCGAGCTGCTCTCGGAAGCCATCTCCGAAGAGTGCCGGCCGGAAAGATGCTCCGGTGGGATAGACACCGCACCTCACTGGCAAACAACCCGGTGGCCACAAGACGCATCTTGAAGGGTGCCTCGCGAAGCTCACCTCCGGCGTCGGGCTACCCCCGCGGAAGCCGTCCCATCACCACAGAAGCCCGGAGGGGCACTGCCGTGACTACCTGCATCGACGCACTGCAAGTCCACGCGGCCCAAGAGGCACGCCCTGAAATCCGACCCTAATCTCACGAGACTGGGTTCCGTAAAGTCGAGCGGAAGCTCTTGACACGACGCCGAGACCGGCCAAGACCGACGCCATGAAACTCGACGCCGTACGCATGCCGACACTGCCTCGCGCAGCAGTCACGGCCGGGACACGACGAATTGACACCATCACAACGAGTGATGTGAAGGACGCGACGATGGGCGCCGGAACTCACCGCCGGAATCGGCACCGAGTCTCGCCGCGGCCTCGTCAGCCACGGAAGACTGCAACGCCACTGCGACATCACCGAAGCCAGGCGACACCATCACCGAAGGCCGCCCCGCATCAAAGACACGAAGACGCCCCGAGGCCGACTGCCAACACTGGCTGCATGAAGCTTCGACGACACGATGGCGGGACAACACGCCGCCGGAGATGTGCATGATGGAATGCAAATACACAACGACCCCGCAGAGTAGCCGAAGCTACAATACCGGCCTCAAAGCCAAAACGACATCACCATGACATCAACAAGCTGCCATCGAGCTACCTGCCGATGCTAACACAGCACCTAGAAGGACATGCGGACTAGCAGACGTGCCGAAGCTCCAGCTACGGCTCCAGGGAGCAGTGCCCACGGCACGACGCAGTCACTGCGGCACGACGCAAGCGACCAACTCGTCGCCGAGGCTCACGCCAAGTGCGGAACCAGACGTCCAGCTATCGACGGAATTGACAATGACCAGTCAAGTGAAGCGCCCGAAGGATCGTCGCGGAAATCCGCCCAACGGAAGCTGTCGGAGGCCCAAAAGCCTCGCCGTCATGGGCCAAGAAGCAGGAGCAGCCCCGAAGCCGGCTTCGAGCTCCTACCCGAAGGTGGCCAACTGCCGAAACTACATACACCTCCGAAAGTCGCTCCCGGTATCGAACACCGGAAGTCGCTCCCAGCTGAGGAAGAAACCCGGAGGACCGCCGCCGACGCCACCTCCAGGCGCTGCTTTGGGAACACATGGCTGACGCTGAGGACAGGAAGGCGAAAATATGAAGAACCGAAGGTCGCTTCGGAGCCTAAGGAGCACGCCGAAGAAAACGCCCCGGAGGTCGGCCGAAGACACCGGAGGCGCCAGCCCGGAGCCTCATCATCGGCCCGACGGTCTGCGAGCCGGAGCTTTGCGCTCCCGGAGGCCAGCCCGAAGGTCCACAGCCTCGCAGGCTAAAGCCGTGCACTTGCCCCGGAGATTGGCCCGAGGTTGAACGGCCCGAAGGCCGGCCCACCCCGACAGGCCAAGAGGCAGCCCGGAGGTCCCGCGCAGGACAGACTCCGAAGGACAGATTAATGACTATATGGGTAACATGCTCCGAAGCTAATCCTTTTCTACTCGTCGCACGTTTTTATGCTATACTTTTAGGAGCGTCATTGCTCCAATTGTGAACTCACAACATACATATCATACATGTGCATCATAAACATGCACACCCATGTCGCACATACATACATGGCATCATGCGACACATCATGCATCTCTCAATTGCATGATGATGGCCCTAACGTGCCAACCTTCGGGATCTTCGACATACGTCCCTCCAACACATGGATTGTCGGGTAGAGACATACCACTCCCCGCAAGACGTCCGAAAGGACCTCCCGTGCGACACTGCTCTTGTCTAAGGGCTTTCGGGATGCCGGCCAATGTACCACAAGAATACTGTGGAAGGTCGAAGTAGGCACACATAAGTCCTAGTTCCCCGAGCCTAAGGGCTTTCGGGATGCCGACGGATAGGTCGAAGGCAGAGGCGCACATAAGTCCTCGCAAATCCCGGGAATTTGGCCCACAGTCCGAAACAATACCTTCGGACGGCCCAACATATGCGCGCTGGAAACAAATTAACAAGGGAGGGACGCCTCCATTAAATCCTACCTCCACACAAGGGAGGAGGGTCTTGCAGTCTAAGGACTCGCCTCAACACATGGGAGGAGCATACTCCTCCGAAGCATCGACTACTTAGAGACACATCTCTATACAAGGGAGGAACATAATTCCTCCAAAGATAAAATGCCAATCCACTGCGGCCAGGACGGCCACATTGGAAGCATGGCATATGAAGTTTCGCACTTTACAAGAAGGCATGCCACTCACAAGGAAAATGTCATCTGAGCAATCACCTTCCATCTTCGGTGGCAAACCCGATGTCTCGAAAGACATCCCCCGGAGGAAGTGGTCCTCCGGAAGAAAGAAGCCTCGGAGAAAGATCTCCGAAAGAGAAATGTCCCAGAGGGAAAGCTCCTCCGGAAGGAAAAATCACCGAGGAAAAGTTCCTCCACAAGATTCCTTCCCGGAAGTGGAAGATCCCTTGGGTGGAACATAGTTCCCCAAATGACGAAGCCAAGGCCCGGAGGAAAAGCTCCTCCGGAAGGAAAAATCACCGAGGAAGAGTTCCTCCACAAGATTCCTTCCGAAAGTGGAAGAGGCCTTCGGTGGACCGAAGCTCCCCGACGCGAAGATGACGAACCTCCCGGAACATTCTTTCGAACCCAAGGGTCCCTCACTAGTGGTAGACCCTTGAAGTTTGAGTAACTTCCGAAAGACTCTCCCGGAGGAGGACGGAAACATGAAGAAACCTTCCGAAACTTTCTTTCGGAGGGGGAAGTGAAGAAAAAGAAACTTCCGGAACATTCTTCCGACAGAGGAAGCGAAGACGACGAACCTCTCTCGGAACATTCTTTCGAACCCAAGGGTCCCTCACTAGTGGTAGACCCTTGAAGTTTGAGTAACTTCCGAAAGATTCTACCAGAAGAGGAACCGAAGATGAAGAACCTTCCGAAACTCTCTTTCGGAAGATGAAGAATATTCCGAAACTTTGTCGGAAGAGGAAGACAAGACGACGACCCTTCCCGAAATCCTCTCGGAAGAGGAAGCGAAGTTGAAGAAACTTCCGAAAGATTCTCCCGGAGGAGGAAGAAAAATACGAAGAACCTTCCGAAAGCTTCTTTCGGAGGGGGATGTGAAGAAAAAGAAACTTTCGAAAGATTCTACCAGAAGAGGAACCGAAGATGAAGAACCTTCCGAAACTCTCTTTCGGAAGATGAAGAATATTCCGAAACTTTGTCGGAAGAGGAAGACAAGACGACGACCCTTCCCGAAATCCTCTCGGAAGAGGAAGCGAAGTTGAAGAAACTTCCGAAAGATTCTCCCGGAGGAGGAAGAAAAATACGAAGAACCTTCCGAAAGCTTCTTTCGGAGGGGGATGTGAAGAAAAAGAAACTTTCGAAAGATTCTACCAGAAGAGGAACCGAAGATGAAGAACCTTCCGAAACTCTCTTTCGGAAGATGAAGAATATTCTGAAACGTTCTCCCGGAAGAGGAAGTCAAGAGAGAAACTTCCGAAACTTCCGAAAGATTCTCTCGGAGGAGGAAGAAGAAAAACATGAAGAACCTTCCGAAACTTTCTTTCGGAGGGGGAAGTGAAGAAAAAGAAACTTCCAGAACATTCTTCCGGAAGAGGAAGACAAGACGACGAACCTTCCCGAAATCCTTTCTTGGAAGAGGAAGCGAAGTCGAAGAAACTTCCGAAAGATTCTCCCGGAGGAGGAAGAAAAACATGAAGAACCTTTCGAAACTTTCTTTCGGAGGGGGAAGTGAAGAAAAGAAGCTCCCGGAACATTCTCCCGGAAGAGCAAAGAGAAGACGACGGACCTTCCAGAGATTTTTTCCTGGAAGAGGAAGAGAAGATGAAGAATATTCCGAAACGTTCTCCCGGAAGAGGAAGTCAAGAAACTTCCGAAAGATTCTCCCGGA
Organism: Eragrostis nindensis; assembly: GCA_012490785.1. Classification (NCBI taxonomy): domain Eukaryota; kingdom Viridiplantae; phylum Streptophyta; class Magnoliopsida; order Poales; family Poaceae; genus Eragrostis; species Eragrostis nindensis. The sequence continues at coordinate 1,225,899 of JAAXCT010000076.1, read as the reverse complement.
GGAGGAAGCGAAGATGAAGAAACCTTCCGAAACTTTCTTTCGGAGGAGGAAGACAAGATGAAGAACCTTCCGAAACATTCTGTCGGAGGAGGAAGAAGATGGAGCTAAAGCTGTCGTGGACGCGCACTCTTTTCTCCGATCCGCCTTTTTTCCCACTGGGTTTTTGGGGACGGAGTTTTTAACGAGGCGCATCACCCCCACGGGTCTTCAGTTTAAGCGCTCCGAGCCATGAGGGACCGGGGCAGCACTTGTCATCTGCAGGCCCCTCGTGCCTTCTGAGCCTACAAATGAGGGAGGAGCTGTTGGGGGAGGCATAGTGTGTGCACCCCTCCTCCTCATGGGCTCAACAACCTTAGATTCAGCCTATGTATACTTTAGGCCCAATTGTAAGCCCAAGGGCAATCATGTAATATTTGTATCCCACTAAGGGTAGAAGAGGGATCCCCCTCTTCTCCCCTCCCTATAAATATAAGGCCCCAAGAGGTCCCAAGGCAGCTGGCCTCATTCTCACTCACTCCCACTCTCTCTCATTATGCTTGTGTACCATCCCTTCCTAGTCCTTCCCAGAGGTCCCTCACTTGTGGTAGACCTTTGGAGGATCCCCTTCTACTATTGTGGCCTTGTAACCACAACAATCTCTACTAAGATATATGTATCCACTGGCTTATGTGCCTATATGCAAGGTCCTACTCCTACACCCCATTCTAAGCATTCTGAAACCGACCATATCTTAGAATCTCTGCCAGCCTCTATCTCCAAGATCAATTTTTATAGTTAGTGCAATTCACATCTTGAAAGACACGTAATCATTAGACGATCGATCTTAGGGCTCCATTTTGCATTGCCGCGCCAACGTGGCACGGAGAGGACAATTCAGAGGGCGGTTAGCTAGCGACCGGTTAACGCCGACGTGAGAGGTTAACCGGGACAGCCTCGAGAGTCAACAGCGCGCAATCAGACATGTCAGCCAGAGACGTGGCCAGCACCAGCAGCCCCAGCCGCGATCAGACAGGGACGACTGCGCCCCCGGAAACCACGTGGGCCCCACCTCCACCCCTGGTGGGCCCCGCCTCTCCGCCCCCAATCTACGCGCTCCTCTTAAGCCCCCTGCGCGTCGTCGGCTCGACTCGAGAGCACCAGACCACCACCACCTCCACACCGCTCCCTCCCCTTTGACCGCCACCGCCGCGACGCAACACCTGCTCGTCGGCGGGCAGGGACTCGTGGTGGATTGGAGGTCGTGCGCAGCTGATGGATCCCGTGGCGGCGGCGGCATCCCACGGCGGCGGGCATCACTTCGGGCCGCAGGCGCCCTTCCTCCCGTTCCACTTCCCGGGGCAGCACCCGGCGTTCCAGCATTTCGCCGGGCAGCACGAGCAGCTGATGGCCGGAGGCGGCGCGCCGGCGAAGCAGGAGCACGTCGACGACAGCAACAACCCCATCAACAGCGCCGGGAGCAACGTCAGCGGCGAGGCCGGCGGCGCGGACCAGCAACAGCAGCAGCAGGCTGCTGCGGCGACAGAGGACCAGCCGCCGCCGCCGCAGGCGGTGGTGATGCGTCGCCCCCGGGGACGCCCGGCTGGGTCCAAGAACAAGCCGAAGCCGCCGGTGATCATCACGAGGGACAGCGCGAGCGCGCTGCGCGCGCACGTCCTGGAGGTCGCCGCCGGCTGCGACGTCGTCGAGAGCGTCGCGCTGTTCGCGCGCCGGCGCCATCTCGGCGTCTGCGTACTCAGCGGCTCCGGCGCCGTCGCCAACGTCTCCATCCGGCACGCCGGCGCGGCCCCCGGCGCCGTCCTCAACTTGGCCGGCAGCTTCGAGATCCTCTCCCTCAACGGCTCCTTCCTCCCGCCGCCGGCCCCTCCGTCCGCCACCGGGCTCACCGTCTACCTCTCCGGCGGCCAGGGCCAGGTCGTCGGCGGCGCGGTCACCGGCCCGCTCGTGGCCTCCACTCCCGTCGTGATCGTGGCGGCCTGCTTCGGCAACGCCGGCTACGAACGCCTTCCTGTCGAAGACGTCGACGAGCCGCACCAGCTAGCGCCGCCGCCGCAGGGCCTCGCCGGGCACTCCTCCTCCTCGCCTCCGCCGCCGCTGCCATTGTCGGCGCACCCTCACCAGCAGCCGCCTCTCGCCGACCATCTCCAGCACCACCTCCTCAACCGCCTTCCGGTCCCCGGCGGCGACGGCTACGGCTGGGCTGGCCCCGGAGGCAGCGCCGGCCGCGTGGCACCGTACTGACGGACATGGAAGGAAACAAACAAGCTTGCAGCATGGTGGTAGCAAGGGGGGGGGGGGGGATCGATGGTGGATGAATGGTTAATTACTGTTGCAGTAGTGAAATTCCGGTAGTAGTAGTAGTGGTGCTTGGTACTGTTGAGCTGTGGCTAATTTACTGTTTACTTTTACCTAAGCAATGCAGTGCGATGCATGCGTATCTGTAGGAGGTTAAATATATATTACAGCCAGTAGTAGTATCAGCAGAAGAAATTAAGCTTTGATCGATGGATTTATTAATCTGTCTCTATCAGTCTTTCTCTTTGTCAAGAACCAAATGGGACCTGCGTATTTTATGGAGAATGATGGGCGAGTTCGTTGTTGTTTCTCTTGGGCTGTTCATACCGTGCACACAGATGTGTCAAAGGCACTGGATGATGGATGGGTGATGGTATCACATGAGCAACCACTTCACCAACGAACGAGACGACCTCTCTTCCGGCGCCGGCCTCTGTCGTTCGCTAGGATCCCGTTTGGTTGTTCTCTGGAGACGCAGCACACATGCAACCACTTCACCTTATGTGACACACTGCTATAACACAACTTGCTATATTTTATGTTGTCTCAAGTGTCAACCGGATGGATAGGAGGTTCAGAGACGTACCTCAAGTGTTCTTATTCGTTCTCCCTGAGCCTTGTGTGGTTCTAAGAGAATCTATAGTTGACTCATGATTAACACGGATTGCTTATTTACTCAGGTGAAATGCAGAGTGTAGTTATCTAATTTTACTAGTAAAAAAAACAATGATTTGTTAATTGGTTGCTTTTGTCCTGTTTTTCTATTTCGGAAAGTGGTCTGGATGGATATATGTGAGACCAACATGACTGAAAGTAACAAAGTCAAATCATATGCCACTTTTGAACTGTTTTCCTTGTTTCTATGAAGAGCACTGCTATACACACGCGACCCATTTTGTAGGACCACGTGATACGATCAGAGATCTAATGACACAAATTACGTAAATTGGTGGTGGGAGTTCACATGTTTAGAACCAAGATCCTTAGGCGCGTCGTGCAAATGAGTCGAATGTGAAGAAGAATGTTCCTTCTAAGAAATGGGACATAACAGTTATAGATAAAAACCCGTTCGGACAACTACTATTCTACAACTAGAAAATCAAAGGACTAATGTTACTTGGGAGGTATCTCACTTGATGAGAAACACATGGGAACAAAACATTGGGTTGTATGAGTTGTATATGATTCTGGTTGAAACGGATTTGAAGTTTTGTTAAAATTTTGAAAAGAAGAAGAATAATAATATGACAATTGGCAGGGGCTTCTCAGTCCTACCGAACCAGTTTTCCAGCTCGTTTTTCTTTCACGTCGGGCAGGCTTAAGTAAGGAAACATACATGCCTTCTTTTTGTCAAGATTGAGTACTAGTACCTAATAAGCATAATTTTGAGAAAGTGATCGAACTCGGTACGGAACTGATTAGCAGGTTACTAGTGGACCTTTCATTGCAAGTTTGTAGAGAAAATCGATCGTAATAAGTTTTCTTGATTAATTCACAATTCAAATGTTGATTGATTTTTAATGGGAAAATTTCTAGTTTCTCTTGAAATTTGGTGAAAAGATGAATTTTTGGCAATTTCTGGTCTTCCGCAATACGTACTTGTACCGACAACATGAACTGGGTGAGGCGTTCCCGGTGCTTACACTCGCTCCCGGGCCCAGCCATTCCGGGAAACACTCTTTCAAACCCTCTAATATGTCCACCACATTCACAGGAAAAGGAATGCTATTTCAAGAGGCTACTGGTGGAGTGGGGTAATATATGATCAAGTTACATGCTAGCAGCCTAGCTAGTTAGAAACAACCCCTCTGATCATCATCATTCCTCAGCCATTGATCAAGCACGTAATTAATTAAGCAGCACCCGCATGTGTGTATTTGCATATATATCCGAGCGTTTCATTCTTGTCCTGCCGCGAAAAGTTTCTGCGTGCTGGTTTGGAAGCACAAGGGGACTGTGCCATGCATGCCCGGCTCGGACTAGGTCACAGTGGCGTGCATGCCTGCGCCTGATCGCTGCCTGCTGCCCCGGCCCGGCAGTGTCGCGCCATGGCATACTACGATTACTACACAGTTTGTTAATTGCAGCATCTGCATGCATGGCATGGGGTATTGGGGTGCAGTAAAAGAGGCGCGCGGGAGCAAATGATTCCGGAGGCCGCGCGCATGCATGGCATATTGAGGCGTTGCCTTTTTACTGCAAGTCTGCGAGTATGCAGCACGGGAGCAAGGGCAACCTTGCGAGCCCGGAGTTCGAGGCTGATGCAAGGAACAGTGGTAGCAGCAGCAGCAGCTGATGCCATATCTCTCCAGTGCTGTGCTGGTGATTAACGAGCATGGACGACATGGATGCAATTGCAGACAAGGTGAGGTATGGGCCACCTGAAGAATTGATGAATCCTTCCTTCATCCTTGAGTTAGAGAGAGAGGAGCTGGCTTTGTTGGTTTTGGCTTTGGATGAAGAGAGAGAGGCGTGATGCGTGATGTGATGTGTGTGGGTGTGATATGTATGATGTGAGAGAGGTGGTGGTGGTCAGGGTCACACGTGCACCTGGCGCCTTTTCGAGGCAGCAACAGTTGGAAGGTATGGCGCGCAACAGCTAGAGAGAGAGAGAGAGAGAGAGATTAGAGATGGGATGGGACGCCCAAAAGACGAGAGAGAGAGAGGCCACTGCACGCGTCGCGTCGCGTTGCCGTGGCGCGAGGCGTACACGCATGCGTGCGTGCGTGCGCCTGCATGCCTGCGCTGCGCTGCATGCGTCCGAGACGATCGACCCCGGCGGTGCCAGTCGATCGCTACCTCGTCACTGCACGGTCGTTATAAAATTCTCGGGAGACCGAGGGAGTTTTGCATGCCCGCCGGCCGGGGACCAGAGGCCATTCGTGCTGTGCAGGTATCGATCCATGCATGTATGCATCATCGGGGAAGAGCGCCAATTCATTCTCTGGTGGGGCAGCTACGTACCGAAATTCTTTGGGCTCCAAGCAGCTAACCAATAAATGTGTCATCGTGAGCATTTCACGGTCTATGTTTAGTTCTGTAGCCGCAGGTTGCACTTTGTATCGCTGAGTAGTCTCCACTCTCCAGTACGTGCGTTGATGCATCGCCGCTTGGCCAATGCAAGGAGTTTATAGTTTTCTCCACGTTTGTCTTTTTGCCCAAGAAAAATAGTTCTCTCTAAAAATTATCACATCATCGAAAAAATTTACACAGCTGTCATTATGAAAAATGTATCCAAAATGTATCCACAAGTTTTGAATATTACCTATAATTACCATTACGAGCACATAGCCTGTTATAAGTTTATAAATATGCATAATTGATGTATGGATTTACCAGATTTAAGTATATCGGGTCAATTAACTAATGCCAGATATGAAGCATTGTGTCGCGATAGGTGAGCCCTGGGAACATATGCCCCTGCATTCAATATATAGGATATTAATAGTCGCGCAAATGCGCGGGTGACCCCACTAGTTTTCTGTACTAACATTTTACTCTTCTCCCTTAGTGAATTACAATGTGTGGATGGTTTCAGGCTCGTGCAACATTATCGGCGGTGTCGTCATCCTCGTCGGCATGGCTTTGAGTCTCTCGCTCTTTGGCTCCTTCCTCCCACCCTTGGCTCCTCAATCCTCCACTGATCGAGCTCACCATCTACCTCGGTAGGGCCAGGTTGGCGGCCCGCTCATGGCTTCCACCCCTGTGGTGATTGTGGCGGCCTGCTTCAGCAACATCGCACCTTCATGTCGATGACAATGAGTTCATCAACCTCTTATTATGTTAACTACCCCTATTCTCCTCTGCTGTTTTTCGGTGGAGTAATGAGTCTGCCTTGGAAGTTGAAAGGGGCTCGATGATGGATTGTTAATTACTTGGAGGCATATGCCCCCTCTGATTCATAAAATATTTTTCCGTAAAGGCATCCTCATATAATAGGATATTTGAACTAGCCGTGACACGTTAGCTTTGTGTAAACTTGTGCTATTCCCCTTTAATGAAATAGCTCTTGTTCTCAGTGATCACCATTGTCAGATAATTAACTCGATCCTTCCAAACGGCTTTGGAGAATCAATAACTATATATAGCATGTTTGCATGCCCCCTATAATACGGGAACACACTTCCATTGAAATCACACAACTTGATTGCCAGGAGGTGTTTGTGTGAATTCCTTCAGCTGATTTAATTCTGAAATTTGATGACTAGTAGTACATAGGACTTAAAATTCCTATGATTCTTCCTTATCGTGGCCTCCTATCGCTAATTGCTACAGACGCTGGAGAATTGAGATGTCCAGAATCATGGATAAAAAATAATGTCAAGAATCATAGTTCAAAAAAGAAGAAGAGGAGATGAAAGAGAAAAGTCATCCTGTGTGCCATGCTCCAAAATATCATGTGGCATGACTAATCAAACTCGTCCTAGTGTTTTCTTGTACTGGAAATCTGAAGCATTGGCATGACATAACGGAACCCCACTGAAACCGAAAGAGGTCTCGTGAAACGGACCTGTTATGCCAATACGAGCAGGACAGTAGCGGCCTTCTTGTTCGTCAGAGAAGACGATAGTACGATGGAGAATGCGATCTGGCCTCAGATTCCCGGCCGCAGAGGCCACTCCTCCGGCCGCCTGGCACTGCGGCGTTTTGGCGACGGCGACATCTGCTTTCGCGCCCGGCCGTGCACATGTCCGACAAGATTGTATTTTTTGGGTCGCTTTCAGTGTATGACTTGTACTTCCTGGTCGCGGTATTCAAACTCGTGAGGCGATACGTACGTGCGTTCCACGCTGGTGTCGATCTCGGTCAACAGTGTGCTGGCACAAGGTGACTGGCCTGACAGATATGAAGTGTCAGATTCACCTCTTAGTCTGTCGTCGATGATCTCTGGAAGAAGAAGAAAAAGATTCAGGGGTCAGTAGCTGTACTAGTGCTGGTACAGTAGAGTACTCCTACTCCGGCGCGGTATATAGATATAGTACGTCATACATGTTGCATGTGTGCACGAGCAAAGTACAGCGTGGCAGTGTTCTCGGTGTTGAAATTCTCGTCCCTGTTTACGTATTCAAATTCAAGCGGAAATGTTCTCGATCGAATTTGGAATTTGACTCGAACCCGGCCCTTTCATCAATGGTTTTTTTTTTTTGACGGGGATTTGGAGAAAACAGTTGAATTCCCGCTGCTTTCCAAGTAGGGATACCGTACATGTAAGCGACAGTTGCTGATGCAGGCATCACTGAAATAAGTCCCGCATGTACTTGTCGATCACTTGTCAGCAGTAAGTCTCGTGTCTTTTTTTGTCTGTAATAGACTTTCCTCTGTGTGCATTGTGGTAACACGTCATTGTTATGTGGCGTCTTCTCATTGTACAGCGGACTGCTTGTCGTTCACTGTCTGAATTGACAAGGATTGTTACCATTAACCCCTCAGTAAGTAGCATGCGTTAGGAATACTACTAGTATTTACGAGCAGGATTGTTCTATTCTCGCCTGTTCTGCGCACGAGGGACAAGGGATGGAAACAAGGAAATCCAAAGCTGGAAGTGTATGTACCGCACTACTGCTTGGCTAGTTGAGTGAGGGTCAGTACTAGGAGACCGAGATGAAAGATCCATCACTTTGCACTGCAAGGCAAGTGTAGAGGCAAGTGTAGTAGCGAATGAACCAGATTGCTGCCATCTGGAGAGAGAGAGAGAGAGAGAGAGAGAGAGAGAGAGAGAGAGAGAGAGAGAGAGAGAGAGAGAGAGAGAGAGAGAGAGAGAGGCCACTGAAGGCAGGAATGGCTCAAGGCTGATTCTTTCTTTCTCAAGGCTGATTCTTTCTTTCCTGTGTCTGTCAGCATATGTATGTTCTCTCTCATCTTTCTTCTGTGACCATCTGTGTGCATGCATGCCCTGCGGGTCTTTCCTTCTCAACCACTCTGATGAATGATGATGTTGACCACACCTGGGGCCTTCCTTCATATGGCCTCTTTTCATGAAGTACTCCTAACCAAAGGTTTATTTATTTGCTAAAGTGCCTTGTTGCTTTTCTTGAAGTTGGTGTGGCCAAAGGCCCTACCTGGTGTCATTATCCCCTAACAAACTGTGCTCTTATCCGGTCCTGCGCTCTGCCGGTCGGCTGCACAAGCAGATGCAGACATTTCCAGCTTCTGCTATTCAGCCGGGTTTGAAGGGCCTCAGGTGTAGCCAAAGCACTCTTCCTTTTGGACCCTAGTTCTCTTTCCGGGAGCTAGAGCTGGATGACCCCGATTCCAATTTTAATTCGAGTTCTAATTTTAACTTCAAACAAGAGCCGAAGCCACCAAACAGGAGCTTCATCGTTCTGATCTCAATCATGAGTAAACAAGAGTCGGAGATCAAGGAAATAGGTTTTCGAGCAAGACATTTCCAATTCCAATTATGAAAAAATAGGAGTCGAAGAAGCTCGATCAAACAAGGCCTTAGAATGTCTCCAATTCCACTTATGGTCGCAGACGCAGTGGTTTGGTTCAAATGGTAATCTATATGCGCTCATACTCCAGAACGAGTTCATGTGATCATGCTGGAAACTAGAAGGTGGGATGACCCTGTTAGCAATTTGGTGGGTGGTAACGGCCAGGAGATTCGGGCCTGTCGGATTGTCAATTCCGGAGTTATTTCACATTTTCTCTTGTCACCAGTATCTGCAGCACCTGTGCAACCATGTCAAACGGGCTGAGTGCATTGTGTTGGTGCACTTGGACTTTCAAGCAACTTTCTTCGCGTACCAATCAGCATCCTCAACAGACCATTTTTTCCCCCTTCTTGACTCCGAAAAAATATTTCTGAGCACTCGTGTACATGATGTAAGATGGCCTGTCACCACCAGTGTTGTTGCTCCATTGAAATCAACCTTTTCCCGATAGTCATCCAATCTGTTAAAGAAAATGGAGTATAACATGTTCCTGGGACAGAACATGGGCACCTGATACAGTGTATTGAAATAATCATATAGCCTGAAAAAGAGGAGACTCCTTGTAGTTTCAGATCCTAAACATGGGCACCTGATATTACAAAATCTGTGCACCAATCACCTTGAGACTACTGCCCTTTGATATTGTTCTCACTGTGTGCTCATTAACGAACCTGGGAATATGATACTCCCAGTTGACAGTTGGACACAACATACTGTATGCTGGTCACCAACACAAAAATTATGCAAGTTTTTAGACAGCACATTGCTCTCTGACAAGAACATTCTCACACTATGACATTCCCATACATGTGATGGAATAGAAAAAAAAAAAGGATGCAGAATTCGCCTCAGCCCTGCCTGGGTATCTTGCTTTCTAGTAAGTCCTAGAGTCCAACAACTTTGATAGAATTGAAGTCTGGGGTGGTACAGTACAACACATCTAACTCTAATGCTGTTATTAACCAAGTCCCAGGTTTCGACGATCCTTCCTTTCTCCGGTGGACCCCTCTTTCTTGATTCTAGAAGGCCTAATAATACGGTCGATAATCCCATATTCCAGAGCCCCTTCAGCGTCGAAGCGCTTCACCCTAGATAGATCCTCATGAATCTGCAAACAATTAAAAACTTCGAGATGAGAGGGATGTTTAGGACTGAAGTTGCAAAGACAATCATCTCAAAACACAAGTTGAAGACCGCAAAAACATGACCCTATAGGATGCTGTCAAAAGAACCAAAAAATGTTTACAGTAGCATACAATGTGGTATTTTGCATCAGATTTTGGAGTTCAATATGAAATAACAAACAGTAACATGCAGAACAACGCAAACAATAATGCACTACCAATGGGCACAGGACATAAAAAAATTGTTTCAGCAGACTAAATGAAAAGGACAATCAGAAATCCTTGCCTTTTCGACAGGATGACCTGTGTGCTCTGCGAGCTTGCCGTAAAGGTAGTTCTTGATACGAATCAGCTCATTTGCTTCATTTTCTATATCATCAGCCTGCAGAAAAAGGTATACTAATTCAGTATACTGTAAAACACAGGCAATACAAACTAAAACAATCCTGTTAGATCACAAACCTGGCCTCGAGCTGCTCCAGCAGGTGATTGAAGTGAAATACGGCATAGAGGCATACCAGTACGTGAACCCTTGACAATGCAGAAGAATAGAGATATGTATTATATACTTCAGCATACTCACCAAGGGATCCACAAGGTAAGTCAGTATCAAGTTGTTTACCTTTTCACCGGCTGCAAGAATAAATCCTGCCAAGTTGAATGCAAAGCCCAAGCAGTGCGTACCAATAGGACTCTTGAGGCTTAGCATGGTGTCGTACAATGCCATGCATGGAGTAAGCTGCAACACCAGGGATGGATTAAGAATAGAATGTAACAGGAGTTAGGTCAGTCTAACCAGTTTTCATGGATTCTTTGATTATCTATTTAATATCTGAAGCATAAAAAAAATTACGCTAAATACGTCATTTGAATTATTATGTTTCTGAGACAAGCTTTTGAACAAAAACCTCGATTTTAAAATTTATGTCAGGACAGCTCTGGTTTATTTGATATCAGGACAGCTGCGTTAGTCAATGTCAAATAAATAAAAACAGGAGTACCTCTTGGAGGCCAAAGAATCATGTCAGAAAGGTAAATAAAACAAAATATTACAGTAATATTAAAAAGGACCAACCAACATAAGAACAAGTATGGTATTCTAAGGTTCTTACATCTCCTCCTGGTCCATTAATGTAAAGAAGTATCTTTTTTGTATTATCAATACTATCAAGATACAACATGCTTGCCAACACTTGATTGCTGAATTCTTCATCTATATTGTCCCCAATGAAGATAATCCGTTCACGATACTGCACAGGACAATTCCAAAACAGTTATCGAATGTACAGTAAGAAGTTAGAACTATATCAGTCCAATCCAATGAAGCATATTCTTTACCAACGCGTTCCATATATCAAGCCATTGCCAGGTTCCTTCACCAGGTGTTCTATAAGGCACTCGTGGAGTCCCAATGGGCATCATTGAAATACGTGCTCTGGTAGCCCTCTTGTTCGACAGCCTACCAAGGGTAAATTTTCAGCATAGTCAAATTTGAAATGCTTTCAACAAACCACATCAGCATCGTCCCAATTTTTTCCCTTTATGGCTTATGCAACTCTAAGATGCTTAGAAAATCTGAGGACTATGGCTTATTGTTAGATCAGACAACAGTCAACAAACAATGCTTTTGATCCTTAACTGATTGAAGCTCTCATGATCTCATCTTAACTAATATTTTATCTATTCATCAGTTAACATTAGAATTGAAAGGTTGCATGTGTCTGTAGCTACGCAATTTGATGAAAAGCAATAGATCGCATACTAGCATAGGTACAGGTACTTCCATTCAAACCACCATAACATGATATTTTAAAGCACTGAATGAGCTCAAAAGCGTAACCACCAACTCAAAATGGGGATAACAGCAATGCAGTATAGTACTAGTATCACATTCTACGAGGCGAAGAAGGTCTAATTTCCTTATAAACCCCGAAAGCTTAGTCATACACAAGCATACGGATCGGCGCACACGTACCCCAGAGAAATCCTTTTGTTGACGGCGGTGTAGAACCCGGCGCTGACATTCGGGCACGTCGACCCTGACAAACCTGCTCGGCATCCTCAACCAGAAAACCGAAATCAAATACAGAAAACGAACCCAGAACGAATTTAAACAAGCTTCATCATTTCTCGCTCACCGAGCTTGGTGTGTGCCCGAAGCCCGACGAAGACCTTGGTGCCCACACTGCAAGAGAAAAGAGCAGAGAAGTGAGGTTGGGGGTCAGTGGGTTAGGGTTTAGGGTTCGGGGGATCGGAGAACGGGTAGGAGAAGATTTGACCTGAGAGAGGACGGCGGGCTGGCGGCGGCGCGGGGGTGGAAGCAGGAAGAGTTGGCCGGCGCCGCCGGGGACAGCGCCATTGGAGCGGGAGGCGCGGAGTGGTCGGGGAAATGAAGTAGCTTGGGGGGAAGCGAGAGTGACCGAGTGGATAACGAAGAGACGAGACCGCTCGCGTGCGCCGAGATTCGTGCGACGCCAGTCATTGACGCTACGGGCCCGGGAGGATGAACATAACTGATTCTGATGACACGGCGAGAGAAAGGGTACGTTCGAAACGCATAATTTATGTGCGAGTTATAATAGGGAAAAAAAACATTTTCGTACAGTAGGGCGATAGTACTTCTGTGTTCCATACGTGTCTACAACTCATCGACTCAGGACTCCTGGCTCGGCTTCCTGTACAATGTACATGGCCTTCCATAGCCTCACTGCTGATGAACTCGAAAACTTCATAAAATTCTGCTGCTGAGATAACCCACAACAGTACAATCATTTACATGATAAGTCTCATCGCACATTCCAGCTTTGGAGCTATTCTCTCACAATTTCGTTCCACAATCGCCCAACAAATACTCCCTCCATTCTCATTTATTTGACGTTAGGACTTAGGACATGCTGTGTAGCTCAGTTTTGAACTATACATTCTGCCCTAACGTCAAATATTTGAGAACAGAGGAGTATGGAACAGTCTACTAGCCAGCCGTTCATTCTTCTGAAGTTGAGATGCTCTGCCTCCAATTGCTAAATTTCTGTGGTAATATCTGTTCTCGCTTTTTTGTTCTTGTTAGTGTACCAACGGAAAATACTTCTCAGACTATACAAAAATCCATCAGCCAGCAAAGAAGAAAAGGAGTCGCACAGTCACATAATGTCATCCCAAAATTGTTCTAGCAAGCCTTAGGCCACACTCGATAAGCTCAACCTCCTGCTGGTACCGCTTTTCCTTGTCAATCCCGTGTCACATATGGGAAAGAGAATGTTAACTATCATCAGAAAATGGGAAAACCCTAGTGGTAGAGTGGAAGGATGTGCTGTTTGGAGGTCATGGACGAAAGTCTTAGCTCTGTCAAAATAAAAATTACATAGTCCGCCTTTTTGTTGGTATTTTCGAGTTAGAGAATCCATTGCCACAAGACCATCTCCTACTAGGTATGAAGAAAGACTGGGCCCAAGTGAAATCACCTTATGTGGTTCTGGCATAACAGATGGAGCCGCACGCCAAAGTTTTAGAGTAGACCTACTTGCGCTTTTATCCATTTTGTTGTCTCTGTCCTCTGTCGCTCCCTCAACTTTTGGCTTTATGGAAGCAAACCAATTAAGTTCATCGAAAGAGTTTTCTTGTTCCAGGACCTGTGTTTAAAATCATATCGGAATACAAACCAAAAGAAAAGAACGTTAAGGTCAAATCACATAGAAGCCTTGTATCAGAACTGAATGCAACAATGAAAGATACATAATCAGTCACCAACACTTGGACATGTAGTTCTAGTAAAATAAAACGGACGAAAAAAGTATGGTAGAAGAATAAAGTTACCTTCAGGACAAATGCAACTCCCAGTAGGAAACTGTCGTATGTACGGATGCCGCTATTAACTTCATGCCCTCGTCTCAACAGTTTATCCTTGTAAAGAAGTTTATTGTCCACCATGTTGGCAAAAAGTAATGGAACAATTTGAAAGAAGTCTTTCATATCTTGAAGGTTATTACTCCGAAGTTTCTACGAGATACAAGAAAGTTTGTCCAGTCAGAAATGATAAAAGGGTAAGGCAAGAGGCCTATTCCCACAGCAATAGTGTCAAATTTTAGCAAAACCGTACAATAGAAAGCCCAGCCAATTTCCTAACAAAGCCTATGTTAACCAAAAAAGAACCCCCATCCAGGTTGCACTCAGCACCAAGCTCAACCTAGCTTGGGAAATGTTTCATGTCTGTATAATTGAACTGCTAACGATATTCTACCAGCAGAAAACATACTTGTGCATAAACAGTGGTACTTTATCCGTCTTCACAAACGTACAAGTTTTATAGAAACTTAGTTTACACATCATTGTGGAACAATGCAAAAAATAAACTCTAGCACAGCAGGAGAAAAACAAGGCAGGTGAGCCATACGGAAATAATGAAACCAACCTACCACGCTAAGGAAAATTGCCATATTGTATGATGTTTCAAAATGCAAGAGACAATGTAATACTGACATTTCAAAGGTAGCTGAAATCATAATTTCATTGACCTTTGGGGGTCGGGAATATAAGCATTAGAAAATTATAAACAAATAATAACTAATAAGCTAAAGACATTACCTGGGAAAAGCTGGTTACCAGTGATGTAATGGTTTGAATTCTCTCCTCCAACGCTTCCTTGTTTCTTGAGGCCATATCCAACATCTTCCCAATTTCAGCTATGTCATCATCCCAACCCACTAGCTTGCAACTTGTTGAATAGCTCAAGTTGTAATTGGGTTTAGTTGCATATCTACAAGTTTGAGAAAGGTCTTATGAAAAAAAAAACACATGATCATGATTTCATATTGAGGTAGTTTCAAAACACATACCTTGAGATGTTGTTGGAATAGCGGGTACAACCAGCAGCAAGTATTCTTAGCAGACCTAGTGCGTTGCCTATTGTAGTAACAACAGCTTGTACTTGTTCTAGGAAGTCCAGAGTATGATCTCCAAGCCCATGCTTTCCGAGACCGAATTTCAGCTCTCCTTGGATAGAAGGATGGGCACTGAACACCCTGGTGTTCTGTTATAAGTTACAAAGTTAATTGAATCGGATAGCTAAAACGCATACGCAAACAGTCACATGTTCCGAACACTATGCAAATCTACAGTGAATCACCCAATCTTCATGGATAGGACAAATATGTAATATGTATAACCCTATATTAGCACTATCTATCACAGGTAATACAGAAAATACAGAACATCTCGAGCAAAATTTACCTCTGATTGTTTAAAATCCTTCAAATCAATTTCAGTACCACTTTGAAGCAGTGCATTGAGATCTATAAACATCCGGTCTAAAAACGCCAAAATGGAACCCAAGGCTGCTGAAATTTGATTCAAATTGCACATGGCAGTTGATGATGCAATGTGTTCGACACACAGAACTCTTAAATGTTTTCGGCCTTGACCATCCAGATCATTTTCAATAAACACCTGCATAATTAGAAAAAAAACTACTTTAAAAGTGTAAACCACAATGAGAGCAATTTTGAAAGAACGTACAGCTGTAAAGTAGGCAAATATAGCTTCATAGAGAATGATGCAAAATAGCACTGATGGAAAAAAAAAGGTGAAATCTTGCTTCTGCGGCATATCAGGGATTTATGACCTTCAAAGCAAAGGGGTATTAGTAAAAACCTGTTTGGTAATGCCATAGGAGTATTTCTCACAAAATGAATCAAGATGTTGCACAGTTTTTCTGAGATCAAAACCTTGATCTTGAGTATCCACAGTAAGATGGAAATCTTCCAGTTCAACACCATATTTTAGCGCTCCTAATTGATGCATCTCTGCATATATCTAGAGCATATTTGACGCAACCATCAGAAGAATGCATTTGGCAAAATATTCTTGACATACATATCCATCTTAGCTTCATAAGAAAAGCATGGTACATACCTTATCATCATAGTTGGGCATCACTGAGTAGGTATAGAATGCAGAATTTAGATAGTTTTCCACGAGAAATTTAACATCAATAAACTTGAAAGGCAATCTCAAAGGCCTCATTCGCAAGCACCATGAAAGATTGCGAACCCCCGTCTGACCAAAAAAGAAAGTACAGATTGTCTCAGCACGGCAGAAACAAACCAAGAGCACGATACTCAACTCATCGATATACTTTGTAACCTTTGTTGGGTTCACAGCGACTGTTCCTTTCAGATGAGTAGAATGAACATGGAGTCTGAGATCAGTCTCAATATCCCTGCACAATGGAGCAACAACCTCCTACAGAAAAGATAAAAGAGATGGCCTGAATGTTGAGTATCAGATTATTCTGCTAGTGCATTATTGTTTAGTTTCGAACATGATGCTTTCGCAGGGTTGTGCTGAAACAGTCCTAATTTGGTTCCTAATGAAAGTGTATTTCTAACTTTGATCAACACATCGATGTGCGAGAGACAAAAGAGAGTTTCTAACATCCTTCAAAGCATTCTCGATTTCTTCCTCATAACTTTGAAGAGCGACTGGTCCCACATTTGCAAGTTTAAGGAGCAACATTCCATCAGAAAATGCATCGATGATGTTCCTGTCGAATCAACAGTAATAAATGTTAGGAAAAACAATAACCCTGAGGCGTCCACAAATGATTGAATAAGTCAAAAAAATATATATTTCTACAAATCCTTAAGAAAACAAAGGAGCAAACAGAAGAAAACTTCACCAATACCAAATAGAAGAGCTAATGAAATAATGAAAAAAAAACTATATGCAGAAAATTAAGTTTCGGATGCAAGATTGATGACAAATGTTGTCAACTGCAACGTAATATTGTTGACCTCAAAGGGGTGTGGTTATAACTTATAAGCACATTATGAAATCTTCAAGGTATCTTTAACACTTACTGTAGCCATGATAGTTTGCAAGCATCTCCATATACCATGGATAGCCAAGTCGAAAACATCTCTTTTCTCCAATATAAAAAGCTACAATTTGTTCTTTCGTCAATCAAAGACTGGAAATTTGAAAGAATTCGGAACTTTGATAAAAGCTTCCTCACTCTACCCAACTCAACATCCAGGTGACCCTGCATTGTGGCTACACATATCAGTGTTACATACATCAAGAAAAACAAATCATGTATAAGTAAAACAAGAATAAAGTACCTACAAAAAAAGCATGAGCTGATGAGAAAGATATGAAGTTTAAAAACACTTTACACCTACTCTAGAAGACTTATTGGAGATCCACTCATCAGCTCAAGACTTCGCAACAAAAATAAACAAAATCTGCAAACAGAAGTAATGTCTCCATATCTCGACCCGATCCCATTTTGGTTTGTCCTTGCTAACTTAATCAGCCACCATTATCCATTGCATTATAAAACTCACGATATGCAGCTCTATGAATTCACATATCTTCATGCTTAGTGCAAGCTCACATACATATCAATCAATCAAATACTAGTGAGCTTCTACCCTCACATGTAGTTGGCAATCGGAATCCAAGTTATCTCTAAACATGCTAGGCTACATTTATACTACCAAACTGTACATCAGAAGTACTAAATTAAATTTCTCTGAGGACCCTTGACCAAAATAAATGGCTAACACACCAGACTGTGAAGAATATCCATTGTAATAGAAAGTGTAAGTTGCCTCGGAGAACTTCCACCGCCTTCAAGCAATTGCATGGATATCAGAACCTACAGTACAACAACAGCAGCAGGAGCAAATATTTTTAGTCCCAAGTGAGTTGAGGCAGGCTAGAGATAAAAGGCACAAGAACCAGCAAGAACTGGCAAGTCAAAAGAAAGTAAAAGCAACAAAAGTAATAGACAAAAAGAGTTTTAGTAGAAAGAAGGTCAGCTGAGGCCAAAAATATCAGAACCTATAGTAATTCAGAAAAATGCAAAGTGAGTATTGTCAACAACGCGAAAGGGGTCTTGGCCTATTGGTTAGGACTCTTAGTAGCACCCCCAGGGTCGGTCCTGGGTTTGATTCCCCGTGGGAGCAAATTTTCAGGATGGGGTAAAAAAGGTCACTCGCTGGTTCACCTAGGTTGCGCACACGAGACAAACTGACCTGTGGGGGGCAGATCTTCGTGTGTTTGACCTCTTCTTAACAGAAAACGGGGTTGCGGGGGGGGGGGGGGGGGGGGGGGGGGGGGGGGGGGGGTGGACCATGCCTAGTTTTTAGTATTGTCAGCAGTTTTATAAAGAACACATTGAGCCAAACAGATCAATAACATCATACATGTATATTATTAGAGATAAAATGGTTCTCTGATCTGCAACTGATACGTACCTGAAATGGAAACTATCTCAGTGTGATAAAAAGCTATCAAGCATGCTCTACAATTTTTGCCTCAATAGTCAAAATTACTAACCAAATTGTTCAAATGTCAACTCAAGTGTCTAGTCAATCTCCGTCAAAACTGCACTGCTACAGAAATCATCACATCAACCTGCTATAGTTTCTTAGTAACTAAAACTAACCGAACGGCGAACCCTAGCGAAGTTTGGAGAATTTCCCCCTTCACCTGAGGTAATGCTAAGAACCAAAAAAAAAAAAACATGAAATAGGATAGCCAGAGTGGAAAATACTCAAGGATTCAATTCATAAAATCCATTATAAAATTTTAAAGTATCTTCAATGTAATCAGAATAACACATAAGCTAATTTTTTTCATGGATAACCAAGACACTCGATGTGGTAAATATATCTTAGAAGCTTTATCTCTAAGAAGCGCCATATCTGCACACCATATTCATTTTCATGATGCTTATTAGGAGGAACTTTAACAAATATGCTACATTATGAATATGTGCAAGAGACCCTACACTAGGGCATATCGACACAACATATTGAATTTCTGCATGTGCTGCATATATTTAACCCGTTTTATCAAATGAAGAAAACAGTCAACATATAAACATTACTTCACATACTTAAACAAAAAATGATCAAATATGCATTACCAATGAAAACGAATCAAGAAGCTTTGTCTCCATATCTGAGCCACCTAGAACCAATAACATCCCATGTCAGAAGTACGAACCAAAAAAATGAAGCACAAAGCACCAACAATTTTGGACTTTAGATGTCCTGTATGTTTTGCAAAAGAAAAAAGGAAAAAAAACATATTGTGCGTTGTTGTCTCCAGAAGGGAGGGAGGGATTATCTAACTATTAAGAATGAGTGCATAAAAACAATTAAGAATGTATAAAGCTATATATAATCAATTACGACATTTTAAGTGAAAGGAGGAGTTGAGTACGGGCAGAATAAAAGAAGATTGTTTCAAACCAGCTGATAGTTGACTAGATGCCATAGTACATCTAGCAAAGAGCATCATTCAACAGATAGTAGTGCACAAAACAGAATAAAGTGTGCCTTCTGCTTTGTCATGTTTATGAAACCCTAGAGAACAAAAAACATATCCTTCTATTGGACAAAAGATATAAACAGTTAAAAGTCTCACATACCACGTCTCAACAAGCTAAGAAATCCGGTTTTGCTCACTTGATCTCCCTTGGCTATTTCAGTCTGCAGTTTATTCTGCTTAAAATGACGAGTAACAGAAAATCAGGCCCCATGAAGGAAGAAAAACAATGTACAGTTCAGGCAGTGGGCGACAGACCTTTAATGGCACTATGAGCTGTTCAATATCTGACTGAATGATGTTAATTATGTGAGGAAGACTTCGTGCTATGCTGGGCCCTCGAGTGTTGAACAAGTCTCCTATGGACTAATAATACAGTGTTAAACGAAACAGGATCATCAAATTTCAAGAAAATATCAGCAGATCTCTGCTACCTTCAATAACACGATCATCTGACAAAGAGCTTTGGCTTTCTCTCTTCTTAGTGGAACCTTCAAATGAGCATTAGAGAAGTCGGTCAAGATGAGTTATCAATTTTTTTACTATGACTCAAAGAAAAGGGAGAAACGTGAGAAGTATCTGAAAGGTAAAACAAAAAATCGCAAATACTGATCCCAGGTCAGTATGCCAGTCAAGCACTTGCGACAGTAAATTTATGAAACCTCAAGGATAGATGGGGGAAGCACAAGCCCAAGTCGCAATTGTGTGAGCACAGCAACAGACTAATAAAAGACAGAAGCATAAAATGCAGCAGAAGGGAAGTTAGTAAGTGCAGGCATGCATTACCTCAAGATGTAAATGCAGGTCGAGTATAGATAGGACGAGCATATGTATTCTATCTGCTAGCACTACTCCCTGCACTGAAGAGCATAGAAAAATAAGCATGGACACAGAACTGAATCCTATAGTGTCGGCGAAAAGTAATCTTCTTCTTCTTCAAATTCCATTAATTAAATAAAGATATGATGGAGAAAAGACCCCCGAGAAACTTGTAATCATCAAAAAGGTGTATCCATTGCTTTCAAAACTAAAAATATATGGCTGTGATCAGAACCAATTCTTTCCTGCCTGCGGCGGCAGCTGCGGCTGCCTGCTCTCTAGCGCGCATAGTGCCAACAGTGCTGTACAGCGGCAGCGGCTGTACAGTGCTGTTCCGATCACAGCCTATCATTCAAATAAGCCCAGGATCTGTGAAAACCTTGATTAAAAAAACTATCATTCACTTGGCAATTCTCAACCTATACAAATTAGGAGAAAAAAATATATACAAAGAACTTGATCAAAACCACAAGGCACATTCATATCAAGGAATGATAGCAATGTTCATTGGATAAGTTCACCATAAAGATATGCTTTATATATCATCAGTCCAACTGGATTTGCAGGGCTAGTTTATTAGGAGATACTCAAGTAGCAATAAGACAAAGAACACAAAGAACTTGATCAAATCCATACACTATGAAAACACAAAGAACTTGATCAAAACAACAAGCCACTTTCATATCAAGGAACGATAGCGATGATCATTGGATATGTAGTTCACCTTCAAGATATGCTTTAAACATCATCAGCCCAATTGGATTTGCAGGACTAGCTTATTAGAAGATAGTCAAGTGGCAATGAGACAAAGAAAACACAAAGAACTTGATCAAAGCCATAAGCCACTTTGGAATGATAGCAATGTTCTTTGGGATATGCAGTTCACCTTCATGATATTTCTTTAGACATCAGAGTCCAATTTGATTTATAGGAAAAGCTTATTAGGAAACAGTCAAGCAGCAAGCAGGATAAAAGTATGACCTGCAAAATCTGTTTCTGAAGATGCCGAACCCATTCTTCAGTCAACATCTGCGACTGAAATCATCATAAGTCAAAACTAAGCAGTAGTGTTGTCTTCAGAGAGAATTTTTTTTCTATTTACCGATGGATGAACGGCTGACTGGAATGAAACGGACCAACAAGATAGTGAATCGTTTATGGCTTGAATATCCCTACACATAGCAAATTGAATTGAACAAAGATTTAAATGTGATAAGCACATACAGTAATCCAAGATATGCAAAATGAAGCTGAGTAATGATACTACGAATAAATTCAGAAATACTTTTACAAAGAGATGTTAAGGCCAGGTAAACCGTATGCATGACACCTTTTCTGGGAAAGAAAAGGCAAATACCCCAAGTTTCAAGTGAAGGATCATGATGAGCTGCTAAGTGCCTAATAATGTTTTATTTTGTTTTACCTTTCTATAATCTTATTAATATAGTAGTTGACTGGTGGAATCAAAGAAAGCAGCAATAATTTGATCAAAGGACCATACAGTACCTAACAACCTGAATTTTTACCAACTTGAGATGATAAAAAATCTAATACAAGCAACCAGTCATCCATATGGAAGAATGACTTTCTAAGGACAGATAACGCAAAATCAGTAATGACAATAGAGTCAATTAGCATGTCAACTGGTTAGGTACTTATATGGACTCAACAGTGCATACAAAACAAAGAATCTAAAAACCTTGTTAGTCGTACAAGAACTGCATGTGCAAATGTATGATGAAAGACTGGACATGGACAGGATATGCTGGACAACGCAGTCAACAGTGGGCGCAAAACAAGACAAGGAGTAGGCTTGCGATGTGGATGAGTTGGTCTTAAGACTTGTTAAACGTAGATCAGAGAAGTTTCATTTAATAATGGCAGAGGCCCAGAAGTTTGGACAAAAGGGAACCTGGTAAGGAAGAAGCGTTCATGTTAAGAAGGAAAATATGCACACCTTGAATGAACTTCGTTTAAGTGCGCCAGATAGTTATTCTTCATAATTCCAAAAGCTTCACAAGCTTCTTTAATGGGAGGCAACAAGGATAATGCAGGAGGGCAATAGCATCTCAGTAAATCAGAGAATACAATACGTTTTCCACCCTCAATATAGATCACTGGAACCAACTGAAATATCTCCACAAGCAGTTTCATTGATTTCTTGTTAGGAGCTTCACCTACAGTCATACCACAGAGAAGTAAAAATATCATAACATTGTAACATAAGTATGCCCTGTCATATCACAATAATATGTAAAAAAGGAAGATGTAGTTAGGCTAACCACAACGGGGCATACAACCTACACATTCTAAGAGTCCTGAAAGCAGCATATGATATTTTAAACAGAAAACGATGATGATGATGATGAGCAAATAAGCACAATCTGTTATTACAAGAACAGCTCAATTTGACAAAATTATGCATATCTGTAGATACCAATAACGAAACGTTTTGATGAAGTACCAGTTACCGATGCAAAGAATAGAAGAAGAGCTACAAGATGGAGTATTGTCTTTCGATCAAATGGGAGTTCCTTCAAAGAGCCTGAAATGAAAACTCCAACATTGAGGAAACACACCAACGGTCAGAAGACATTAATAAAGTAGAGGCATTGAAATAAAGTTGTTTTAACTATATGTTGCTCACAGATTTCCCTCAAAAACGACATGTTGCTCACCAATGCGTCGAAGGAGTTCAGAACTGCTCTCGAAGAAGAAAGAATAAAACGCGTCCAGAAATTTCTGATTGGACCTCACAAGGTTTATTGAAGAACACAAAGGTGAATCTACTTGCACCAGTCGCTGCAGAAAGATGCAGTGATGTGAACAACATCATACTTCACAATAGATGTTTCAAAATAAAGATGCACTGAAATATGCTACATTAGCTGATGAGAACAACAGCATACTTCACAATAGATGTTTCACATTAGATGGTGAAAGCTAATGCACCAAAACTCACATGGAAGAAGCCACTTTCAAAAAGCCTCTGCAAGTTATGCACTACTTGATCAAGGAATTCTATATCCTCGACCGACATACCAAATGCATCGACTTCCGATTTTACCTTGCTCATCATCCTGTAAGAAAAGAACTAAAACTTTGATCAATTTTCGGAATATGTTTGTGGAGTGTATGGTTGGCTAAATATCACCTAATGTTGGGTCTTTCTCAATGCAGAAAGAAAAAGGCTGCAGAGAATTTTGTGTAGCAATGTGACACTGTCTATATTTCTTAACAAATCTCCATAATTTTCTGGCTGCTGACCCAGAGATGAAAGATTTTTTTTATCAATTTGCATACGGATATGACACATTTTTTTTGGAGTCAAGTTTAAATTTCAAAAGACATTTGTGTTCTAGGAAACATTAATTTACCTTACTCTCTGCTCGTCATCTTTTGTTCCGGTTTTGGTCATTAAATCACTACTCACTAAACAGTGTATTCCACATCTCATGAGTTGATATATATCATAAACGAACGTCCAAACAAAAAATGTAGCTGCGGCGTGACATTCACCCTGAGCAGGTAGTGGATGTGCTCTCACATTACATCCACAGTTAACATTACCCCATCTTTTACCCGGGTAGAGTGATTTATCAGATAAAATCATAAAAATGGACCTAGTAAGTTACTAAAAACTAATACCTCGAGAACAGAGATAGGTAGCACTGGACATTGCCGTTGTGCCTCAAGATTTCATCCAACAGAAGGAATACAGAAAGCCCCTCGCCAAGCAATCCAAATACTGTCCTCAAGTCGAAACTCCTGAATGAGTTCAGTGGTCGTACATTCTTGTCCCGTACTGAACAGATCGCATCCAGTTGCCGGAGCAGATTTCCAAGAATAACCATCAATCCATTGATGATTTCATACAACTCGAGAAACAATGGCACTGAGTGTGCAAATATCTTCTGTGGTTCCCCCTCCAAAAGTGCTTCACTTGAATCAACAGCATTATGCCCAAAGAGTAGCAGTTGCCGGTAAAGACCTTTTGATGCCTATAAAAGTCAAAGAGAAAACAGTAAGGCCTCTTATACTTCTCAGCTCTCTCACATGTTCAATATCAATTTTTCCCCTTTTTTCTTCAAAGGCAATAGAAGGAGTTCTACAGATTCTAATGTAGTAGTAACTGGCAAGGGAGGTCTGCTAGTGAGCAGTATCGAAAACAACAAAGAGAGACACAACACACAAGTGATGGCATCTATATGATACCATACTAACAAGGATAACAAGGTTTCACATAATTTCAGGACCAGAATTGCTCGTTGAGCATATGCAACTTTAATTGGCATGCTCAAGACAGACAGATGCTTTCAAATTAACTGCAAGAACTCAATTTACTAAAAGTGAAAGGCCCCGATTCAAACTATTAAACACTATATCAAATTTACAGTTCAAACGAAGGAGTGCGTTCAAGCAATGTGATCCCATTCTGCCATTCAAACTTAAAACCAGCAACCGCGCATCACGATACTAAATGGAGCGGTGTCAGCGAAAAAATACCGCATCGGAGAGGCGGGATAGCTCGATGCAGGAGTGGGAGAGCACGGCGACGAACTTGGAGACAGTGACGTTGTCGTCGGCCGCCGCGGTGGACAGGAGGGACGCAGAGCCCGCCCCCGCGGGGTCGGCGGGGGCCACCCGGAGCCTCACGGGAACGGAGGAAGCCGAAGTTGAGGGGCACGCGGAGCTGGCACCGAGGTCGGAGAGCGCCGCGCGGGAGCGAAAGCGCCACTCGTCGACGTGCCGCCGCAGCTTCTCCTGCTGCTCGAGTAGGACTGCGGGAGAAGAGGCGACGGGTCAGGAGAAATGAGAGAGGGTGCAGATGACGGGAGGTAGTATGCGAGAGATGCTCACGTGAAGCCATGATCGGCGGCGAGCAGCGGCGGCGGCGTCGTCCGCCGTCGGGCAGATGCCGGCGAGGAACGTGGTGGGGTCAATTTACACCGAAAATTGCGAGAATTTGCAAGTTTACCCTTGCACTGTTATTAGAGCTTGGATACATTGGCCCGTAAGACTGTCTCCAACGGTATTGGAGACCCAAAACCCAAAATGTGTGTGAATAGTGTTCAACATTCAACAACCAGAATCCTCCATCTCCAACGATAGTACCAAAACCCAAACCCAAATCCACTCATCCACGCCCCCTCGCCGCGTCCGCCGCCCGCGGAGGAGGAGCCGCCGTCGCCTCCACGGCCACATCCGCCGCAATCGCTCTCTGGAGGCGGCGCACCGGCAGCGGCAGGTTCTCCGTGCTCGGCGCGCTCTTTGGCGGCAGATCGGAGGAGAAGGGCAGCGGCGAGGCGCCAAAGCACCGGTCTTGGCTCGCCGGGATCATGCCGTCGCGCGGCCGCTGCGGAAGATGGGGCGGCACCACCGCGGAGGCCTGGCGCCGGACGCCGCCGCCGCCGCCGTGCCCAGCGAGCTTCGCCCGTCTCCGCTCCACCGGCTCACCTCCGGCACCTCGCTCCCCACTGCCGCTCCTGGAAGCTCGCCTCCTCGAAGACGAGGTCGGTGCAGTGCTAGGCCCTCGCCGGGTCTCCGCGCCTCCGCGCCCTCGCCGGCGGCCCGCGCCCCCGTCCGCCTTCCCGCGAGCTGGGCCTCCGCCGTCGCGGCCCCTGCCGCGAGCTCGGCCTCCGCCGCGAGCTCGGCCTCCCGCCGAGACGACGCCTCCGTACCAGCTCGAGGTCCTCGAGAGCTTTGAGGAGGAGAGGTAGACGACGCCTGCTGCTGCGGACGGATGCGTCGCGGCGTTCGGTGATGTATTTCTGGGTGGCGAGGTGGGCGACTCCAACAATGGGTGTCCGGTTTGGGTACTCCATTAGAGACAGGTTTTGCTACTTTTGCAACCCATTTTGGGTATTAATGAGCATATAGGTCATCTGTTGGATATA